>OV049863.1:16178938-16567811 GCA_920104075.1 Melanargia galathea | reverse complement strand
AAAACTGGAAACTAAAAACGATCGCAGCGCCCTCTAGTGGCCTAAGCCGGTAACTCGAAGCGATTGCAGCACCCTCTTGTAGTCAAAACTCATGGGGCCGGAGCTGGAAACTCGAAGCAATTGCAATGACCTCTGACGGCCGCAGGCATCTCGATACGACAGCTGCACCCTCTGGTGGCCGAAGGCAATTAAATAAATATGTAATAAATTAATAACTAAATCAATAAATAAATAACTAAATCAATAATCTAAAGCTATTTAGTTATTAAA
The DNA here is from genome assembly GCA_920104075.1 of Melanargia galathea. Lineage (NCBI taxonomy): Eukaryota > Metazoa > Arthropoda > Insecta > Lepidoptera > Nymphalidae > Melanargia > Melanargia galathea. The sequence goes on along the minus strand of OV049863.1, from coordinate 16,567,541 downwards.
TAATTATCTTAATGTGAAAGTGTGGATATTTGGATGTTTGGATGTTTAGATGTTTGGATGTTTGTTACTCTATAACGTCGCAACTACTGAACAGATTTGGCTGAATTTTTTTTGAATTGAGATAAATAATGCCCTGACTTAAAACATAGGCTACTTTTATCCTGGAAAAATCCACAGTTCCCACGGGATTTTGAAAAACCCAAATCTACAGCTATAGGTAGATCAATATAGCAAACTACCTTGAAAGTAAGTATAAAGGTTGGAAAAGGGAGCGGGAACGGAAACCAGAAATCCACGATTCCCTCAGGATTTGTGAAAAAACTAAATTTACGCGGGCGAAGCCGCGGCCAAAAGCTAGTTTCTAATAAAATTGGAAGTACATACATTTGAAATGTCGATTGAAAAAAGTTAAGTCCTAAAAAACGCAAACATCGCAAATCACTTGTCACTTGATTGCGTCACTTATTCGTGCGATGGTCGCGTAAATACATATAATCTTTTACGACAAGGCCAAAGGCGAATCTAGTGGTACCCAAATTTAATTTAGGTTTACGACACGATCGAATATAAACGGTTCAAACTACTAATTTGGAAATAATAGAAAAACATTGTAAGGCCGGAATCACACTTACGTGTCGTGGCTTGTCGTGGCGCGCCAGCAGCATATCGGTTTCATATATTTAGTATGGTTAGACACACACTTGTAGGGCGTGTCATTTTTACTAAATGTATGAAACCGGCGCATCACGACACGCCACGACACGTAAGTGTGCCGGAGGCTTTACATTGATATTAACTATGGTAAAAATTAACCACAGAGAAAGAGGGTTATAAGTACCTTCTATGTAGACACTGGAGACTGCGCCTAAAACATTGTAGTGAAGACAAGGTCATTGGTCAAGGATCAAGGATCAAGGTCACCTGGGCTATTTTCTCTCTCTAGTTAGGGTTCCGTACCCAAAGGGTAAAAACGCTGTCTGTCTGTCTGTCTGTCCGTCCACAGGTCTCTAGCTCGTAGACAAAATGAGTTACAAACCCGAAATTTTGGTATTTGATGTAGAACGTTAACACAAAACCAAATATTGAATTATAAATTGAATTAAATTATTTTTCAGGGGGTTTCCCATACACGAAATAGGAGCCAGAAAAAAAAATTTTTTCTTACCCTAGCTTGTGGGATACCATTGTTTAGAGCTTATTGAGTAAAGTATGAATTTTTTATTTTTATTTTTTTCTTGAAAAATAAGGAAATGGGGGCCATCAAAGTTGTCAGTTTTAGACGATTTTTATGACGGGGGCTATCTGAAAAACTATACCAGTTAGGAATGTGAAATTTTGGTATACTATGTACCATATAATAGTATTTAAACAACAAATACCGAAAACAAATATTCATTAAGTAGTTTGTATGCTATGACCAAAACAAACGAATATTTTTTGGGTTTTTCTTTCAGTTTGCTGCGATGTCTAGTTCGGAAATTAAATATTTCTTACACTCAAAATATTATGTTGTTCATAATTATGTACGGAACCCTAAAAGAGCGAGGCCCGACTCGCACTTGGCCGGTTTTTCTTCTATAGCTCACACACTATTTAAGTAGGTGAGAACGAGACAAAGCAACTCCAGACCTTTTCAAGGCCTTTCTTTGCTTCAATGTATTTTGGAGCGCAAACTCCATTGGTTCTATGTTTCTAGATCTCTGATTACTATTACGATGTTACCATATGAAGGAAATAGATTTCTACCACCTAGGCACCGGGGTGACCTATTTCACAGTACACAAATACAACCAGTAGGTACTGAAACTACCTACAAACGTTCGAAACACTACACTCACACAAACATGCGCATCGACGAGACCATTTAGCGGCAGTCGCTACTGACATTCACGGGAAAACCCCTTATGGGTCTCGTCGATGCGCATGTTTGTGTGAGTGAGCCGTTTCGAACGTTTGTAGGTAGTTTCAGTACTGGTTGTATGTGTGTACTGTGCCTATTTCAAGGTCATGTTACGAACTCGAACAAAATAATATACTATATAACAAGTTCCTTGTAAAACACAAATGTTTTTATTTTTCTATTGAAAAATAACATGAAATTTTATGGGATGGTTGCAATAAATTTCAAGGAATATTTTTAGTTTTCATCATTTTATTATCTGAGCCACATTCATCACAGTTTTCGTATATCTGAACTATTTTTTTGTCAATATTATTCTATTTAAATAATTTATAGGACTTTATCAATGTTTTTAAGTAGAACTTAAATTCAAACGTGAAACAATTATGTAAGTATACACCAGTGGTAATTAATGAGGGCTATTAATGGTACGAAGTTTGAGCTTTTAAAACTTCACAGATCACAATTTTGTAAACCTATCTAAAGTTGCTATAGACTATGTCCTTTGCAAGACACATAATATTGCATATTCTATATAAGGAGAGATAATTATATTATCACTAACACAACATTGAAAAAACTATAATTATTTATATTTATTGGTGTGAGAAAGTAGGTAAGTATATAATAATATTATAAATATCTTGGACGAATAGTCTGTACATACATTTTTTTTACAATTTATTCTTAGGATTATTTATAACTAATCTTAGAAATAGTAGGAAGAAAATTCTACAGAGCTAAACAATTTAAGATTTAAGAAAATTCATAATACAGTTACTTATTATAATAATATCAAATGTGAGTGTACAAAATATAGTTTATAAATATAAAATAATTATGTATGTTTTGTTATATAAGTAAGTAAGTAATACCTAAATATGCTGCATTTTAAACAAAAATACTGTAGGATGAGAGAGAGAGAGAGAGTATAACTAAGGTATAGCGAAGTAATAATTTTTTAGGCAAATAATACAAACAGATACGTGAGAATTATCGGTATTATCGACGCATCTAATTCTCTGCACAACCTTTTGTTATTATCAATGTATATGCAATTTTATAATTAAAAGTACAATAAGTACCTAGTAGGTAGGAAAAATAAGTAAAAGTGATCAATTTAGTTCTCCAGTCTCTTTTCTCAATATTGAATTTTTAATCAATGTTCGCTATAATGTTGCTTTATAATATAATATATATCATGATCATAACAGAATGATATAATATATATATATATATATATATATATATCATTCTGTTTTTAAATATAAAATAATAATATTATAAGAAAATATATTTATTTTAGTTATTTATTTATTTTTCAGTGTTACAGTCTATGTAATAATACCTACCATTGGAGATCCCTTTGGCTGACGCGAATAGGAACCAAGATTATAATTTTCTATACTTATCTAATGTTTTAAAAGCACTTGCTTGCGCTTATGTAGTTTTAAAGTATTCCTTACGTTTAAATGCTTCAAAATGTTAGGTACATTTGGCCAAACCTAATAATAAGTAGGTATGTTATTTAATTATTGCAAATAAACATAAAACTCAATTGTATAGATATTCCTACGCAAATAATGTTCACGTCATACATCTTAATACATTGAGATATTTTAATACAACTATTTGAAATATTATGTACATTATAAATGACAATACTGCCAACATTATCTGAAATATTCCACAAATTTGGCACTCTATCAACAAACGTTTGACACAAAAATTGGCACAAATTATGAGCACTCACAAAGGCCTTATAAACTAGGCCATCTCTATGAGAGTTAAAGAGGAACTTTTGTAAAAAGTCATATCTGCGTCATATTTTTTGTTTTTAGCTATGTGTGCATAACGGTCGTCCTGCGCGTATATCCCCTGCGAGCCGCCCCTCCGGAGCCCTGAGCCTCACATTCTCTTCGTACTCTGTCTATAATATCTGCTACTAGCTTTTCTTCTCTTGACCGCTTTTCTTCCCAGTCGGATTTATTATTGTAATCACCTATAATTGACATCAAATATTGTTATCAATTTGCAATACATCTAATATTATCTAACATTATATTTTAAAATCTATTAAAATTATAAACTAAAGACAATGATATCTTCTCAATTATTTGATAAATGTTTCATTTCTTGCATAGTAATGATGAGTGATGCTTATGCACTGAATGTTACGCAATAATCACAAACTATTGACTTTTACACTTCTTCCTTATATTCAAAAGAAAAATTGAACATACTAACCTTTAGCGGTTTTACATACTTTCTTATTTTCAGAAGATTTGGATGTGCTGTTTGTATTTTGTTTTCCATTATTTTGATAATTTGGCACGCTTGTTTTTGGAATAACCAATTCAGGATCTGGCTCTTCTTTGATTTCAGTTTGAGTTGTGCTCGATTGTTTTGACAGAGCTTCGGCCTGTGAGTTTGTTAAAACAGGACTGGAATCGCTTAAAACCTCGCTATGTCTGCTTGCTAAATGGCCAATATATCCTGTAAATAATTTATTTGTTTATCATAAATCTAATGGTAAAAACAAATAAAAATAAGTATCACAAAACACATACAGTATAGACTAGGGGTAACGTTAGAAACTCTAATAGCCCAATTTCTAATTAGAAGTCCATTTTAAATGTCGAATAAGAAAAATCCTAAAAAACGCAACCATCGCAAGTTCACATTTTTCCTACTAGACCGCAATCAAACGTGCAGAAGTTGAATTATAATTGTAAAGTAGGTACTAATTGACATTCGAGTGGCAATCGCGAAAATATAGAAAAACGGGCGATGATTGCGTCACTTATTCGTACGATGATAGCGTAAATACATATAATCCTTTACGACGAGGCCAAACGCGAATCTAGTGGAACCCAAATTTTTAGGTTTACGACACGATACAATATAAACGGTTCAAACTACTAATTTAGAAATAATAGATAAACATAGCAACATTGATATTATCTATGGTAAAAATTAACCACAAGCAAGAAGTTTATATTCTATGGAGACACTGGAGACTGCGCCTAAAAGTAGTTATAGTAGTTGTAGTGAAGACAAGGTCATTCTCCGGGCTATTTTTTTTCTCTAGTTTTTCTATACCTCACACACTATTTAAGCAGGTGAGAACGAGACAAAGCAACTCCAGACCTGTTCAAGGTCCTTTGCTTCAATATTTTGTTTGGAGCACAGAATCCATAGGTTATATGATGCCACAGAGTCAAATAGTGACAATTTTTTATTGATTCAAAGTTATATTACTGGAACCCAGATATTTAAAAATTATTAAAAACAAATTATTCTTTTGAAATTCGAAAATAGAAGAGGCTGTATGGGCTCAGATTCCTTTGCCTTCCCAGAATGGGTAAAATGAAAAAAAAAAAAAAAGTTATTTTAGTTTTGTTTGACTGAGTGCAACAAAAATTAAAAAATAATATTAAATAAAAATAATAATGTACCTAATAAATTACTAGTTTAATAGTTAGAGTCTGGCAGCCGCCGAACATTTTTTTAGTGATTAAAAATAGGCTGAATCCTCGTGAGTAGTAAAGTCATTTTATACCGACTGGAAATTTTAACAAGAATAGTTCAGACCTAACCCATCACAGCTCCGAACGTCAGCTGCCGCACCAGTGGTGGAGTTAAGAGTGAGAGCATGTGAAAGTGCTTGAAAATCAATCTGCTCCGAGTGATTTTATCCCGGACAAAAATGTCTTAAATCATTGTTCAGTAATCAGTTCAGTACAGTAAGTACAGTTCGTCAGCTGCACTGCCGAGGGTGGGTTATACGTCCGCTACGCGCATGAACTGCATTAAAATTTTGAAAAATAAAGTTGTTTTATACGAAATTTATGCAGCTGAATTTTCACACTTTTAAAATAATAAAGAAAATCGTCATCTGCACTTCTGGTGTGGGAAAGACCGTCAGTCAGCGTGATAAACATTTGGGCGCTCAGTGCATTTATCCCAGTAAATCTATCAGTTGAATGATTTTAAAACAATCACATACCTTTTCTGCTTTTAAAATACACCAGACACTGTTCACACTGGAATAGGGGTGATGGATTCAAAGGATGAACCACGTGCAGTTTATACTTATGCCTATACCAATGCGTTCTGCTCTGTAAAATTTCCCCACAGAGCTTACAAATAACACTACCGTCATTTCTCGTCATGTATTCTAAAAAGTCGTTTCTGGCTTTCGGCGGGTCTTTTGAATTTTCCTGATCTACATTTTCATTGCTCTCGTCGTGGTTAGGTTGTTCTGTCAGGAAATGCAGCCCCGCTTCCTGTTCTTCCGTGGCGTTTTGTTGGTCGTCATTCAAGGTATCCGATGGATATTCAGACCTTGAGCCTGTTAAGACTTCCAGCGTAATTATTGGCATGTTGTTCATGTCGTCTTCGTATGTGTAATGGTAATCTGAAATTTTTAAAACAAACTTCAATTGATCTGTTCATTTTACCTACGTGATGTACTTACCTACCTACAAGTTCGAATATACTTACCTATTATATCCATGGGCGCCGGCAGAAATAATTTCCAGGTGGTGCAGATTTTAGTTTTCTTACAATGTTCGCCGTATTATGATTGTTAATAAAAAACTGAAATTTTAGTCGGAAATGAAAATCGAAATCTGAAGCCCGGTTTATTTTATGTTCGAGACATTTACAAAATGATTTCCAACAGACGGCTTTTTATTTCAATAATTCCTGTTGATCCCGAGATTCCCAAGGGGTGCAAGTGCACCACCTGGCACCCCCCTGCCGGCGCCCATGATTATATCTAAGTAAGTACCTATACACCACGAAAGTTGAAACTACACCGTAGTCGATTTTAACCCCGGAGCCACACTCGCGAGCACTCACCCGCCCGCGATGCATACATATTATAGCAATGCCCTCCAATATTCCAATGCCAGCGCCATGCCACTCTTACTTTGACTCCGGCCAAAACACCGACACTTGGGAGGCGAGGCGAGGCGATAATGTGAATGTCCGACGTGTCAGCTGGCGTGCCCGGGCCCCGGGGCGTCCCTGCGCAAACCGACCGTGTCGTCCATATTAATTTCAACTTTCGTGACACTTTATGTATGGTACCTATTATAATCCTTTAAAAACTAGAAGATGCTGGTACTAGAGTAGGTACCTACCTGTACTTAACTGTGTTATAATATTAAGTAAGCTTTTATAAAAGTTGGCCTATTAATTTCATAGGTCAACACAGATTATATAATATTATAACCTCCTTATTTCATCTGGAGTTCAGATTCTTCATTCTTATATTCGACTGAAAGCCAATTTTCAATAAATAGGGTACCTACTTACAGTTTTTATAGCTTCCTTCAAGCCGTACCTACCTCAATATTGGAATATTTCCACGAAGTCCGTACTCTTAGTACAAATTAGAGCTCTCAAAACTCTTGTTCTTGAGTTTTATGGTTTAAGTATTCGATGTATGAAAATTCTTATCGACCGCCCATTCAAGATTTGGTCACAAATCGAAATCGAGCACGTACCTACATAAAATACTTATTACAGTAAAACAGAGTTATTTGGATGGCAGTTATTTAATTCTACTTGTCAGATTTAAATCTTAAAATTTCTATTATATTAAAATTTAGAGGGTAGGTACAAAGCGGATGCAATGTCAAAAATAATTTTACAATAATTTTAGTATTTATACTTTTATTTGAATTATTATTTGTAGTGTACATAATATTTTCGCATTACAATTGAATGCCTTGGTAAGATTCTTTCCCTTAAATAAAACTAGTAATTTTTGTTACATATTCTTTTTAGATATTCCGTATAGCTTACATCGAATTTACTGTTAAAGCTCTGCTGTTTGCAACGATAATTTTATACTTTAGTAATTACCTAACATAATTTATCCAGTTAAACTGTGGTAGTAATGTTAAGTTTTATATAAACGTTATTATAGAAATCTACCAGTTTATTTATTTAGTTCTTACATTGTAAAAATACTATAAGAATAGCGGGTATATATCTAAATGTTAGTGTCCAATAACAATTATAGTCTCTGATTATCTAAAATTCTATCGACAGTTTCCGTCCCCCAGTATACTTATTGTAAACCCTCTGTTGATAAAATCTAAAGAAAAACGTACTTTATTTAAAATATACAAATAGTCGTAAGAATAATACTAAAACCGCAATAATTATGTTGTTGAACGGCTAAATAGAATAAATATTTTTCTGTACTTCAGTAAACTATCAATTGAATAGAATCTAAAAAAAATAACACACGTATAAACATTGCACTACCTTGAATATAACTCTGATGTTGTAGGTATTGTTGTAGTTGTATTTGATATCTATTTAAATATGAGAATTAATACTTCTTTTGTTTTATGCAAACCAAGTAAAACGCGATAGAGTTTTCTAATAGAACTAAAATAAAATGAATACCTATGCTTAGTTTTATTCCAAACGTAAGCCGGTATATTGATAAATCTTTTTTAAACAGTTGAAGGTAGAAAGAAAATCATGGTTCACAAATTCTAAAGAAAATAATAGTTAAATTATTAAGAATGAACGAATCGGTAAATGAAAAATATATACGTAGTTAGCATTTTTTATAGTTCAAATAATACTTGGACCATTTAAAACAATAGACTGTTGTGATTTATAAAACAAAAACCCCGAGTTTAAAAGTTAAAAGTCAATGTTTTTGAACTCCTTAATCAGCAAAAAATTACGTCACCTAAAACTTTAATTGTTAAACAATTAGATAAGACTTTATACATACGAAATCTCCGTAGATAATAATTAACTCAATAAAAAATCAAGTGCGCTAAAGTTAAAAAACTTCTGAAACATTGATCTATAAACTATGAACGATAAATTCACTGTACATTTCAAAAACGCTAAAAACCTTTATGTTATGGTCTGTTTTTACATCTTACATCTTTGCCGATTCTTAAATCCAGTGATAAGACACGTCTTGCGTGACCATAATACTAAATCAAAACAATTATGGGTATACATAATATCTATATTTATATAACATAGGCTGCCTGGCAGCATATGGTTGAAAGGAAAAGTAAGATACAACAATGAACATGTTGCTAACTTAGTTAGCACTAATATCACAAAACAAAATACTACAAAAAGAAAGAAAATAAAAATATAAATAACATGTTACCACTCAAATAAATCAAAAACACTAAAGAATTAAATAAAAAGAGTGTTTCATAACAGGAATGGAAAAGAAAGAAACGTCGTGAGAGATTTCCCATCGAGATGCATTTTCTTTCCGTACTGCCGAGACAGGAGCCAAGATAGTGACATACCTACCCGTATTTAATAGTAATCTACTTAATGTACCGTCAGTATTCACGAGAATAAACTCTCTTATTTCATTGATGATGTTCGAACTCGAATGGTTTGTACTTGAACGGTTATGAAACAGTCTACTCTACCAGTAGAACTTAAATCACCGTGACTCCACTGGCCTGGACATCTAGAGAGAACGGGAGATGACTGTGCTGTTAGAAGAATATACTTGACCCAAGTACACAGTAGGAAAACATTCTGTCGGATGCCCTAGGTATGGATGGAAGGACGAAGTGCGGATAGATCTGCACGCTTCGGAAGAGCCGATTGGCGCGAAGTTGCTTGATATCATGAGTTGCAGATTTTGGTGTCGGAGACAGAGATCCTATTTGGGTCACTGAGCCAGCGCACTATGTACAGTCTAAACGGGAGGTTGCTAGGGTGGGACAATCGAGTGGGATATATTTAACTTCCATTCCAACAAGAGATAGAACAAGTTTGTGTTAACTGAAGCTCCAGATAGAGAAACAGTTTAACCGGTGGGCTTTAGAACTACAGCTGAGAGCAACAATATAGAAGTATAGTGAAAAATTTTACGCTGTCTCGTTCACACACACATTAATAAAGGTGATCTTGAATCTGTCTCGACACGCGCAACTACAACGTACAACGCTATCGAACGGTCTAATTTGTGCGATTGACTGGCGCTGGTATATCTATCTAAAATCACACTTTAATTGTTAATACCTTATCGGCACTTATAAAATCTATAACGATCCAAGTCTATCCTTAAATATATACATCAACTTGAATCTGTCAACCTTACGTAAACTTAAAATTGTGCGCTAAATTTAAACACAAACTCAATAATATTTTAAGTAGATAAACTTAAAATCTAGATATAGGTAATAATAATATATTCTAAAGTTTTAATATAAATTGCTTGTGTTATCAAAACTCTTTATAGATAAACTTACAATAATAACTTTTAAACGAGAACTTAAATAATATATCCGTGGAGGTTATTTATAACATCTAACAAATTATTTCCCTTATCAATGGAAGAACTGCTGATTGTCGTTTCTCGGCTTCTAGGTGACCTAGAACCTATTTTACCTTAAGTCCTAAACTGTAAAGATAAAGATGGACACGTTATTTTATACAACATTAACATAATATGCGCTATGGCACTAGCAGATTTTACATAAGCATATTGATTTTAGACATTTTGATCTATAACTTTAATCATGTCGATTGTAAAGATTTAAATATGTAACAATAGGCTCACTAAAATTGAAAAATTTAATTAAAAGCTCTATAATATAAAGTCTTGAATAAGAAATATTTGAAAATATGCATATATAATATATACCAATAATAATATTTTCACTTATTATAATTTTTCTGAAAATCTCTTCTGCCCTCCGATTTTACCTAAGAGCTGCATCAATCATTGCTACAATCTCAATTGCGGTGATTGGCTGAATTTATGGTATGCTTTATGCGACAATGCATTTTAGCCAATATCAAGAGTGTCGGCCAATCAGAGGTGAATGCGATCGTCACACTGTAGCAATCATTTTAACACAATCGGAGGAATGGTTGTTGCAAATTGCAATTTACTTTGCTAACCTAGTCAAAATTTAAAAATACCTCAAATTTAATCAAAACAAAATCATAAAATCACTTTACTACATAAATCCTGTTGGTTTTATAAGTTAGTCATTTTAACTATTACATACGTTTTTAATACCTAGATATTTTTGATATTTTCATTTATTTTTCAAAAATGTGTTGCGAAGACAAATAAATGTAAATTACAGTCTTTGGTCGGTGTCTTGCGATATTTTCTAGTAACAGGGAATCAAAGGGAAATTTGAACAACAGGTTTAAAAGACGAGAGTAGAAAACGCATGGAAGGCACATTTCAGACTTGCAAAGCACCCATTAATGCTATTAAATTTAACAACAATTAAAATTTAATACGCCGTAGTAGTTGCGTAACTGGCCTCCATTAAATTGTGTAAATTATTGTCTAATATTTGCACAACCATACTTTTACAAGTAAAAACAATGAGCTCTATGTAACAATCATTAGATATTAAATGCATAATAGTATCATTGGAAATACATACTTACAATAAAAGTGTACATTAAAATTTCACTCCAAAAATAGAACAAATACTATGACTATTATTGAAATCTAGACTTTAATTTCTAAAGATTTATATTTTCAAGTATACGTCTACGATAAAAAGGCGTTTTTGAAGGCACTATATTAACGATTCAAAACGATATTGACCAAATGGAATCCATAATACTTGTTAGTTTTCTTTAAGCTTGTGCGGGATCAGGGGAAGAATGTGAAGGTGTCGAGCCATGAGGCGATCCCGATCCTACTGCCTCCAATTTTATCCCAGGAGGTAGCTGGCCTTCGATGCCAGGTAACATAAAGAAGGCATTCGGTGGATAAACACAGTCCTTGGGCACATAATAGTCATGCGTTGTCTTCATGTGGTTCTTCATTTTGTCAGGCCTAGAGAATTCTTTGCAGCAGACAGGACATGGAAATACTTTTCTCTGTTGACCCTCGTGATAGAGGAAGGCGTGCCTCTGGAATGAATATTTGTTTTTGAAAGTTTTTTGTATGTTTTCTTTCGCACATTCCGTGCATTGGTACACGCCCTCGTTTACGGAGGCGTACCTGAAGAGATTCAGGCCCCGGACCGACATCTCTGTCAACTGTTCCGCAGGATCATTGGACGCCGAGTTCGCTCTTCTCCTTATACGCCTTCTCACAGCTGGTCTTTGCATTTGTCCTCCTGTTGGTAACGTGTTATTATTAATGGAATCGTTATGGTATTCGTTCGAGGTGGATGCGGATTGTGGCGATGGATTTATATAATTTATTCCTTGGCCATCGTTTGTGGGCGATTGCACATATTTTATGTCTTTATTTTCAAAATCAGGTGTACCACGACCTGAAATTAGTTAATTTTTTTTTGTAATACAGTAAAAAATGTACTACTTAATTAAATTCGACAACTAATGACACTTTACAACGAATAAAAAAGAAATTCATCTACTGATTTCAAAAGAAAATGAAATAAACGAACAATGGATATAGGAAACTAAGGATGGAAAAAAAACAAAAGATGAAAATATATTAATATTTATTTGTTCAAATTGAATGACGAAATTAATTACACCATGATAAGAACGAAAAACATGACAGACGTAACTACCATATGTAAAGACAAGTTCGACATAATAACATAGCCATGTAGAAGATTTTTGTAAGTAGCACCAATTTATTTTACAATTGCCTAAAAAGCTTGCTTCATTGTATTTAACACAATAACAAACTCGTCTAGGTAATATCCTTAAATAAATAAATATATAGCAAATTATAAACAAAAATAAAAGTATAAACACGAATTAATAGACAATACATCTCAATATTCCTAAGAATATTTTCGATGCACGTACATGTGTATATCTGCGGTGCAAAATCGACTGAATTAAATCGACACCAGGCAGGGATGACAAATTTAAGAAAAATTAACTAAAATATTTTCGGGAAAGTTGAAACATTAAAAACTATATAAAATAATCATTAAATCTACGTAATAAATTAAAAAAATAATGTAACAAAAAAAGATAGCTTTCACTATGTTAAAATAGGACTCAAGTATTTGCATTTGGAACTATTTCGGCAAGTGTAGTAGGTACATCATTTATAAAAAATAACGCATCTTAGTTTATAAGATCACTTAAGGTGGGTTATTTAATTGAGATAGATCACTCTGGCAAGGATTCATTTACAAGTCTCCGTTTAAAATAGCTGCCCTTTTAAGAAACCAATAATAAAAATAAAAATAGCCTCACAGTGGATTACATTTCACAAGACATCTAAATCTATTGTTTAAAAAAAAAAAAAAATACAAAAGCAACAATTTGTACTGAACCAAAAAATACTTTGTTTCGCATAGCATCAATTTGAGCAACTTAGAAAGCATATTAAACGTAACTAGCTCTAACCACACCGTCTACCTGAGAGTAGTATCATATGACAATATACCTACCTGATCAGTCCTCTCTTCGTGACTACTACATTTTTCTAAAGAATAGAAAATTCACTCCTTCGTAAACAACACAATTTATGCCTATTAAAATATTATAAATAACCTAAACTAATCTTTACTAATAACCCGTGTTGTTACTTTGCTACTATATATCATAGTATATTATTCTTTATTGTAGTTCGAATTAATTTACATTTAAGCATCGTTGCTTGTATCACTATTAGGGTAGAAGGTACGCTTGAAGGCAAACGGAAGTCATCATTGTCCTCTGATTATGTTCTGTTTGTGGCAAGATTATGTCTAAATTCTCATTATTCCATTAGGTATTAAGTACAAGTAAAGGAAAAAATGTAAGATAATTTTAATAAACAACAGAAATTCACTATGTCATAAATGTACATTTTAATGTTACTACACTGATATACAAAATGTAACCGTTTAAAATATACATCATGAAATAGCTCACAAAAAATAGATACAAATAAAGAGGTATTAAAATAAAAATAAACAATGGAACAACCAAACAATAACATCAATAGAAAAGATTTAATTTAGCTTTAACTTTTATTATTTTCTTTAAAGATTCTAAAAATAGTAATTAACACCTTATTGTATACGATCGTATTTCCGTCAATAACAAATAATGCTATATCGTGTAACTCTCGAATCTAAATCTTTCTAAATATTATTTATTACACTTTGCGTTCTGCTATTGTCTAAGTGCGAGTAACTAAAAAAACCGGTCAAGTGCGTGGCGGGCCACGCGCAGTGTAGGGTTCCGTAGTCACAATCCTCGAAAAACAGATATAACTCCTTAACCTGTGAACCCTACTTAGCCGTGATAGTTTTCCTTTAAAATTGATTATATACCCTACTGCTGTGAATTTTTTCAAGTTCCTATATACTGCCATTTGGCTGATAGAGGGGGGGGACACTTGACTCTAATAAAAATTTGCACTTTAAAACATCATATTTTACAAACGGATCTAGAAATCGAAAAATGATGTTCCCACACCCACAGTATTTTTAAAAGACCTATTCAACGATACCCCACACTATGGGGTAGACGAGAAAAAAAATATTCATCCCCACTTTACATGTAGGGGAGCTACCCTAAAAAAAAATATTTATCAAAATTTTATTTCACCACTTTGTCGGCGTGATTAATATTTATACTCATGCCAAATTACGGATTTCTAGCACTAATAGTCTCTGAGATTAACCGAGGACGGACGGACAGACGGACAGACGGACAGACGGACAGACGGACAGACGGACAGACGGACGGACATGGCGAAACTATAAGGGTTCCTTGTTTACTACGGAACCCTAAAAATGGAGTCAACATTTGGCTAAGAACTATATAATAATTTGTTAATATTATGCTTCTTTACTGTGTCATGTTGAGATAAAGTTTTTGTTGTATAATTTTATTTAAAAATACATAAGAGAGGTGTAGAGTTGTCTATTTATCGAAATTTTTTCTTGCTTGAACTGTAAACTGTTTTTTCTAACCTTAATCTAAACCTGAGGAATGTACTAAGAAAACAAAAACATTTGGTATCTTGTCTGCTGAACTCAAAATTAAAACCTATGATGAGAACACTGTTATTTAACTTTTACTTAAGCTTCAAAAGTTACTGTTTATTAACCTTCAAAAGTTCAAATTATGTTTAGATACCAAGTTTTTGTGAATTTGTATTACTACTGTTTTAGTACCTATTTCACTTATAGGCCAACATTTGAGTTGCACAGATAACTTAATTTGTCAATTTGACTTTAAAACTAAATAAGTAAAATTAAACCCCAATTTAAAACCTAGCGCTTTGCTAAGATTGTGTGTCCTAGCTAGCGCTAGCTAGAATATTTAAGAAAAGTGAAAATTCCGATTATAGACAGACGCGTAATATGTATAAAATTAATAATATTAAGAATGTAACTAGCATTTACCAAATGTAGATATTTGGTAAATGCTAGTTTTTTGTTAGTTCATTTACTTTTCATGAAATTGACAAAATGATATTATCTGAATGTTTTTTTCCTCAGTAACATTCGCTATAATCCTAATTTTATCTAAAATCTTGAATATGTAAAAATCTTGCTATAATATGAGTTTGAATTACTTTGAACACCTCTTCTTAGTCACTGTCAATAAGATAATAATTACAATGAAAATAAAGCAAATTGTAATTAATATATTGTTAGATATATTTTATACTCTGCAATGTAATCTGATAAATTTACTACGGAATTCTATTTGAGAATATAATAATTTGTAACATTATAAGCATAATATATACTCTGAGAATGAAACATACGAATAAATCTATTTTTCATCTGTAAAACAGTATAATACATATCTTCTGTACATAAACTCTCGTGTATATTATATATATATGTACCTATATATAATTTGTCGCTTCTATTTATGAAGCCCCAATCCCCAAATAACACCATATTAATATTTCCTCTAACGATAACAGAATTAGGGCCTTTTATTATACTCGTAGGTGTATTCAAAACAACAACAACAAACAACATACTCTTTAGGGACAATTCATATTTACGTCACATCACATGTGACGTTGCCTTAAGTTTAATTTAGCACCAATTGATGATATAGCTTTAAGTAAATAATGTTCCATCGATTTAGAAATAAGATATTCTAATTAAACATTTCTCTTTAACATAAATAGAACTTTTATAGTTATAATATACATAATATATTGAACGTTTTAACAATAAATACAAATATTAGAATTTATATTATGTAGAATAAAAATTAAGGAACTCGGAAAGGAGAATGATTAATATGATTTAATTAAGGAAAGTTACAAGTTTTGATTTTTAAAACGTTTTAAGTTTAGGCACTGGCTAAATTGACTATTAAGTATTAAATATCTGAAACTTTCGATATTAGCCTCACCTTGAAATATACCTAAATTTCCCTTTTAAGTACCTATCCCTGATCAAAGATAAATTTTTCATATAAAGTTTATGAAAGGTACAATAAATTCGTTTATATGAATTCAACAGTCTTCACTTTTTTACTTGGACGCAGGAGCGCCATCCCAATTTTTAATGTTTTTTTTAAGTTGTTATAATAATTTTCATGTAAAGTGGGAAACATGAGATGATATCCCTAAATTTAACAATACACTTTATATTTAACTACTTGGGCCTAGAGGTCACTATAATTCTAAGGAAGCTTCTTAAAGTAGATTGTAAACTTTGAATAATGAAAATAAATAAATGTACATAATATTCTTTGAAATTTCTTAGTTATCTAGTAGTCGATTTAACTTATTAATATACAAGTAAAGGCACACTAATAGGCAAGCGTTCCCTGGACCTACACGAATATTGGAAACCGTCAGATTTTGGATTAAAAACGTAACATTTGATCGTACTCTGCGTTTACACTTGTGCTCCGCAGGAAAACTATTGTTTTACAAACCAGCTTTTTTGAAGAAGCTTTAGCTTAAGTTTGGTTTTTGAGGCATAATTTGCAACGGGGGTATTTCAGCAACACACTGATATCAGTCTAAACTAAAAGCTGTAGTAGATTATAGATAGTAGAATTTCTTTTATTGGCTCCAATACAGTACAACCCCTCAGGCGATCACGTCACTGAATTTACTCCGAGCTCTGCCAGTTAACATTCACACCACGTGTAAACATTATGAATAGTAGGTAGATAAGGAAATCAATAAAATTCTTACTTTAAAACTCTGTAAAAATAAGTATTTTTTTTAATTTTTGGCAAAAATGTTCAGTTCTAAATAAATTGTTTAATTCTCGCAATGTCTCAAAATTCAAGTGGTGTGAGCTAAGCTAACTAACAATCAAATAACAGTAAGTTATTCACTTTTGAAACCGATAAGTACTTGCCTTTACAGTTTCGATTAAATTGAAAAAAAAAAAAACACGGTAAGAGTTTTGGATAGCTTGAAATTAGGTTTTGAATCATAAATCATATAATAGGTTTAAATCTTGACTTCTGAAAATTAATATAAGAACACAAGGTTTCAAATGTGAATTATAAGAGCAGAAGTGTAGACTCAGGTTCCCGACTTTTCTGACAACTTCGACTTGTGGAATATTTTATTGAACAACTGAACCGAGAAAGTGTAGCTACTCGTATCATTATATGGAAGACTACTTTTGCCTCTAAATTTAACTAAATATTTTAATAAGTACAATCCCCTAATATATGTTTAAGGCATTTTGATTTCTACTAAAATAGAATTTACAAATCATCTCATGGTTCCAGTTATTTTTAACTCTTCTCAAAGCACCTTGCTAAAATCACTTTTTTTACAACAATCTTGTTGTCGTTTTAAGTAGGTAATATTTACAAAACTAAATATTACTTATAATTTGTTTTTTTACATAATATGTTCATAATAAATAAAGCTGCTTTATCATGAAATTGGTAGGAGAATATAATTTTAAACGCGAGTGTTACATATACCGTCCCCTTTGATCCACTACACAATATGTTCCCCTACGAACAATTTACAATATTGTCTTTGACAGATACTCGTTACAGAAGGTACGTAATTGACCTATAGATAAAATATGTAAAGTGTATAAATATACATGCATCTCGACCAAAGAAATGACATAAATGGAAAAATTGTAGTTAGACTCTTTTACTAATGAAAAAGTTGCGTACATTTTAAGGAACTGAACCTAAACTACGTCTGTTTAAATGAGATTATTGTAAGCTATTCTATCACTTAGCCATCATATATTTATGGTCTATATTTGAATAGAATAACATTTACAACCAAACATTTCAACATTGATAAACTATTTTAAATTAACCTTAACAAAATCTACACATTAAAATCATAGCCCGTGTTGAGTTTTACTTCGGAGAAGTTACAATATAAATTAAACAACTAAGATCACTAATAAGGCAAGTTAAATGAA
Organism: Melanargia galathea; assembly: GCA_920104075.1. NCBI lineage: Eukaryota > Metazoa > Arthropoda > Insecta > Lepidoptera > Nymphalidae > Melanargia > Melanargia galathea. The sequence continues at coordinate 16,549,322 of OV049863.1, read as the reverse complement.
AATGCACTTCACACCACTACAGCTGATAATGGCATTAATGTAGCCTTTTTGTAGAGTCTATCATAGCCTCTCGTCAGGAAATATTCAATATTATGAAACTTAATAAATACATGTTCACAAAAAGGCTCCGCCATTGGTATACTCGTAAAAATAACTCCTAAACTACACTAACTAATTCAGTTCAATGAGAATTGCGTGTAATCGAATAGACTACGTTTGAATTACGATCACCGTGAGTAGTTACTTTGTACCCTGAAATTTTTGTAAGTAATAAAATTAAGTAACAAGTGAGTGCAAAATAACAAGTAAATTATAGAAAATTTTATAAATCTCTTCGTAGTTCAGCACTCTGAGAAACAAATGGAACAACATAAATAAATAGATAAATATAACAACAAACGACTCATGTCGTTCAAAATACAAACAAACTTATTGATATATCGTGAAACTTAGAGCTCGAACGCCTATTCATTTGCAGTCTACACATTTAACCTCTATTCGTAAATTCAAATTCTAATTAAGTAATGTTGAATTTAAAAATTAAATCAGATCTTTTAAAATAACCGTTTGAGTAGAATACCCTTTGTAATATTAAGACTCTTGTTTCGCCGTTTGCTCGCTAGCATGAGGTTGATTTTTATGAATGATTTTGAGATGGGCAATCATATTATCCTTCCGGGTGAACTCTTTGTAGCAAATGGGGCAAGGAAAAACTTTGACGTCTTTTTTGTGGGAAGTGACGTAATGTCGACAAAAGTTGCTGATGTGAGTGTAAACTCTAGCGCATATCTTGCATCTGAAGACATTTTCGCCTTCTTTGATACAATAATCCCTCACAGATTCGTTAGTTTCCTCGTGGTAGCTACCCACGTTTCCAATGTTATTTTTTCTTATAGGCGAAGGAAATATACGGTGTTCCCAATTAGTCTGCCCTAAGTCTGCTACATCGTTAGTTGTCATGTTTAAATTGTTTTGTTCTAACTCAGCAGCAAACAACTGTGTAGCGAGAGCCGGCATGAGAACGGTTTCGGGAGGGAATTTGTCGAAACTGTTGAGGGCAGGATTTAAATTAGATAGACCAGAGAGCTGATTAAATAGGGTTCGGGCTCTAAATTTGGACATTTGGGGTAGTAATTTTTTACTATTCTTTGGCTTTAAATTACGACCTTGTCTTATTTTATCGTCTGCATCTTTCAATGGACCTTCTCGGGAATTAGAGTTTTCACGGCTCCTATCCGGATTGTATTTGTATTCGATTGGCTCGTTATAATCGTCAACAGTTTCAGCATTTGGCTCCTGTTTTATTGATCCATTTTCGATCGATAACACCGGTCCGTTTGATGGAAAATTTTGATGCGATTCCTCTCTGGGCCTTTTATCGATTTCTGAAAATTTACAAGACGATATCTTACTAACTGAATGAACTATCCACGTGTTTGTCCATGTTTTAATGAAAAAAAAAAACGTAATTGGAAATATTTTAGCGCAACCACCACATTTGTTGTTGTTAAATTAAATTGCTAGAATATTTCCAATTTAGCCTTTATTGAAGGAAAGCTATTGGGAATAAGCCTTGTCTGTTTTCCCTTTTCTTATGTTAAAATATATATTTACTTTAGGAAGATTATGAGAGTGAAATATATTATTCAAACCATTAATTACCACACCGAAATTGCCCCTGGCCATTCCTCTAATAGCTCTCCCCGAAAGCAGAAAAGCAAGCAATAGTTATATATATCTTTTGTAGAAGTAACAAGCATTAATTTCTTGAATATGTATGTCAAATAATTTGAGAGATTATCACTTACCCCTTCAGAATAAAGTTTAAATAAATATAATAGATATTTAAATTACACTTCACTTTTCACTTACGTTATAATTTCCTAACATCAAAGCTTATATCCCAGTAGCTTTTCTCTTTACTTTAACGTGATATTCTATTTTAAACGGTGTTAGGTAAATGGAAAGGAAGATTAAAATATTTACAAAGACAAGCGAAAATTACCATGAAAATTATCATTCACGACATTCACGACCTTATATAATTTTTCGCTTTAATGTTTTACATTACGAAACGAGATATTTCGTTTAAATATCGTAAAAGGATAACTTAAGCTATAGGTTCATCTACTAAGATCAAAGTAATCTGCTAATAATGTAAACTTATACTAAGATAACGTTCTACACATACCTGCTGATTCCGAATCTTTGCCCGACGTCGGAGCCTCGTTAGACTGAGCGTCATCGCCCTCGTCTATCATCAACGCCTCCCCTCCGTCTTCTCCGCCAGATGTAGCTCCATCGTCTGCATTGAACCCGTCCATCGACATCTTTACTTCCAACATTTCTGGCGAGCCACGGATCAGTTGATCTCCCGCCCTGGTTGAAGATGCGTGCGAAGCGGATTCCGGTATAAATTCGCCCGGTGGACTGGCGGCTGTGTTCAGGGCATCACTAGAGCTTCCACTCAGTTTTCTGGGTCGACCTCGTTTCCGTTTCGGTTGCATTAAAGCGTTACCCAATAAAGGCATAAGTAAATTAGGAGGTGCCCCTCCGCTCGGCATCCCTGACGCAGGCCTCTTTTGGTGCATGTACGGGTGTATTCTGTGTAACTGTGGCGGCGGAGTGTGCGCAGAGGTATTGGTCTGTTGTTGTTGTATTAACGAGTTTGTCAATGCGGGAATATCGCATTTTTCTTCGTTGACTTCTGTAAGTCCTTTTATCCTCAGACTTTCAGCTACTTTGAGGAACGCGGTCAGGCGCTCCTGGTCGACGCTGACTTCCCCTCTGTACATGAAATCTAACAAGCTCTTCATGTCAGAGTAAGGGACGTCCTTCAAAATAACAATAGGATGTTTTTCTTGATGATTAACAAACAGGGCTTGGAAGTAAGGACTGCAAGCCGATAGAACCATTTTATGCGCTTTAAGCAATTGGCCTTCGACGGCCAGCGTTACGTCAGTGAACGTTTCTGCGTGCAGTAGCTGATCGAACACCGACAGCATATTGGTTTGGTGGTTGTTCCACCTTAAACAAAATCTTTGCGTAGCCATCTTTGCTATGTATTTCCCTCTTTGGAAGATATGATCGATATACCAGTCCTGGCTTAAAAACTAACGTATCAACAATATTTCAATGATGTATACATAAGTGTTCTCTCGTATTCCATGAACAATACAACAAATCTTTAACAATGTATAATATTTACTTAGAAGCCATCTTTAATTTGTTTCATAGTGCATTCCGTTTGACGGGCGCAGGGAGATCTGTAAAGGAGAAATTACACTTTAGGATGTTAAATCCACTTTTTCAACTATGAATAATTGGATGCCATTAGTGGAAACGTCGAAAATGGCTTAAATGTTTGTTAGCTCTTATGATAAAATACGTACCTACAATTCAAACCGAATTTGCTTTTAATCTAATAACTTTTTATAACGTTACTTTATTAATACCTACCTAACCTAGTTTAAAAAAGTCATAATATAATGATTCTTCATTCTCCTAATTCAGAGTTTATTATACCTACATAGGTGCCTTGTACATCTACATAAATTCCTAGCAATTTGGAGTACCGTCAATAGTCACTTATGTATTGCGGTTTATTTTACGGCACAAACTATTTACTTATTTTAATATAGTGTATCTACGTTTTTTAATAATAACCTAACCTACCTAATTTATAAAACTAAACCTTATTGATTTTGAATACCTACCTAATTCATAATTTGTCATAGGGCCTATGCATACCTATATGCAGTATGCACTCTATTAGTCAATAGTCACATTTATTGCGGTTTATTTATCGATTTATAAACAATTTGCAAAATAAACTTGTCATAATATGACGGTATGTCTACGATTTTTGGCCGTATCAATCTACGATAATTTTTGAAAACGTTTAATTTTTACCCGACTGGGTTATGTGTTTCACCTGTGTGTATGCGTGTAACTAATCAACGGCTCAACGGATTTTGATAAATGATACGTCATTAGATTCGTCTCAATGACGCGAGTGTTATAGGGTACCTAAATTAAAAAAAAATCAAAATGGCGGACTTTATGCGCTTTAATGTGCGAGCTGAAAAAAAATTTTTTCTTCAAGACCCTCGAGTGGCGTATCAAAATAAAGGGATTCAAAAGGCAAATACGAAAATGTATAAATTTATATATTTGGAAACAATTTGGAGTGATAAATCGTAGAAAATGACCGTTTCCTATGTCAGTTCGTAACTACTTAACGGCTCAACCTATTTTGATAAATTATACGTCATTAGATTTGTCTTGACGGCGCAAATGTTACTGGGTACATAAAATTCATAAAAAATCAAAATGGCGAATGTTATGCACTTTAATGTGCGGGCTGAAAAAAAATTTTTTCTTCAAGACCCTCGAGTGGGGTATCAAAATAAAGGGCTTTAAAAGGCGAGTACGAAAATGTATACAATCTAGGGTTTTCTTACCGGTTATCGTCCATTTAGTGGAGTTACTGAGTTTGAGAGGGTGAAAATATATGTTCTATAAAAAAAATTAAACAAAAACTTGTTAAAATATACTTCTAGTATAGTCTATTTTCATTGCATGTTAGTATTTTTTTAGTCAGATAACTAGTTTTTTTTAAATCCTAATAAAAAGCTGAAAATGCCGATTTCACCGGTTATCGTCCACTAAATCTAGTTATCGTCCACCCATGTACCTGTTATCCGTCCACTGATTTCTATGAGAAATTTACTATGAAAAAGTATGCATGTAATGAGTAAGTAATTGAATATGTAATATTAACACCACTTTAATATGTATTTAATATCTATACCAATTAAAATTAACTTCCTGTCCGTCTTTTCGAAATATAATGGGTTTTTATTAGTGAACTTATGTTAACTTATACATTATTAAAAATCCACATAACCGTTTATAAAAAAATTGTTTTCTATTTTTCGTCTATTCGTAATATGTACTTACTTTTCAAAACAGCTGAACCTATTTTGACAGAACTTTCACAGGGTGATAAAGAACTTTATACAAAGTGGTGGTCTTTCTACGCATACGCAATAGCGGTCAACTGCTTGTTTTAAAATAAAACAGATAAAAAAACTATTGCCTTGTTAACGCGGTTTATAGAGTCTACAATATGACATAATATCTTTACCAACTTTGCGCCTGTCTATCTAGCAGGTAGTAGTGTATTATCTATGTGTCTATCTTGCATCGTCTTTTACCACATCGCACTTACATTATATAAAATTAGGTACATATAATTTGGCAGCCTCCCTGGCATGGCGCAGGGGTAAGTCTTATTAGTGGAAGGTCCTCTACTTGATTCTCGGCAGACCAATTTGGTAAATTCAATTTAATAATTTTAAAATTGTCTCTAGTCTAGTATGCCTTACTTCCAAGTCATTAGCGTTTAAGGGTACGGATTCTGCTGTACCTCTTTCAGGTTATCCCGCATCCATCTTAGACTGCATCGTCACTTAACATCAGATGAGATCGCAGTCAAGGACTAACTTGTAGATGAATAATAAATAAATTATAGATATGAGTAATAATCAAAATTCGCCTAAATAATAACATAATATTAAAAAATATATGTTTTTCATACAGTTTAAAATATAGGTGGACGGATAACCGGTGCACTTCAGATTCTCTATTTTAAATTTTGTCCACAAATTATAATGATCGACAATATTATCTTAACTTATAAATATATCAAAGTTCCAAGGAGAAACACATAAAATATAAGGTAATTCTTTTGTCAAACAAGTTTAATTATTTATATTTTTACTAAATTTATTTATTTTCAAATAATAGCTTGGTGGTCGAAACTTAGAATATTTATTCAGTGCAAATTTAGATATCGTCCACGCGTGATTTTGAAGACCCATAGTTTTATATACAATGAGAAAAAAGTGGACGAAGACTAGTCACTAACTAGTGTATGTGTATAGGATTCGAATTAATAAACTTAATTCCAATTTTGTGCACACCTCGATTGATAACAAGACTACCTAAAATTAAGACGCTAAACCTGTGTCTGACCGCCCGGACGATAACAGGTTTTCTTAAGAAAATAGTGAACTAGTTGTCGTCCACCCCTTTTATTTGTATTCTAATGTAATCAAAAGTAAAAAAACACGTTCACAGTATTTTATGAAACATAAGTAAGTGCTACAAAGAAGAATCAAACTAAATCTTATAGTAAAATAATTAATAACTTCTCGCGATAGTTGAAGCATGCCACTAATTTTTTTGCTCCACACGGCTCATTTTCATTCCTTAATTGCATACTCAAAATTCGATCGCTTTGTTTTCAAAGAAACTTAAGTGAAATAGTTTTTTTTCTTTCTCTGTGTCTTGATAAGACATTCAAGTTGCCATAGAGATGCATTATTTTTATGTAAGTCTTATAATGTTTCTATTTTTAAGCGTTTCTTAAGAGTGATCCGCTCGGTGGACGATAACAGGTGCGTGTCCGGAAACCGGTGTTCCTACCCTATATGTTTTAAATCAATTTGGAGTGACAAATCATGAAAAACAAAATAAATAACAACTACACTGTAAGTGGTACGGTGGTAGTTTATTAATTTTTTAGTTCGTTTTTTAGCATGGCAGTCGGGTTTTTTTAATTTTTAAATTATAGCTTGTTAGTATAGTCAATAAACAATGTAAGCTTCTATACTTATTAATAGATAATAGGTTTACATTTTACAACAATCCAAATATCTACCTACCTAGTTAGTGTACCTATCTGTTTTATTCATTAGTAAGATTGTTATATGTCGAATAATTACCTATCTAAAAGCTGTTTAATAGGTTTTCATTCGGGATGTATTAAATAAATAAACAAAGCCGAACTTTAAAAATATAAAATACAAAACAATAATTCTTGGTTAGGTACTTATGACATAATGACTAATAATTGCAAATTTGAATAAAATAATAATTCCAAATCAGAATGTCGAGTTCAAGGGTACCTAAATACTAATTATAATATTAAAGTTTTGTTGTGTCTGATCCAGTAGGCAGGTACTGGGTAGGTGCCTCGTAGATTCTATCAAGGTTAAAAAATCGAGGGCGCCTCTAGCGCGGGAGGCGACTGGCGAGTCGTGGCTCCGTGCAACGGGCGCACTGCGGTAGGAAAACATTCTACGTGTGACGCTAGGTACGTACGATACACGGAACACTTAATACGTATGCAAAATATAATATAACCGACGTCTTCAATACACCGCTACCATAGAGTAAACATTGTTTACGAGACCGAGATCGAATCCGCCCAAAAATCAAATAAGATTCCTATTGGAATCGGCGTCAATTTATTCAATCCGTCGAAAACATAATTCGCTCCACATCCACAGGTGCTGACCACAAGCGTTATCGCGGTATAAGCGGGCGCACGAATTATTACTACGCACCCAGTCGAGCGCGTTACATTACGTCATCACAATGGCATTATTACCTACGATATCCACATTAATTCAGCCGATACGGCGAGATAAGAACAGTTCGCGAATAATTATATCACTGCACTAACATAATAGAACATACCACACGTATCTGCACCGCGATCAACTCGACCCTTTTATGGGAGTGAGGATCAGCCCTTCCGCCATAGTCCGAGACGGCGTTTACGTCGCACCCCGCTCACCCGACGACTGACGGCCGCAGCCCGCAACCCCGCGCGCGAGAACCGACTCGCTCCGCTACTCGAATATCTCTCACAAAAAATACGTCGTCATCATCGAAATGGCGGCAGCGGATATATTCAGCGCAGGGTGCACGCTAAAATATTGATTTATTGAAATTTATTGATTCCCTCTCGTGCAACCGAGATCGCCCTCACGGCGCGGCACCGGGAAATATTCGACCTGACTCAGACTAGGGTGGGTGGTTTATATTTGGCAATGATTTTCGATCGCCGCAAGGAGCTAAAAATCACGTCGCGATGGAGCGCGACCGGTGCCTATGAATTTCGACTAAACAAACATTTTAAAAATATTTCTATACTAACAATATGTAGATGAATATGTTATCAATGTTAAAAAAACAATTTGGTTTTTAATTAAAACTCTAGATATAATTGGGGAAGTAATTTATAAATAAAGTATAAGTAGGTACCTATTTTTGTGCTGCTGGTGATATTAAATTGTAAATATCGTAATTTCAGTGACGTTTAATAACTAATAAGATAACAATACATAAACGATATGATCATCATCCACATACCTTGGCATAAATAAATTCAAGGGATGAGTTTTCCACGTGAAAAACATCAATTCATTGGTGTTGTCGCCATGTCAGCAGCGTGTTCTGTCTCTGTTGCTCGCGGGCGGGCGGGGTAGGTTGGGCGCCTTCCCAGAGGCGAACACCGCCGGAGACGGCCGATCTCCGTCACTTTTCGCAACTGAACCCACGCGATACCGTACGGAAAATAGACTGCGGGGCGCACTATATTTTTTAAAATAAAAATCACTTTACAACACTTAAATAAGTAAAAATAAAGAAAGTAAATGCTTTTTGAAATTAACAGTTTGTTTATTGTCCACTTTGTCCCATAAACGGTAATTTTTTATAATTAATTTTGAAGGATTCAAGGATAATCGAGGAAATAGTCCGCGCGCGATTTTTGACACGGAAGTGTTTTTAATAAAAATGGCCTGCCGCCTCGGCGGGAGGAGTGGCAATGGGCAATGAGGTCGGTACCCTCTCTCTGGCACCCGCGCGCGCCCCTCCCTGCCTCACTCCGGCACAGGGTTAGAAAGTTACAAAAGTGAATCGAGGAAAACGCACGGCGAGGCAATAACGTCCTGGATGATGGGAACATAGTTCAGAGAGGGATGGCAATATAACTAACGCAAACATTGAAACAGACATCCCTATTAATATTATTGATACACCTGCATAAAATAATAAATCATCCCAAAAAAATATTACGAAGTAATCATGAAAATTATGGTATACCATAGCCCATCATCATAATGGGTATGCTAATCTAGACACGTAAATACTAAAACCTTTTCTTTCGCGAACTATTTAGACACGTTCCTAGTTTCCTACTTATGTAAAACTTAGAGATTGCCCTAACATGCTTTAGGTGATTATTATAATTAATTAATGAACTTAAGTGTAAAAGTATGTAGGTATAATAAAACATTAATAAATAATTATTTTCTTATCAACTTGTTGAGTAGGTAGTGCGTAATACGACAATTAATATGATTATGATGTCTTACAAAATATGAATTATTATGCCTGTAAATGTAACTGTCTACTGTTGAACTGTAATTTTTGCTAACTCTTTTCTTTTCAGTATAAGTACCTATATAGCATCAATGGGAGTTATTATGGTCACTGCACAATATTCACTTTATACACATAGATATTCCAGAATTTCTGCATTATATATGCAAGCAGCCACACGATATTTTCTGGAGTGAGTGTTTGTTAATATTGATGAAGTATTGTAATAAGTTTTTACAGAAAACTCACTAATGCTTGACCAGTTTTTCATCTGTGAATCTACCTATCTTATATCTACCTAAGTATAAAATCATTGGTTAGCGCCAATAGTTTCACGTCATGTCTAGCAATGTTCATCTGTAGATAGGATCTATTAGGAATCTGGTTTGTCTAGTACGGTGTCAATGCTGCTAATTAGATTGACAAGTGGCATTAGATAATTTTAAGTTTATTACTGTAAGGCTTTGATGTCTAACAAATCGCAATCCGCAGTCTAACAAACACCTTTTGTTAACTTTTTTTTTAATTTGTCTAATCACAATAATTATTAACAAATTATCTCGTCAAACTGGTGATCTTCATGGAAATTGAGGTTCCTGTAAACATTTGTAATAATTTCTTGTATTTTAATAATCTCTTTTAATATAATCGTTCTTACTTACTGGCGCAATGAACTTTGCATCCGTTCGAGCTGCTCAAAATCATAGATACCTCTGTTTTTCCGTCCATCCGAGAAGCGACATAGATGGATGGACGAGATTTGGCTCATGGCGCGTCGTGTCTCATAATGATGCAGTTTGAGGCAACGTTTCCACCAGAGGCGTCTCTAGTCCATGTAGCGCCCGTGTGCAATCATTACCCTAGCACCCTCTAGTAATCGCGAGGTCAAAATGGAATGGGTGAAAATGCTAAGGCCGGCGCTCCTGACACCGCTGCGCCCGTGTGCAACGCACACCCGGCACCATAGGTAAAGCCGCCACTGGTTTCCACTTGGGCTATTGCAGTTCAAAGAGCTATTCGCTGTTCTTATTCAAACCTGTCAAAAAGGTAAACCTCCAATACCCTCTTTTCAATTTAACCAGTTGTAGGAAAATTTTAAATCGGCGAATATTTAATAGTAACCTGTAGGACTCAAAAATGAAGATAATGAGACAAATGATCATTTTGATATGACAGAAGTTGGTTTGGTAGTAGGTACGGTACGGCACGTTACAGGCACTTTAGGCTGAAAGGGATGAGGTTACAAGATCCGTTATCTCTTATCACTGATATCTGCTAACGCTATCGCAATATAAAATTATCTCGCATCCAGCATGAAAAGTGGGTTGGGCACTTTGTAGGCCATGAAATCGACAGATTCTAAAAAGCCCAGGAAAATAAAATATAATCTAACATGGAACTAAGTTAACTTTTACTAACAGTAGGATTAGTTCGAGTTTACGCATCTCGACAACGTATCAACTATCAACGTATCAACGTTATCGAAAAGCGAAATTCGAAATCGAAAATTCGATACTCGAAATCTATCAAGATTTTAAGAATCGAAACACTTTCACGTCACGTCAGAATAAAATGAAAAAAAAAAAAAATTTTTTTTCGAAAATGACCATTAACGGTAATTTAATCCAGGATGTTTTGCTTTGTAAGTGAGTTTAACCACGATGCTTATGAACTGTTATCGATAGAAATAATGAATAAGTAGTACACAACTAAAAATGTAAATTTTTCAGTTCATCAAAGTTGCTGACAAATGTAAAAGAGCTGGTGAGTCACTCATGGCTAATAAGCATAATAATTATTTGATGTCATAATCAGTTCAAAGTTTAATAGCCTATTTAAACTTTCAACAGAAAGATTAAGTAATTATAATTTACACGTAATTTTTGTAAAACAATAATCTTGTGTCATTAACTAAGAGTTGGCTGCCGCGAATTAATTTTAAGTTTTATCTACTTGTGAATTATCTCACTCGTATGGAATCTATAAGTACTTCTATACTATCTATACTAATAAATAAAATTGAAGTGTCTGTCTGTAATTTTGAAATAACTACCTCATATTAAGCTCATATGGTTATTTGAACGGTACCATAATCGAATCACACATTTTTAAAATTTTTGTCTGTCTGTCTGTCTGTCTGTCTGTCTGTCTGTCTGTTTGAACGGGCTAATCTTCGGAACGGCTGGACCGATTTTGACGGGACTTTCACATTCAAGTAGAGAATTAGCCAGGGAGTAACATAGGCTACTTTTTTACCCGACTTTCAAAAAAAGAGGAGTTGTGTTTTTCTACCTATGTACACCGATATCTCCGAGATTTCTGAACCGATTTGCGTAATTTTTTTTTTAATCGATAGAGCAATATTGCGACACTGTCTTACAAAAAATTTGGATTCCAACTCGTCAATCCTGATGCTGTAGGGGACCTGATCACCAAAACTAATGGGATTTAGGAACTGTCGGTAATTTAAATTGATATTGGGGGTACCAATTAAAGACTATCGTTGAATGAACTCGAGTAGGTACATATCCAACTCCTCAACCCTGATGCTGTAAGGAATTGCATTCCGAAATCGTAGGGATCCCACGGAATTTTTCCGTTTTGGGGACGGGTTACTACAGATACGCTACTTTTTGTTCTGGTAAATCAAAAGTTCCCACGGGATTTTTAAAAACCTAAGTCCACACGGGCGAAGCCGTGGGCATCATCTAGTAATAAATAAAATTGAAGTGTGTGTCTGTAATTTCGAAATAACTACCACATATTAAGCTCATATGGTTATTTGAACGGTACCATAACCAAATCACACGTTTTTAAAATTTTTGTCTGTCTATCTGTCTGTTTGAACGGGCTAATCTTCGGAACGGCTGAACCGATTTTGACGGGACTTTCACAGACAAGTAGAGGATTAACCAAGGAGTAACATAGGCTAGTAATATAATAAAGCGGAAGAGTTTGTTTGTTTGAACGCGCTAATCTCAGGAACTACTGGACCGATTTCAAAAATTCTTTTACCGTTGGATATGTACGTGATCCTTGAGTGCTATAGGCTATATATAATGTACCACGGGTGAAGCCGGGGCGGACCGCTAGTCATCAATAAACGATCAAATCGAATGTCAGCAATGGAGTTGTATTGCCCGCACTCTTCGAGGGGAACCCAATAACAAAATGACATAGGCTCTCGACTGGAACCCACAGGAAAGGAGAAAGCGTGGCCGAAATAAACATAGGTAAGTACTTCTGACGCAGGTTGCGAGGATAGGGTCTAGGGATGATCCCTAGTAGATGAGTTGAACTAAATTCATGAAGAGTGTAGGTCAAAACCACTCGGGATGACGTATCTAATACAAAAACAAAAACAACCTCTAAAAAGTAAAACAAAGAAATCCTCCAAAGCAAAACAAAATGTTTCCCGTGAAAATATTTACCGCAGTCATATTTGTATTAACGGGAATGCAATTATGAAATTCGGTCATGAAAAATGTGAATAAAGCTTTTTTCATCGATTCCCAGCCGAGAGTAATTCACTGGTGGCCTGACCTAGGTCATCATGTCACTGTAAGCACGAAGTCCTTACACAGTACTGACCTAGTTTCTGCCGCATAGGCTTTACAGTTTCTTTTTTAATAGCGAACGTGGCCTGAAATCCTGCAAACTTCATATAGTAGACACCTACTTAACTACTTAAGCAAATATTAAAATATGTATTGTTTTTATATTTGTTTCAGTAATATTCTAACGAATTTGATTAAAGTTCATCGATTTCTACGCGGCATCGTACCGGGATGCTAAATTGCTGGACGGTACGTCTTTTGCCTGTTGGTTGGTAACAGGACGTGGTCGAAGCCTCCTACGAGAGAAGACCTGAGATAAATTGGAATTCATAAATTCCTAAATTGACCCTTTTTTTTTTTGCAAGCGGGTCACCTGATGTTAAGTGATTACCGCCGCCCATGAACATTAGCAGCACCTGAGGAATCACTAACGCGTTGCCGGCGTTTGAGGAAGAGGACTGGCTCTTCAGCTCGCTGCCGGGACATATCGGATGCTTTGCGGCAGATTATGGCTGAAGTGTGACCTCGCTAGCCAGGCGGATTCGGGGTAGAATCCTACCACAAAGCGGTGATACCATCCAGATTAAGTTGTGTGGTATCAGGCACAACGACCCGTAAAGGTGACTGAGAGCGTCATGGCCTCGTTAGCATATTGGCAGGGTGCACCGCGCGCAGGTAAGGTTGACTTTGGCCACATAGGTGGAATTTGGGCCACTTACACCCTGGAAACAAACCCGTAATTCTTAATTCTCTAATTAGGGAGGAAGGCTATTTGATTTTTCAGAATGTAGACTAAGTACCGCTTTAGGTATATTTTAGGTGTTTTTTACCTTTTCTACCTGAATGGCCATATTGAGAGATGAAGAAGCAAACAACGCTTTACGACAACCGGATAAAGTGAAGTCAGTCGTCCTAAATGTCACTTGGCACATGAATAGGACCTAAACGCTGGTACTTTGAACCGATAAAATTGCCCGGAGATTGCACTAAGCAAGCAGGAAATATTGGCGTCCCTTGGTCAGGGAGGCCATGACTCATTTTTGCTTCGATGATGCAACGAAGAATATTCGAATTTTTTGCTTTAAATAACTAATAAATATACCTATTTGTTGTTTGCAGAAAAATCTATCTATGATAATATAAAGTAGCTTGTCCTGACTGACTGATCATCAACGCACAGACTAAACCACTGAAGCTAGAAACTTGTCACAGTAGCTTCCTTTTATGACGTATGCGCACACTAAGAAAGGATTATTGCAAATTCTACCCCTAAGGAGGTTAAATAGGGGATGAAATTTTGTATGAAAGTCCATCATTTTTCAAGTTACATCCATGAAAATCGGTATTTAGGTTTTCGGTTAAAAATAAAGAGTTACGCGTTTAAAAATTTTGAAAAAAATACCCCCAAGTGGGTTAAATGGGGGATGAAAGTTTGAATGAAAGTCCGTCGTTTTTAAAGTTATACCAATAAAAATCGGTATTTGTATTGTCTTAAAAATAAAGAATTACGTGTTTCAGGAATTTTGGAAATTCCAGCCCCAAGCGAGATTTATAAGAATCTACGCGGGCGAAGTCGCGAGCATCAGCTAGTAAATATATAAAATCAAATTAATAAAATCACAATCATGTTTTGAAATAACATCATCCAGGCTGATATCCTGACCAAAACAACAGCAAGCGTTAGCCTTCCGGACGCTGGTGGATTCAAAGGTGGACTTTTAAAGAGATATCTACGACTTTGCCACAGGGCAACATGCCTCTTAAAATTCTCGATATTTATTATTTGTGCTGCTTCATTCTCGATTAACTTCTTATGCCCGGTTACGATTGGGCAGTCTTAAAAATCAGATTAGTATATCCAGAACATAATTTTACTAATCAACACAAAAATGACTTTGTTTCTCATACATATTATAATTCACAATACAATCCTAATCTCACAGAGTGAGTAATCAAAAACGGCGATAGTAAACACGGTGTGAAACGTCTAACTTTGGGTGTTCGAGTGTCCAATGAATAAGCAGAATCACCGTAACGGCGCAGAGAACGGCGGTTTAACTGTTAACTGTGACTACGAGAGTGGTAAAAGCTACGAACAAAAAGAAATCCTTAAGCTTTCTAACGTGTGTGCATTCTCTCATTTGGCACGGGAGATCAGAGAGGTGTCATACTACTGGAGAAGCAATCACTAAGTACATCATCAGGCAGAAAAAGCACCCTCACCTAATGGTTACGTCAGTTTGAATCTAATGTTGACGACCTCCCTGGGGCAGTGGTGAGTGCTGTGGTCTTATACCTCAGTGGTGAGTCCCGCATTCGATTTCCTTGGGAATTTATAATTTCTAAATTAACTACTTCTAGTCAAGTCAAGAAAAATTAGAATATTTGAAAAGGTTGATTTCAAATATTCTACTCTTTCTTTTTACTGTACAATAAAAAGAGTTATCTAATTATACATATATAATAAAATCGTAGACTTGCCGTACCTGTACATTAAAGATTTTTGCAAAAAAAAAAATAACTGGAAAACGTTAGGGATAAGTAATAGAACGTAAAATGCAATTTTTGTGTCTGTGTGTCTGTATGTAAGATGACAATCTTAAGCTGACGTGCGTTGTGTTTGTCTATATAATGGGTATGTTTGCGGCATATAATGGGTATGTTAGTGATATTTACATGCATTATTTACAGTGTCAGCGTCTAGCGCTAATTAACTAAATGACAATAAAGCACGACTGCTGTCTTTTTACACTTCGGTTAGGTCTAAGTTTGAGGAAATTGCACACTCTAGTAATATGTCACCTCTTTAGGGGAGATCATATCTTCGCCTAATTTGTCATCATTATGATATCGGTTTGCCATCTCACCGTTCTATTTACGCTAGTCAGGTTTCATTGTATGATGTATCTTAATCATTTATCGTTAGCATTAATCAATTGCATATTCTAATTACTGTCTAGTTACGCAATTGCGATCGTTATTGTTTACAAAATACATTGCTCATTATGAATATGCTTATTTTTAACCCCCGACGCAAAAACGACGGGGTGTATAAGTTTGACGTGTCTGTGTGTGTGTGTGTGTGTGTCTGTCTGTTCCTCTGTGGCGCTCAAACGGGTGGACCGATTTGAATGCGGTTTTTTTTGTTTGAAAGGTGAATTAGTCGAGAGTGTTGTTAGCTATGTTTGATGAAAATCGATCCAAGATGGCCGCCGCTACAAAATGGCGGATTACATATTTTATCACAACTCCCTTAATATGGGTATCAAATGAAAGGGCTTGACTAGTAGAATAGCACTATGCAAATCCAAGATGACCGCCGCCACAAAATGGCGAATGTCGGGGGTTTTTTTTTAATTTTTAATTTATACTTGTTACGAGAGCTAGAGGTACATAATAGGCTGTGTAAGCCAAAGAATTATGCCAAAATTTTCCTTATGTTTAAGGCTTTTACATAGCCCACAATTTGCAATAATTCTAATTATTTATTTTAATTTTCATCTGCCGGTAATGAGTTAAAAATAAATCATTGAAAAAATAGTGCACCTGATTAGTTAATACTCAAAGAATAATTTTTCCAAATTTCTTTCTAGATCCACCGGTTATGTCCTACCAATATCCCTACCAAATGCGAAAGTGTGTTTGTGTGTTGGTTTGTCAAAAAGTTTGGAGGTCGCGGGCATAAACTAGTTTTTAACCGACTTCAAAAAAAAGAGGTTCTGTATTCGACCCGTATGTATGTATGTATGTATGTAAGTATGTTCGCGATTATCTCCGCAACTAATGAACCGATTTTGATGAAGTTTTCACTATCGTAATCTACATACTTTCGAGAAGGTTTTAGTATATAACACATTGAGTTATCATTCTTACATACGAAGTTATAACCATAAATGTATACATATGTCATTAATATGTTCTCTGATATTGCCAGACCTATTGCTGAAGTCTAATATACCTATTCTGTCCAAAGACTTCACTCTGCTACGCCTACGTAACATTGACCTTTTACAAAAACTTTTGGGCCGAAGTCAGTACAGCTGTACTATAGAGTGATTCCTTGGAGTTAGTGCATGGTTACGTGTATTTCCATCCTATACAAAGCCAAACCGCAAGGGTGTGAAACTGGACGCGTATAGATTGTAAATTACTTTTTAATCAAGTTCTTCCAAATTATACAAGAGTAGTACGCATACAAACTAATCTCGTATAGATCGGAAGTTAGGTTAGGTTGGGTTAGAACATTATAAAACCATTCTCCTATACTTAGTATGACATATAAAATGTATGTAATATGTCACAGGATATTTAATAATAATTAATAATATATAGGTCATAATCTATTTTACATAGTTCTCATTTATATTATTATTAATATAAAGAAAACAAATCACTAAAAAGCATAAAATAATTTTTTTCAAAGAAAAATGAACCGACTTCAAATCTATCTTTAAAATAATTTTTTTTCATTTAGATTGACGATTAAACTACCTAACTCAAATAATATATAATTTTTTGGAGTCGGCGCCAAACCACATTCAATTCGTCGGAATCGAATTCGGGGAGCATATTTTCGACTTGAAAAGTATGAGTCATTTGGCGCCGACTTCAAAAAATTATATATCATTTGAGTTAGGTAGTTTAATCATCAATCTAAATGAAAAAAAATTATTTTAAAGATAGATTTGAAGTCGGTTCATTTTTCTTTGAAAAAAATTATTTATATTAATTATATTTACTAGTAGTCGCAGGCGACTCCGTCCGCGTTGAATGGGAATATTCTCTTAAACAAACCTTCCTCGTGAAATTTTCGAAATTATCTATAATAGTAGGGGAGCCGATGATGCTAAATGTGGATTTACTCGAACGTCGTCGGGACCTATTATATTTTGTAGATTAGTTAAAAGGAAGAATAAAAGGTTATATAATGTTTCCCCTTTCAGTGGTGGGGAAAGCGTCTAGCTGCATGCTCTCTTCTTCATAGACGATTTTTATTACTTCAGCTTGTGGAAATCGGCTGATTATATTTTTTGTTATTTTTGCATCATTTCCTTCAAAATAGAAAAAAAAATCAACCGCTCTCGAGATTCGAGAATGTCAAGATAACGTTTTGTTTTTGCAGCTTTGTAAATTGTAACGTTCCCACTCTCGTACGTTACGTTCAAATATTCTGATTTTCTAAATATACTTTTTTTAGCTCGTAATTAATTTTAATTTTAATTAACCATACCTTAATCTGAGTATTTATGACCATCGTTTTTTCTTTCGCGCGGCTCTATATTATATATGGTAGAAGGTACTCAGCAGCATGCAAGATGTCTCCCTTATGCGCTCGAGTAGGTAAATCCAAAAATCTCCTCTTGGGATATTACTACTTATTACGAAAAAATTTCGTAGCGTCGTGCACAAACGGAAGACCACGCGTTCTATAATGACTTCGACTATAAGATTGCCTACATTCCGCGGGCGTTAAGCTTGGACGATGAAAAAAATTGGGTGCAATATAAGTGGGAGGTGGAAGGGCCCGTCCTCCTAGATTTGAATCGGTGCGGCTAACGGTGAGGTCTCGGTTCATTGACTCGTTTCGGACGTTCAATTTTCGCTGGTAGATACTGTTAGCTATATCTAAGCAATAACTCGACAAACGATGCCTCCCGAGGCGGTCTCTTGCACCACTATAATATCCTTGTCTTGACTGGACTTTTATAGTTTAGACTTTGTATAAATAGAGGCCATCTTATTAAATTTTGATTGAATCATTTCTATACCTGAGGTATCGGACAAAGTGTAATAATTTAGAAACAGGTTCTTTCTTCTTTCATAACATGAGATAAGTAATTAGAAAATTAAATGACCAGGTAGGGACGCTTTTAACGGTGCATTTATAATAATCAATATGTTAATTGAAATGTAATATTATCACAATGTTATCTGTTTAGAAAAGTGACATCTTAGTAATGTGAAAATAATCTCAGGTTAAAAACTTGAGGTTTTCTCGAACCATCCATTATAACGAATATTTTTATATTTATCTCAAACTCACTGGATTTCAGATATTCTTAGCGTCAATTTACACCGCGGCGGAATGGAATGGAAGCGACTTTTTGCAACGAAATTGTACATAGCTAAATGAACTTTATGTCAATTGCATAACATACAAATTAAATAGGAGCCAAAAAAGGTCACGCGTCTTCCGCGGAATTCTCGCGCATTCTCGAGAATTTTCCTATAGCTACTATTTTGTATGTTATAAAATTGACATAAAGTTCACAATGCTTTGTACAAAAAATTCGTTTCCGTTCCATTCCGCGGCGGTATAAATTGGGCCTTACACTTTGGAACTGAGGTACCTACTTATTTAAAAAATATTATTTTTAACGTTAAGAGAACAATGTTAAAAAGTTAACGTTAATATTGAATAAAGAAAATTTGATTTTGACTTGGTAGTCAAAGTAGTAAATAATACTAGTGTGTTATTTTCAACTCTATTTAGAAAAAGCACCTAATTACCTCAAGAGAATCTGCGCAGATGTAATTTAAAGAAGTTAGGCGTGAAAATATTTTCATTGTTGTTCCGTACGCGCCATCGTAGCGTCCGTTATAATTAAAAATAAGATGATTTTTTTGTATGCAGCTCAATAAATACTTGTATAATGACACAGGCCACATAGCCCTACAAAACTGGAACGATTTCACACCCGAGCGAATCGAAATGTTTAACACCTGCGCACTCAAGTAGCTGCCTCCATCGAAAATTTTCATAGATAAAAAACTTGGTCGTCTCGTGGAAACGAACCTAACTACTCACGAAAATTCAGCTTGTTATCTATACATCTTCTATACATATAATAAAATCGTAGACTTGCCGTATCTGTACATTAAAGATTTTTGCAAAATAATAACTGGGGGATGTTAGGGATAAGCAGTAGAACGTAAAAAAGCTATTTTTGAAATTTTTGTCTGTTTGTCTGTTTGTCTGTATGTCTGTTTGTCTGTTTGTCTGTTTATCTGTTTGTCTGTTTGTCTGTATGTTTGTGCGCGCATCACGCAAAAACTACTGAATGGATTTAAATGAAACTTGGTATGATTTAAGTTCATACTACGGAGTAACATATAGGATACTTTTTATCCCGAAATTCAGCACGGTTCCCTTGGGAGAGGGGATGAAAGTTAAAATGTGTACTTAGCTGTAATTCATTAACGCGTGGTCCGATTTCATTCATTCTTTTTTTGTTAGAAAGGAGATACTTTAAAGATAACCAGCTAATCTCAGAAAGGCTGGATCGATTTTGATGGGACTTTTACTGGCGGATGTTTACATTTTGATCTACCTAAACATCCGCCAGTGAACTTTTAACAGTTTTTAGCAAGGTATGAGCTCAAAGGAGCTTAGGAAAACAAAATGATTCACACGGGATTTTCAAAAACCAATATCCACGCGAACGAAGTCGCGGGTGTCCGCTTGTTAATCACTAAAAAAGTTCGTCGGCTGCCGGACCATTATTTATCTTATGGTGAATAACAGTTTCCCTTCATAAGTACATAAGTAGGTATTACCTCGTTACGCGTTAATAGTTAATACAAGTGGTTCTGAAGGTCAATCTCAAGCATAATTTTTAGCAATTCCTTAAATAAAATCTACGCAATTTAATTAAACTAAAATCTATCTAATAACTCAGTATAAAACTACAGAAGCAGGTAGTTAGGTACGGAATGGATTTTTGCTGTTGTCCGTTGAGCAGTTCCGTTTCCGGTGAAGACCTGATATTATATACAGGGCCGGATTAAACCCTATCAGGGCCCCTAGGCAATGCAATTCTCGAGGCCCCTTTCCTTTACCCTTTTCTTACTTTTTAAAATATATTTTTTCTATCACAAAAGTCGAGTCGATCCGATCGACTCCTTTGGTATACTGTTACTTCAATCTCTTCTACATCTACACTACGGCACCCCCGTGGGCCCCTAGTCGGCGTGGGGCCCCTAGGCAGTTGCCTAATCCGCCTTATGGATAATCCGGCCCTGATTATATACCTAGATCTTCTTCATTAGATCATCACTAAATCAATATGGGACTGCGCTGTAATCTGTCAAATAAAAATAATCATTTGAATTACATTTCACACAATGAATGAATTAATGACATGAATGTCCTAAGAAGAGACATTTCAAAATTTTTAACTTTTTAATAAATGTGATTTTTACTAAAAAAATATGGTTTTTATTCAAACTATCGAAAACGAACTGCTTTCAAATCGTCAAGTGAATTCTACTATTGGTTCGGACTTCGGAATGACTTACCAACCGAGAACAATCAGCAAGAAATATAGCAGAACTACCTACTCTTTTAAAAAAATGAAGTACTTACTTCACAATAATAAAATTATTATAATTATTGTGTACATAATTAATTGCCATCTCATGCATTGTCCGTCGAGCGAGTAAAATCCACGCTTTAAAAAAATATTAAGAACAGGTTCGAAATACATAATTAAAAATTTAAAAAATTGTAACAGTAAAGAAATTCTACGACAGTGGTGATTTATCTATCTGTTGGTCGGACTTGTACCTATCAATGTAGTATCAATGTGCATCTTGAATCAATCCAAGCAGTTTTAATAGTTTTGAACTGCTACATACGCGTTTGATACGATAGGTACTCGCAAAGCGTGTCACGAGGGAGTGCCTCGTCCTGTCGCTACCGACTCCCAGTTCCTAGAAGGGCGCGGGTAAGACTGGCAGGGTTGTCATCAATATGATTAAACTGAGAAAGTTACTACGAGGAAAAACTAAAAAGAAACTAAGTATATCAGTTGAAATGACAGATGATGTAATAAAAGTAACACATATAACAACAGTTGATATACCTATCAAGTTCTATATCAGTCGAAATGACAGTCGAAATGGCAGACAACGCACAGCCTTAACAGGTGGTCCTATATGAAATCGGAACGAAAATATCTTGAGGTGCACTGAGGACGGTTTTTTTAAATTAGAGGGATAGTAAAGTTTGTATAAATAACAATTTTTTTTGTAAGTACTTAACTCCGCGCGGACGACTTCATGGGCACACCACCTATTTTTCGATTTGGTTTTTTATTTGTATAAAATAGATATTCGCGTCAGCAAGGTTGATGTGTTAGTTATTTCCGTATAAGTATTATTTTTTAACCGACTTCAAAAAAAGGAGGTTCTGTATTCGACCCGTATGTATGTATGTATGTATGTATGTATGTATGTAAGTATGTTCACGATTATCTCCGCAACTAATGCACCGATTTTGATGATTGTTTCACTATCGTAATCTACATACTTTCAGGAAGGTTTTAGTATATAACACATCGAGTTATCATTCATACGTACGAAGTTATAACCATAAATGTATACATATGTCACTAATATGTTCTCTGATATTGCCAGACCTATTGCTGAAGTCTAATATAGCTATTCTGTCCAAAGACTTCACTCTGCTACGCCTACGTAACATTGACCTTTTGCAAAAACTTTTGGGCCGAAGTCAGTACAGCTGTACTATAGAGTGATTCCTTGGAGTTTGTGCACGGTTACGTGTATTTCCTTTCTATACCGCAAGGGTGTCAAACTGGTCGCGTATAGATTGTAAATTACTTTTTAATCAAGGTCTTCTACATTATACAAGAGTAGTACGCATACAAACTAATCTTGTATAGATCGGAAGTTAGGTTAGGTTGGGTTAGAACATTATAAAACCATTCACCTACATACATTTTATGTGCCATACTAAGTATACTTAGTATGACACATAAAATGTATGTAATATGTCACAGGATATTTAATAATAATTAATAATATATAGGTCATAATCTATTTCACATAGTTCTCATTTATATTATTATCATTAATATAAAGAAAACAAATCACTAAAAAGCATAAAATAATTTTTTTCAAAGAAAAATGAACCGACTTCAAACGATTCGAACTAAAAAGTTTAAAATAATTTTTTATTCATTTAGATCGACGATTAAACTACCTAACTCAAATAATATATAATTTTTTGGAGTCGGCGCCAAACCACATTCAATTCATCTTAGTAAAATTAGAGTAACTATCCACTTTTGAATGCGAGCGCGGTGAACCATAATAGTCGCGGAGGGTGAGGCATATGAGTCATATGGCGCCGACTTCAAAAAATTATATATCATTTGAGTTAGGTAGTTTAATCGTCGATCTAAATGAATAAAAAATTATTTTAAACTTTTTAGTTCGAATCGTTTGAAGTCGGTTCATTTTTCTTTGAAAAAAATTATTTATCTTATTAAGTATATAAAAAATGTAAATTACTTATTGTATAAATTTTAACATCATCGCCTTAGGTTTCCATCATCATGTACCGCGACAAGGTGGTGCCTACTTTTAATTCGATTAATAGATTGGAATTTAAAAGATTAAAATATCCCATAACAATCTCTGGTTAGTACTTGTACTGGTTAGTTGTTAGCTTGCAGATTGTGTATACATACTCGGACATAAATGTGTCCACATATTCATATATGTACAATGTACATATTATATACCTGTTCTGTTCGTCTACACAATAAGGTATCCAATGATGCCAGGCGCCAGCCCTAGATTAGAGAGAACCAACCTCGAGCCAACGTATTATCGCTGGTTACATACATAAACCTATAATATGTCATGCGAGATATTTTGCGAATGTTCCTACATCCGTATAATGTTATCCAAGTCTGCGATTAGATTCATTCTTCTAACGTCCTGACACCGTATTAGGTATATCTTTTGTTTTGAATCGTTTCTTTTCATAATAGTGCTCTCTGGGGCTCATATTATTATCACCCAGCCAGACGCCAGTAACCCTTTCAGCTAAGTAAGTATAGTTACTGTAGTATAGTTACTGAGTACAGTAGGTATAGTTACTGAGGCAAAGTTGTTGAATCAGCGCAATTGATTTATGCAGTGTATAGCTACGAAACTAGGGCAGTGTGCGCAACAATGACAAATAGGAAAAATGTTTACACAAAGAAATCATCATCAAGCCAAGTGGAATTGATGCTTATGTCTCGATACTAAGTAGGTACGATTCCCTCAAACGACATTGTATTATGATTATGAGCTAAGTCACGTTGTTGAAATTTTATATTAATTTTATGCCATGTTTCACGGTTATTTTCTAGATTTTAGTCAAATGAAGAGAGTTATATTCCTTGCATCGTATGTGGGTCAGGAGCCCTTCAGAATGCATATTCATATAATGTATGTACATGCACGCGCTCATGTTATTTAAACAGAGAAGACAAATGTTTTACTAACTCATAGAAATATATTATACCTTTATAGGTATCTGTCTCTAAAGGTCTACCATGATTGTAGTACACTTTCAGATCTTTAGTTAAGTAAGTAGTACCTATATAGGTACCTGTGTAGCTCATGAAGTCATGAAAGAAATATTTTGAGCTTTAATACGTTGAAAAAAGAACTTTACCTAGGTAAGTATAGGTACCTAGATAGGTATATTTTGTTCGTCGCTTAAAAATCTTCAGGTTTATCTTTACAGCTCTTGTGTTTTAATCAACATCAAGAACACAATATTTTTATTCGTCACTACATTATAGGTACTTACCTACCAAACCAATTTCCAAAGTGGCAAAATAGATTTTATTAGTAAAAAAAAATACGCGCTGAATGGAGATGGCTTTTTTCAAATCGCTTAAAAAGGAAGTAAAATCACATAATTTCCTAACTTTCGGAAGAATTCCTAAAATGTTTGTTGTACCTACCTATTAATTAAATGCTTATTATTAACGAATTACTTAATCGCCTATTAATTTCGCAACTGTTTCAATTCCGGTATTTTACATTTATCATCCTTAGTTTTACTAGCTTTAAATTATTCCATAAATAGGTTTTAAATAGCAGATTTTTTTTTCAATCTTGCTTTGTATGAAGTGGAGTCATATTTTGCTTTCAAAGGTGGTGTTGTCCTAATTAAATAGATGAATTTTGACTTTTTTGACTCCATAAATGAACTTTGCCAAGGATTGGCATTAGCTAACGATCGTACGATCAAACGATGCTATTTCGATTTTACATGTTAAAAAAAATACGCACCGAATTGAGAACCAACCTCCTTCCTTTTTGGAAGTCGGTTAAAAAGGATGCTTACGAACGTCAACCTAAAATATTTTTTTTGTTTTATTGCTTATGTATCCTAGTTGAATAAGGATTATTATCCTTATTCAATAATAATAATAAAAAAAAAAACAAAAAAATTATTTTAGGTTTTGTTCGTAAGCATCCTTTTAACCGATTTCCAAAAAGAAGGAGGTTGGTTCTCAATTCGGCACGTATTTTTCTTTAACATGTAAAATCGAAATCGCATCGTTTGATCGTACTATCGTTAGCTAATGATTATTATCCTTTATAAGGATTATTATCCTTATTCAACTAGGATACATACGGCTACGGATTCTTATACATACGAAGTTGCAGAATATACTAAATACTTTATACTTACTTACTTAAAAAGTTAATACACTTGGGATAAGCAATCTGACAGATTTCCGCGTCGTCAAGTGTTCCGCTCCCCGTCAAGTATTCCGTTACCGCGTAGCGTAGCACTGATCCAATCTCACGATAACTCCACTTTTGACGCTAAATTGATTAACCCTACGCCGAATCCGAGGCCTCTTAAAACTAATCTTAAAACTTTTAGAAAGGAAGCTCTCGATTCGAGCGTTTTTGTCTTTTTTACTAGGTAGAGTATCTAAATAATGGCATTTAACTAGTTATTAGGTATAGCTGTTGAATTTGTTCATTTTCAAATCTACCATAATACTTATCGAAGTATGGAATTTGTTACCGATCTATTTGAATTTCTCGAGAAATGAGAAGATTTTAGGAATCTTCAAGTCCTACCTAGATTTTTGCTACTAAAGCTTGTAGGTAGGTACCTACGTTAAAACCACAAGTATAAATTAAAAATTTAAAAACCCCCGACATTCGCCATTTTGTGGCGGCAGCCATTTTGAATTACATAGTGCTATTCTACTAGTCAAGCCCTTTCATTTGATACCCACATTTTGTAGCGGCGGCCATCTTGGATCGATTTTCATCAAACATAGCTAACAACACTCTCGACTTATTCACCTTTCAAACAAAAAAAAACCACTTTCAAATCGGTTCACCCGTTTGAGCACTACAGGGGAACAGACAGACACACACACACACACACACACACACACACACAGACACGTCAAACTTATAACACCCCGTCGTTTTTGCGTCGGGGGTTAAAAATAGCAGTCATTATTAATAGTGACAGTTATATTGGTCTTTATTGCAACTTTTTTTAATGATCAATAAACATTTGTGATTTTACCCAACGTAATATAAGCAGGTATTATAATTCTTAGAAGTCTGAGGGCCTGTTTCACCCCCTTCTGGTAAGTATCATAATAATATAATATAATATAGCTATCTACAACTTTTGTCTTTATCACTTGACATAAAGTAAAAAAGTGACAAAAGTTACGTTTAGACTATCCGACACTTATCAGAAGGAGGTGAAACAGGCCTTAAGGCCTAGGCCGCACTGCGAAATTTATTCGCGCGAATTTTCTGCAAAATTCTGTGACATATGGGAATGTATGAAGCTGCACGCACATGCGATTTAAAATTCGAGAAAAATATATTAAAATGCGGAATATAAACCGCGCGAATAATTTTCGCAGTGCGGCCCCGTTCTAAATAAGCAGTGATTGTTTTTAACATTTTTTAATGAATTTAAACAGTTCAATGTAATAATTATATCGATAAATACCTTGCGCTTTTGAATACTTACTAAGGAAGTTACTCGTATAATATAATATCAAATTTGAACAGGTGGTTTTTTGATGTGCAAAGTGCCTAGCCCGTATTTTGCGCCTAGCCTTTAAATAGTTTACTTAAGTGGCTCTACTAAACCAATGCGAGTATACCGAGATTATTTATCGAGTGAAGCAATTAATTTAAGTGATTTATCCGTAGGTCACATTGGGTCAAGCATCAAGCGAAATCTTTGTGGGTAGGTATAACATTATGTTTATTGCCGATATTCAGTTAGGCATTAACATCAAATATACCAATTACCAGTTTTCAGGACTTAAGTAGGTATAATATCTACTCCGGCACTTGTTCTGAGTTAGGCACGGCACGGCTTGACTCGTCAGTCGTCACAGCGTAAAGGGTCGGAATACGGCAAGTATTAAGCCGTCAAGTATTAGGCCGGATATCATTAGCGACCACGCACGGCTTTGCTCGCATATATATAACTAGCAGTCCGCCCCGGCTTCGCCCGTGGTACATAATATATAGCCTATAGCACTCAGGGATCACGTACATATCCAACGGTGAAAGAATTTTTGAAATCGGTCCAGTAGTTCCTGAGATTAGCGCATTCAAACAAACAAACTCTTCCGATTTATTATATTAGTATAGATAGAAAATATAAATCCTCTTTATTCCCTGTTGCGTGGGTAGGTAGGTATATCGAAAAATCTGGCCTTATTTCTTGTGTATATTATAAAGGGAACCTGTGCAAAATTTCAGCTTCCTAGGTCCAAGGGTTTGGGCTGGGCGTTGATGAGTCAGTGAGTGAGTCAGGACTTTTCGTTTCCTACATTCCATTTCCTACATGTATGCAGTATTACACTTATTACCGCGAACATGCGGAAATTTTCCCGCGCATTGCTGGCATGAGAATTTGAGGTGGCTATTTTGACTGCGACTCATTTTACCACCCGTGCTTTCCAATCCTAAATCATGCCTTATTTATACTGTCGGTTGAATTAATTTCAGCCCGGCCTTCTTAGCTTAAGCTACACTTAAGGAGTGTATGTAGGTACGGTGCTTATTTGTACCTGACTCCTTGACATGGACTGTGTAGATAAGTTAAGGAAAAATGTTAGAAGCGAGTTCATTAGGGTATCGCAGGGCAGGCAAAATGGCGGACGACGCGACGCGCTCGCGGAGGCGCGCCCGAGTGGTTGCTATTAGGGTTGCCGATGCGATTTTTTTACAGTATGAATTTGAAATGACACGATGTGTAAGCACGTTCATTGAAAAAATACGTTTATTGTAGTTAATAAAATAACATAAAAAGACTCCGACAATGAGTTTACGAGAGCGCATGAGCACAGCTTATCGTTCGTAAAAAAGTTCGTAGGTCCCAACGCATGAACGCTGTGCGGAGCGCTACGACTCGTATATTTGTGACCCATAGGTATTATTATTTGCTTACTGACCATGATAAGTGTCGAGTTCCTAATGTTACAACAAGTGATGTTAATCATCACTTTGCAAACTGAAATTTCATGGTTAGGTGATGAATCTCACAAAAAGCTTTAGACAAAACCTAACCTAACCTACCTAGGGGTAAACGGTGTATTTTCGAAATGGAAAAAGGTGAGCTTTGTTACTTCTTACGACCTAGGTTTTTAGGTTAGGCTCACAATTTTTACGGACTAAACCCAGCATTTTAAATATAAATCAACCACACTAATAATCACTCTTGAATCAAGGCCTGAAATAAATCATAATTTTCCAGCAGATTTCTGAAAATATGAACCTACTAAAATTATATTTCTATTTCTCGTGTACCAAGTTCCTTGTATACACTCGCGATATTTTTCAATTATAACTCCACCCATTTATCGTCTATCAAATACTCGGAAAGGTTGACAGCCCTAGCTTAGAATTGACATTGCGTAAGCACGGGGCCGATTTCTAGCTTGGCTCCCACGCCGCAAGGTCAGCCTTCGGGGATTGCTCCCACTTGCCATTCGTTCAAGTATCGACTCGATCATCTCATCACAAACGATTCATAAAATCATAACGCATCGCTTCATCCCACTATCTGCATCCTCTTCTGTTTTACTCTGCGTTCGGTGCAACAACATACGACAATGCGGCACGCTGCATATTGTGGCGTGATGTCTTCTTTTGGTATTCTAGGAACAAATGCAAACATTTACGGTCTTAAGCAACCTGTATGTTAATGTCTAAGAGCTGCATCAAAGGTACAACTTCCATATTTGACTCCAAATTTTCCAATAAATTATATAAATCTTAAATAAAAATCTATGGCTAAGTTTTTTTAAATGAAATAACAAAGGAAAACCTCGTAAAAATCTACCTTCTTTATTTCTTGGGTTGTGTTATGTGTATCTGCGTGCCTACACAACATGCATACATTGTACATATACACAACCTATATTTTCCGCTACAGTCACCGGGGGGTTTGACTATGTACCTACGAGCACTGAAGTTCTGCCAGATGAGGCCTAGGGCTCGTGCAACACTGTTTGGAACTGCAGTTGGGACATTACAAACGTGCGATCGTCAGTCATAGATCATTTGTATCGGACTTCTCGCTCGCACTTACAGGCCTCTGATTCTGTGGTGTTGTGTAACAATAATAAAGGATTTGTCGATAGTCGATAACAGGAAAGAACTAGGGAGAGCCCTCACAACATTAAGATCTGTCAGTTTTATTACTCAGTACGCAAGTTTGTAATGTCCCAACTGTTCTATAGTCCCTATATTGCTCTCCTACGAGATCTCCTAATTACAGCTTATATAATATGTATTCTTTTAACTTTTGATTAGGTAATAGGTACTAACTTTATTGAGCATGTAATTTTCTAGCTACAGATAATTTTATTTTGCTAACCATGTTAATCAAACTGCGTCACACCTGTAGACCGCCAAATTTTTTTTATCATTAACCTACGTAGTGAATTCGGTACGTAAAACACGATTACGAACTTTTCGTCATATTAAATGAATCCCTATAAATTACAGTTCAGGATTGAGTTCATTTAAAATTTAATGTTATGATAATGATAGCGATCATAAAAATATACGGACATCTCTAGTGATAAATATTAACTAAACGCAATCTCGAGTCTCTACGTATACGACTTTCACGAGTAGGTATATTCTACAGAATTTACAGTAAGATATCATGCCACAGATTAACCTTTTGGTTTTCTTTCAATAAATATTCCAAAATAACTGTTTTCGTGCTACAAAGTTTCAAGCTGTAAAATCTAATAGGACTCTTCGCGAATGACTTTCACGTGCATCGCAGATTCTAGATAAGTACTTACTTCAGTTGAGGTCCTAAGTAGTGCTGTAACGAATATCAGAATATAGAAATGAATAGAATAGAAATGTTTTCATGAATTGTCTCATACAAAAAGAGGGTTTGCAGGTAGGTAATCCTATAAGTCTGCTTCAATTTCTTCGATTTTTTTAAACGAACCGTTTAGGGCACTTCTCCCAAATTCTGGCAAAAGCATGTCACAAGCTGGAGAACGTAGGTTAATAAATACCCAGGGTTATGTAATTTTTTTTGTAGATACTAGACAGTGTCCTCTATACCTGCCATCAAGAAAAAGAAGATAAATGGGATGGGATCTGTGTTAAAAAAAATTTTGAACCTCTAATTTCTCACTACCATGACTGTCACATTGCTTGGGTCGTCGGATACAAACTCATTTAATTCGAAATTGAGTAGTTAAAAAATTCTTAAAAAAATATGGTCAATTAATGGATAACTACCCCTTAGAATAAAATAATCAGTCTGAAAATATAACTAAAAATAAATAAATTACAAGGTAGTGAAGTCTGTCACACGACTATTTCATAATTGCCATGACCTGACACAAACACTATCACAATAATGATACTATATGTAGTACAACGATCATGATAAGATCAATTAACAGAGCATTGGTCATTCTAGCAATATGTTTTAAAAGAAAAAGCGTACTTCATAACGTTGAGAAGATAAAGGGAAATAATGTAGTAAAAATGCACTTTGTCATTTAGTCCTCCTCATTCATAGATATTTTGCCAGGCCTAAAGTACGCGTTATATTTTGTTGTTATTTATTCTTGTCATGTCAAATGTGTTTCTTTTTCACACGAGTAGCCTACAAAAATTTTACTGTGTTTCTAAATTTTTTAATAAATTAATAATTAGCAAATTTTCATTACCATGGTCCTAATTACCATAATTACCATGATTTTTTTAATTAATTTTAATAGTAAATGGGGGGTATCTCTCTCATTTATCATAATTTATGAATGGTTTTGATAATAATGACGTTATATAATTATTTTTAGAATTATCAGATGTTTAAACAATTTAAATTATAGAAATTTGAAAAAAAAGTCAAAAATGACAAAAATACTGAAAACAAAGGAGTTTATAAGAAGATTAAGCATAATACAAGTGTGATATTTAAAATAATAGAAAAACTACCTAACTTGCTATGAAAATATATGAAATAAATATATATTTGGACTGAAATGACGATATGACAACAAAAAATACAATGTAATGACGGTAAAAAATGGAAAATTAATAATTAAAAAAAAAATAGAGACCTATATCAGTATAAAAATACTAAGAAACTTGCTCTGATGTAATACCTACATAATGCCACAAATTGCATCCAAATCGGTTTGGTAGTTTCCGAAAAAATTGGGCTCACAATTTTACAGAAAAACATTTCTTGCTATGCTTCTGGTAGTCTACTAGAATCATAAAATATATCTAAAAATATGCTTTGAGGTAATTTATAATCTAGGTAGCGAATAATGAACTGTATTTGAATCTGCCCAGCACCATTTGAGGAAAATGAAAACATATAAACACATAAAAATAACATATACAATTTCTCTCCCCAAACGTATATAGCGTTTCCTTTCTGTTGTGGATACAAATGCTTTTTATTATAAGAAAAAAAATTATAATATGCACTCTTGATTTAAACTCCTTCTTGAAACTGATGCTAGGCACAACTAACTAACTCGTCATCTTATTAGCCACAAGTTCATTCGGAGACCTACATGTTCGGAGGACACATAAAAGTTATAGAGCATTTGCTGAAGCTATTAAAAGTCTAAGAAAATGTTAGTCTTTGTTCTGTCCCTTCTAATAATCAAGCATCTTGAAGTATTCTTCCAGCGCATTTTGAGCAAAGAGAGTCTTTGGTGGATTGCATTAACTTGTTTCAGATTGCAATAAAGCGAATACACAGGCATGTTCACCGTAGTTCCAACTATGAAAAGTATATCCGATATCGATTCTAATGAGATCTTGGATATGAAAATCGTAGTCAATATCAAATTTGCAAAGGTTTTCTGCCTCTCGCACTTTTAACAGACATGCCATTTGAACTACCATGGAGCACCGTAACCAGCTATGTGATGACTCTGCCGAATACCAGACCGATTCAATAAACCTGGTACATTTTTGTGTTTGAAGAGTCATTGGCTCAATCACTAATACAGGCAAAATTACTTTGTTTATGGCACTGACTCAAAGTTGCTTGTATCGGTCTTCTATCGGATAAAATTTGAAATGTGCTCTCAGGAACTTTACAAAATTGTTCCTTCTCCACCGTTCTACTATGGAACAGAGAGAAGCAATTTGTAGAAATTTTCTTGGAAAGTCCAACTCCACCTAGATTTCACCATTTTGTCTAACTGTCTGCATTCAAACAGATATTGAAGCTTTCTTGAATTGTACATCTTAATACTTCGATTTCAAGCTAATCTACTTGCGATCGTTGCATAGCCTAAGTTTCAATTATTTTAAAGCCTTTCTCATAGTGTGTAAAAGCGAGAGAAACGATACTAGTCATATTTGTAAGATGTCTGTACAATCTGCTATCAACGAATTTTTTGTTGTTATCGGTACCCTTTTCGAAATCAATAACATCGTAGAGTCTTCGTGGTATATGGTTCTTAATCGGGAATGTGTTCTGTCCACTTTTTTAAATATAAAAAAATTATGCTCCTGTTCACTCTCAATTATGCTCACACCACGCCTTTTTGAGTCTAAAATTATCTGTTTAGGTCTTCAAAGCTGCACACTCATTGCGTCCAGCAGCTCAGAGTCTTTTTCAGAGGATTTCAACATGAAACTCGTCCACACAAACATCCGGAACAGGTTTACTCTGGAATTTACACCTCAGTTGTTATGCTACGTAAAGTGGCTTTCAAGGTTCTTTGGCTGACTACTAATGGTTGTAACGCTCGAGGTCCTAAGTTTTATTGGTCAGCGATTTCCTAGACTTTAAGCAAACACATTTTTCGGATACTTTTCTATGGCTTTCTAGAGTTTCTCATCACCATGATTAATAACAAATTACCATAGGCATATTCTAATCGCCATATACCAGAGATAATTACCATATCGCAATTTATCATTACCATGACAATCATAATTACCGAATTCGTTATATCTCCTAGGAAACCAGGGTACGATAAAGGCCTTCTTCATCACCGATATCAATTTAGGTACCCCTTTGAGGAGGTATCCTTAAATAATCAAAAATTAAAAAAAAAAATTTTTTTTCAACCTCGTCACTTTTTGCCACAATTTCGGAGAAGTGCCCTTTAAACTGTGTTTAAACTAAATCACCACAGACTAAAGACAGAATCTGTAGGATACTTTTTTATTCTTAAAAATCGAAGGAAATAAGATTACAAAAAATACATTATCTCACGCGGACGAAGTTGCGAAGAAGACAAAAAGCTACCTATGAAATAAATAATTTTAGCGAGATCACCTACACTGAGTGAAATCTGGAGTTTCTTCTGATTTTTTCTGGATTTAAATAAAAGAAGGAAATTATTTGGAGGAAAATAATAGGTCGGTATATAAGAAGGAACGCCAGGAAAATTCCGTCAGTGGTATCTACATATTATGTAACTACCTAATCGGCACAGCAAGCTCTACATCACTAGCAGAGAGAACGAAACCACCTTAATACCTACCTAGTTAATGATAATAAAATAATACGTACAGGTAAGTACTGTACTTTGTTTCAACTTTCAAACCTAGGTTAAGTGTTAAAATTCGTAAAGGCTCACCTAGGTTATAGTTACGTTATTTTTACGGTTAGGTTATTAATACGTTTTATGATTCGGCTGGATGATCAGTCATTAACCATTAATCATTCCTACACATAGGTACATACTTATAGCTCTGCACAAAATGATCATAATTATTATTTTATAACCACACGATCGTGTGTGAGTATTACATAAATAGATAAATAAATAATCTGTGCAACCACCATCGTGGCGTGAGACCTTGGGAGGCGACGCCTGCCTACCTCATGTTAATATAACTAAGTACTTACGCACGCACAGGTATCTACGCTTATTTGAGAAGGGGTTTTGTAATTTGTTTGTGTGTGTATACGACGACAATGTTTTACTCTGATAGGATTGCTCTAAGCCCGAGTTTTCCCCGGATTTTCCAATGACTTCTATGTATAAATACAATTTTCCATTATATTGAATGCATTCGAGGTGACGTTGGCATTCCAAGCTGCTCCCGCACCAACACCGCCACCGGCAAGCGCACACTGAAAAAAAATATTGTTAATCAAGTGAGAATTTCACTTGTTTAAGTGTTTTATGTTTAATTCCAAAAAGAAAATTATAGTAACGATAAACCACACATGATTGCTGGCGATAAAGTCAAAATGATTAAAATATTCTATAAAGTTTCTTGATACAAACAGTCATTTTGAAATGTATCTTTGTAAATTCAATAAAGTGTCATGTTAAACACTGTAACTACACTAATCAACACAAATAATAACTTGGTTATTTTTACTGTGTTAAATGGTGAAATAAGTAATAAAGTTAGCTTTTTTGCTAGCAACCAAGTAGCTTTATGTTCCCCTATGTGAACATTTTACTTGATCGTGACTAAAAAAATTCTGGTGGCTGCGTTCATTTTTTTTTTCAGTGCAGCGTTGCAAAACCCCCCTCCCTCTAGGTGGACGGACGATCTGAAGGAAATCACTGGTATAGCCGCTGGATACAAGATCGTGTTCTGTGATCATCCTTACAAGAGATCTACGGCCAGCGGTGGACGATTACCGGTATCGGATGATTGACTGATGATGATGATTGAGAGAAACGAGCTAACGATTTTTTATACAAAGTTGAGACTCAGTTCTATCTATCTAATAAGATTATCTCTAGTATCTATTCTATCTACTTATATTATTTAGTAAGCTGCTCTTAATTAATTGAAACATATATTAGTTAGGTATTTTTAAACCATCGAAAGTTTTAGAAACCATAGAAGAGAAAACGAATAATCCACTTTATCAAATCTGGTGCACGATATATCTATATTTATTATTTATTATTTCAATAGTATGGTAAGTAATTTGTTGAAGTCTGAACTTCACATATTTTATTTTCTTCACAGATGGAATTTCTAGTCGTAAAGGATGTTCTAGTCTTTTTAGGTCTTCACACATTAGTTGGGCATAGTGATGTTTTAACGCCTACGCGGCGTAGCATGTCGATATGGAAATCAATCTTCGACTATCAACGTTTAAAATCTTAAGGTGCGTCCAGACTTGAACATTTCACCGAACCGAACAGCGAACATTTCGGCGAACTTGTTACGCTCAATGTGGACGGCGCGCTTGGAGCGCTTGAGATGGGTTACTGCGTAACAGTTCGGCGAAAGTTTCGCCGAACTGTTACGCAGTAACCCATCTCAAGCGCTCCAAGCGCGCCGTCCACATTGAGCGTAACAAGTTCGCCGAAATGTTCGCTGTTCGGTTCGGTGAAATGTTCAAGTCTGGACGCACCTTTACGTGATCTAAATAAGAAAAAAATCAGCCAAGTGCGAGTCGGGCCTCGCTCTTTCAGGGTTCCGTACATAATTATGAACAATATAATATTTTGGGTCTAAGAAATATTTAATTTCCGAGCTAGACATCGCAACAAACCGTGAAAGAAAAACCCAAAAAAATGTTCGTTTATTTTGGTCACAGCTTATAAACTATTTAATAAATCGTTGTTTTCAGTATTTGTTGTTTATAGAGTAGAGCATATAGTACATAATATACTAAAATATCATATTCCCAACTAGTTTAGTTTTTGAGATAGCCCCCGTCACAAAAATGGTCTAAAACTGACAACTTTGATGGCCTCCCATTCCCTTATTTTTTGAGATAAAAATTAAAAAAATATATATTTGTACTCTACTTAATGAGCTCTAAACAATGATACCCCACAAGCTAGGGTAAAGAAAAAATTTTTTTTCCGGCTCCTTTTTCATGTATGGGAGCCCCCCTGAAAAATAATTTAATTCAATGTCTAATTCAATATTTGATTTTGGGTTAACGTTTTACACTAAATACCAAAATTTCAGGTTTGTAACTCATTTCGTCTGCGAGCTAGAGACCTGTGACCGGCGGACAGACGCACAGACAGCCGAGTGACATTAATAGGGCTCCGTTTTTTACCCTTCGGGTACGGAACCCTAAAAACACGTTGGTATGAGAATTTTGGCTATTAAAAATACTTAGGTAACCCTCAGTACCTAGTAGGTAATAGGTAGTCTGTCTTAAAATATTATTCTGTCTATTAAACTTTTGTAGACTTTAAAGTTATTTACGTCAATGTTTTGTTAGGTTAGTGATAATTTTAAATAGGTATTTTACGCTGTTTAAGTAATAAAATGTAGATCACTGAGTGTCGCTGAACCATTTTGTATCTAAATTCTAGACTCCTTTTGCCAATAAATTACGTAATTAAAAAACTAAAAACCCGACTGCGTAAAACAAACTAGTTCTGGTAACTGAAAAGCAAAAAACAAGCTTTGTACTTTATAAACTAGAATTTGATAAGATCATGAACATAATTAATGTTAGAAAATGTATGGCATGCGGGGGCGAACTAATAGTCCTGAGTAGTTGGCTAAGTAATGCCCCCGCCTGCCATACATTTTCTAACATTAATTATGTTTATGATCTTATAAAATTCTAGTTTATAAAGTACAAAGCTTGTTTTTTGCTTTTCAGTTACCAGAACTAGTTTGTTTTACGCAGTCGGGTTTTTAGTTTTTTAATTACGTAATTTATTTCTTGGTTTTTAGTGCAAAACTATGAAAAATTTTTAGATGCATATTTTTACAAGAGACAGGCCTGTGTCACTCCGCGTGTAGGTATTAAAAACATACCTACAGGCGGCGGCCATTATGCAAGGGCCAATCTAGTAGGCTGCTGCAAGCGAAGAAAGACACGCGCGCGCGCTATTTGTTCGACCACGTTCAACTTTCTCGATAGTTGCAAGATGGACACAAAACGAAAGAGGCACTAGGTACTAGGCAGTTCTGCCGACTTTTGCCACCGAAACGATTTAATGTAAGAAATGTAGAAATATAATATTATAATAAGTAATAATTACAATTAGTAATTAATAATTAATCACTACATAGTATAAAACAAAGTCGCTTTCTCTGTCCCTATATCCCTATGTATGCTTAAATCTTTAAAACTACGCAACGGATTTTGATGCGGTTTTTTTTAATAGATAGAGTGATTCAAGAGGAAGGTTTGTAAGTAGAAAAATTGGACCCGGTAGGTGGCGCTAATAGCGGGCAGGACGACGTCTGCCGGGTCCGCTAGTAGCTAATAAACCTTTTACTAGTAACGCGAACTACGAAAGATATCGACAGAACGATTAATCAATCAATTTCTCAATACAGCGCGAGCCCATAAGAATTGATGTTCATGTATTAAAGTATAGCGCGTTTAAGACCACCATTAGCCACCACCACCACTATTAGCGCCATCTGTTGAACACTGGAAACTTTAATAAGGTCCTTCATAATATTATTGTATTATTTTAGTGTTAGGCGATTTAAGGTTAAATTATTAGTGCTACAATAATTGATGGCAAGGGGGGAGGTGTAGGGGGGATTATGTGGAATGTAGTAGAGTGGAGTGGGAAGGGATCTTAAATAAATTACCACCAATTTACTCACAGAGTAGTTGTTATTTATTTTGTTTTCTATGATTTGTCACTCCAAACTGATTACAAACATATAGATTGTATATATTTTCGTATTTGCCTTTTAAAGCCCTTTATTTTGATACCCCACTCGAGGGTCTTGAGGAAAAAAAATTTTTTCAGCTCGCACATTAAAGTGCATAAAATCCGCCATTTTGAATTTTTATTAATTTTATGTACCCAGTAACATTTGCGCTGTTAAGACAAATCTAATGACGTATCATTTATCAAAATAAGTTGAGTCGTTGAGTAGTTACGAACTGACATAGGAAACGGTCATTTTCTGTGATTTATCACTCCAACTTATGTTCAAATATATAATTGTATACATTTTTGTATTTGCCTTTTAAATCCCTTCATTTTGATACCCCACTCGAGGGTCTTGAAGAAAAATTTTTTTTCCAGCTCGCACATTAAAGCGCATAAAGTCCGCCATTTTAATTTTTTTTTAAATTTAGGTACCCTATAACACTCGCGTCATGAAGACAAATCTAATGACGTATCATTTATCAAAATCCGTTGAGCCGTTGATTAGTTACACGCGGACATAGGAATGGACATACATACACACAGGTGAAACACATAACCCAGTCGGGTAACAAGCTATAATTTAAAAATTAAAAAAACCCGACTGCCATGCTAAAAAATGAACTAAAAAATTAATAAACTACCACCGTACCACTTACAGTGTAGTTGTTATTTATTTTGTTTTTCATGATTTGTCACTCCAAATTGATTTAAAACATATAGATTGTATACATTTTCGTACTCACCTTTTAAAGCCCTTTATTTTGATACCCCACTCGAGGGTCTTGAAGAAAAAAAATTTTTTCAGCCCGCACATTAAAGTGCATAACATTCGCCATTTTGATTTTTTATGAATTTTATGTACCCAGTAACATTTGCGCCGTCAAGACAAATCTAATGACGTATAATTTATCAAATTAGGTTGAGCCGTTAAGTAGTTACGAACTGACATAGGAAACGGTCATTTTCTACGATTTATCACTCCAAATTGTTTCCAAATATATAAATTTATACATTTTCGTATTCGCCTTTTGAATCCCTTTATTTTGATACCCCACTCGAGGGTCTTGAAGAAAAAAATTTTTTTCAGCTCGCATATTAAAGCGCATAAAGTCCGCCATTTTGATTTTTTTTTAAATTTAGGTAGCCTATAACACTCGCGTCATTGAGACAAATCTAATGACGTATCATTTATCAAAATCCGTTGAGCCGTTGATTAGTTACAAGCGGACATAGGAATGGACATACATACACACAGGTGAAACACATATACCCAGTCGGGTAAAAAAAAACTGGCGTTGTCGTTTTTCGCGTTCGTTTTAAAAACAACATACCTAAGTAAAAAATTGGTAATTTCATGGATCTTAGAAAATACCTACTTACAGTATTTTTTATTCCATGAATTATTTAGCACGTCATGCCTGTGATTGCACCTGATAGTAAGTGATGATGGTGGCGTGCTAAACTATACAGGACGCAAATATTCCTTTATCCTTTTCTGCGCGGCATAGTTGATAAATCCAGAGATCGTCAAGTAATCGCTCGGCGGCACGTCTTTACCGATAGTTTAAGACTAGCCAACGCCAAGGGCGTCGCCAGGTAGGGGCAGGGGGGGGCAGCTGCCCCCCCCCTAGAGATTTGAAAAAATATAAATATTTTATAGTTTGAAAAGAAAATTCTGATTTTTTTAATATGTTGTTAGGACCACTACCAGTAGTCTCCAATTTTTCAGTTTCGAAAGACATAGTATGTGCTAACTTTACAGCACTTGAAAAACCACGAAAATATTTTCACTTTTTTGTTTTTTTTTTCTATGTAAGTAGGTAGTACTTTAACTATGTGTTTTCAAGAAAAATATTTTTTGTACATTAATTTTAAAGTAGACTAAAATTGCTACTATTTAAAACCAGAACCAACTCTGTAAATTCAATATTTACTGAGATACAGCACTCCAAAAAATGACAATTATTTTCAAAAAAGTGAAAATTTAAGATTTGTTCAAATCTAAACCCCGATATCGGGGAAAATACTCATTTGACGGGTAACAATTACAACATTTTTTCATTTAAATTTACCCGTAAAATGAGTGTTTTCCCCGATATAGGGGTTTAAAATTGACCAAATCTTAAAATTTTCAATTTGTCAATTTTTCAAATTGTCAATTTGTCGAGAGCCGTATCTCAGTAAATATTGAATTTACAGAGCTAATTCAGGTTTTAAATATTAGTAATTTTAGTCTACTTTAAAAACGTACAAAAAATAATTTTATTAAAAATAATATTTTAGGACTTATATATAAAAAACAAAAAAAGTGAAAAAATTACGTGGTTTTTTGAGTGCTGCAAAGTTAGCATGGCAAAATTGGATTTAGACTACCTACTGGTAGTGGTCCTAACAACATACTAAAAAATCAGAACTAGGTTTTTGATTGCGATTTTAGCGATTTTTTGTGTCAAATATGACTGGCCTATTTTACACTTTTCGCATACTATAATATCATCAACTTGCCCCCCCCTTGGCCAGCGGCTGGCGACGCCCTTGGCCAACGCCGAAGACCACACTACCCTACCGCAGTCGGTCAAAGGGGAAATACGAATTCCCCTTTGACCAACTGGTTGGTCAAGCCAGTTGGTCAACGGGGCATACACCACCAGACCTGAGTTCGAATTTATAGATTCCCGAATTATTTCAGAATTTCCAATTTCAGGACCGTCTTAGGCCTGTAAGGCCACAACGTACACCAATGCAACATATCATAAATAACGTAAGTATTAATGTAACTCCATAAGTAAAATGTATAAATGAATGTAAACAGGAAACTCGTCGAGTGAATCCAACACGATATAGCGGTAACACAGCGTTCTCAGAGCCTCCGGCAGCAAAACAAGCGAAAAACGAACAGACGACGACGATAGAAAAAACTGTGCTCCTTTTCTCCTACTGTTCCACGGCGAGTGAGAGGCTGTGTGAAATGCGAATAGAATAGGGAATTGGCGCATTGTACAAAAATGTTTAAGTTTATAATTAATAAAGAATCCTATTGTGAACTTGTAGTTCGCATTAACTAATTTGCTTTTTATTGTACCTAGCTAATGTAGTAGTAATGTTTAGTAATGTTTAATGGAGTACCTACTTGAGTTCGATGATGGATCATTAGTAAGTATCTACTGTAGACTGTTCTAGAGCCACATTTAGCCCTAAAGTCGGACAGATATTTTTCACACTTTCAAGAGCCGCAGGGTCAATTAAATGATGAAGGGCCCGTGGTCCCACCGATTTGACCTACCGGTGGGACGATAAGAATAAAGGTGGATGAAATTGCAAGCCTTGATAATCTAGGGAAAAGATGGTTTAGCTTCTCTTAACAACTCAAATCAGAGGAGCTGATAGCCCTAAATGACATAATATAGAATACTTAATACCCTTAATATGTACCTAAGTGTTAAAAATATCGGCAGCTTTTTAATGTTAAAAAAATAAACAAAAATAACTTTTTCACCGTAAAAATAAGGAATTCACGAAAGAAGTTGCACTTGAAGCAATTTTGAGATTTTAATATTAATGAATAAATTAGAATAATTTACTCGTATTACCTGATTTGTATTTCATAATAAGTAACGGTCTTACCAATTTGGAGGCGATGTCTTGTCTATCGTTTCGATGTTAATTAGGTATGCACTTACGTCTACAAGAATAATAATATTTTATAGATAAATATATACTTACTAACTGTTCTAATAGGATGATAATAAAAATCCTAAGTATTCGGAATGCCCAATTTTCATGATAATTCAAAAAATCACCTAATGTGTAAAATGTACCCCGAAAATTGAGGGAGTCGCTCCGTGAAAGCTGAATTTTTTATAGATTAGGTACCTACCTATTATGAATTAGTATTTTTAATCTTCTCTTTAAAGTTTAAACTTAGCTATAAAACAGTAACTGCCTGACTGACTGATTGACAACTGATTGACCTATTATAGGTCAATCAGTTGTCAGTCAGTCAGCTAATTTATAGAGATTTTTTTGGAAGAAATAATATATCTTGATCCTACTCTAGAGTCTAGAGCAGAGGTTCCCAAACTTTTTTTCTCATAGACCACTTTCAAAATTTAGCTAGTTGCGGTGGACCCCCTGCAGCTACATTTCTACCATATTCCCAAAACTCGACAAAAAATGTGAAGATTAGATCTTACTATTGAAATTTGCGTTGCGGTTGAGTTCGAACCACGAATTAATAGTTTTCGAAAAAAACTGAAAATTGATTAATTGATTGTGCTGTGAGTGGATGTCAAAAAAGTAAAGTTCGGTAAAGTAAAGTTATTAAGTACTGAATATGGAATATGCAAGTTTTTACAAGTAACAGTCGCTGAGTTTCTTAAAAGATTATCTGCCTATGCCTACATTGTTAGGTGAAGTTAAGCCAACATTTTAGTTCTTTACTATCGAAAGCAGATAAATTTTCGTGGACCTCCGTTTACGACTTGTGATCCCCCATTTTATTGTTACGTTAACGTAGACCCCCGCTGAGTCTCCCATGGACCCTTGGGGGTCCACCTGGACCACTTTGGGAACTGCTGGTCTAGATAGGTAGATACACGGAAAAAATTTAAGTTCCATCCATAACAAGGTGAAAAGGGGAGGTAAAGTTATGTTTGTCAAACATTTTTTTAAAATCCTCTCGGATGAAATAGTGAGCATCAGTTTAGCTCTATTTTTACAGATTGTCAAAATTGATACTAACTTCTCCATCTGTTTTTCAATTTCCCCTTACCAGCATTTACCTATCACGTAAACGGTAAATAGGTAGGTATGTAACTATAAAAAAATTAAACAATAAAAAATCTATTGTACTTTTTTACCATACTACTACCTGTTTATGCAACACCTTTATCTGTTTGTCCGTCTAGTGTGTCATAGAGAGGGACCGTGGTTTTTTGATAGGCGCGTTCGGACATAGAGCGTCGTGCGCGCACGTGAGAATGAACCGCCAGGACGGGACAGTGCTATCGTTTGTTCCCACACCAGACAAGGACGGCGAATATGAAATTAGGGTGGTTCCACGTGAGTTCAACGACCCTCCGTGACACGCGTGTAGGTGATTTTTATAATTTAGATTTTGGGATTTAAATGTCTTTCTGTGGGATGACAATAAAAATATAAAAACGGACCTGTCATATTATTTTATTGTACATATTTTGAAAGTTTTAGGCCATTTTTGCAACGAAACGAGTAGGAACCTGCATGTGTGCCTACGCACCTAAATACAGAGCAAATGTGTGAAAATCACAGCACAAAAAACTTAGACGTAGGTATAGTTACTTACTTGGTTGGTATACTACTATATTAAAATTATTGTTAATAATAAAAATTGCTTTAATTTTTGTGTTTGTCATCAAGTCAAATCATTTACAATTTAAGTAATCTGACTTTGTTCACAATGTCTTAAGGTTAATTTTTAATACTTACTTAAATTGTAAATGATTTGTTAAGGTTTAATTTATCATCTAAAAGTATACCCACCAGCTGGTGGGTAGGTACATAAGTAGGTAGATGTATAACCATTAAAAAGATAAATAAATCCATTAATTGATACCAAAACATAGTCATACGTTAATACTTAGTATAAATAACAAAAATTCAAAAAAAAGTGTGGGTAGTAGGTAACTTAGATCTGTCTTGTCTAGGTTCCGTTTAAATTAAATCTATATCTATCTATCTATACATATAATAAAATCGTAGACTTGCCGTATCTGTACATTGAAGATTTTTGCAAAATAATAACTGGAGGATGGAGGGATAAGTAATAGAACGTTAAAAAGCTATTTTTGAAATTTTTGTCTGTTTGTCTGTTTGTCTGTTTATCTGTTTGTCTGTTTATCTGTTTGTCTGTTTATCTGTTTGTCTGTATGTTTGTGCGCGCATCACGCAAAAACTACTGAATGGATTGAAACGAAACTTGGTACGATTTAAGTTCATACTACGGAGTAACATATAGGATACTTTTTATCCCGAAATTCAGCACGGTTCCCTAGGGAGAGGGGATGAAAGTCAAAACGTGTATTTAGCTGTAATTCAATAACGCATGGTCCGATTTCATTCATTCCTTTTTTGTTAGAAAGTAGATACTTCAAAGATTACCGGGGTAATCTCTGAAAGGGTGGATCGATTTTGATGGGACTTTCACTGGTGGATGTTTACATTTTGATCTACCTAAACATCCGTCAGTGAACTTTTTACAGTTTTTAGCATGATATGAGCTCAAAGGAGCTTAGGAAAAACAAAATGATTCCTACGGAATTTTTAAAAATCAATATATATCCACGCGAACGAAGTCGCGGGTGTCCGCTTGTATTAAAATAAAACGACATAAGCGTACTTAGAACTAATAAGTTTGTAGCATTTAACAGTGCAGTTACAGAATACAAAATGACTCACTACTTAGGTTTTAAAGTTGATTGCATACTGCCGCAAAAACTGCCAGAAAACGCACTGAAGAATTAATGTCAATGACATCAGCAATCAGCATAAGTAGTTCGGTGCGTACGCGCATTGCTGGTTGCGCATATTATAGTTTCAGTGATGGAAATGCCTTGTGTGCGGCTCTCGCGCTTTATTGCGGATCGCCGTCTCATAATATGCGATCAGCTTAAATGCAATTTAGGTAACTACTTTAAAAATCATTTAGGCCCAATTTATACCGCCGCGGAATGGAATGGAAACGAATTTTTTGTACAAAGCATTCTGAACTTTAGTATAACACACAAAATAGTAGCTATAGGGAAATTCTCGAGAA
The DNA here is from genome assembly GCA_920104075.1 of Melanargia galathea. Classification (NCBI taxonomy): domain Eukaryota; kingdom Metazoa; phylum Arthropoda; class Insecta; order Lepidoptera; family Nymphalidae; genus Melanargia; species Melanargia galathea. The sequence goes on along the minus strand of OV049863.1, from coordinate 16,504,821 downwards.
TGCGCGAGAATTCCGCGGAAGACGCGCGACCTTTTTTGGCTCCTATTTAATTTGTATGTTATGCAATTGACATAAAGTTCATTTAGCTATGTACAATTTCGTTGCAAAAAGTCGCTTCCATTCCACTCCACCGCGGTGTAAATTGACGCTTAATAGCAAATAGTTATTTAATTAACAGTACCAGTTAATATCCAGTGTGCTTAGTCTAAAGCGGAGCACTCGAAAACGAACTCGAAAACTATTGATCGATTTCAGAGTAAAATAGACCTAAAATGGCTTGTATTAAGGTTTGAGTTCGCCAATACATTCAGTATTCGAACAATGCTGAATGTATTGGCGAACTCAAACCTTAATACAAGCCATTTTAGGTCTATTTTACTCTGAAATCGATCAATAGTTTTCGAGTTCGTTTTCGAGTGCTCCGCTTTAGACTAAGCACACAGATGAAATGTTAAATGAACGAAAGTTTCGAAATTGTCCGAAAGGAATGCGGAAAAACCATTGTTTATGTTAAACCATTACTACCTTTATCTACGGCCTTTACTTCTAAGTGCCATAACCCACTGGCGGCAAGCCGCGGGTTGTCGCGCGCGTTTTTATTTTCTATACAAACTCTATGCAAACGCTTGCCGCAAAACCCACTGGCGCGGCGCGATTTCGTGCCGCGCCAGTGGGTTTTGCACGTCAGTTTTACATAGAGTTTGTATTGAAAATAAAAACGCGCGCGACAACCCGCGGCTTGCCGCGCGCGACGTGTCGCGCCAGTGGGTTATGGCACTAAGTGCTACCTACCACATCGATGTACCTACCCCATTTGATTGAAACACATTCATTTTATTGATGGCTTCTGAATAGGCTCAATAAAGATCAATAAGAGAAAAAGTTCAGACGAAGCCAGATGTTTCGACAAGGAAGCTTAAATAATGATTTGGTAATCGTGTTTCACAAACAGCCATTGTATGATAATCGTGACCTTCACGTCAGATATACTAGTACTTTATCACCCCCAATACTGAATATCTATTCATCTCTACTTATGAATGTGACGTGTTTAAAATGTAACGGTAAACCGCATAGAGTTAGGTATCTACCCACAATTAGAGTATAACCACACTAGAGGTGTTAATTTTCCGCAAAATGATTTTGTCATTCCTTAAATTGGCATTGAACCTGCTGCTTGAAGTTCCGCGCACTAAGAAGCCTGGTTACGACTTAACAGCAGCCAATCCTACCAAGCGTGGCTCAATAATACTCGCACAAAACGCACTAAGCGGTCAAGAATTCCTGGCTGTGGCAGCCATAAATAAGCACGGCAGCCAACTGGCTGTCGCAACCAGAGCGAGGCAAAGCGAATGTGTGTAGCTGCCTTCGTTCCTCCGCACATAAGTCGTAGTAGAAAGACGAATTTCGTATTTAGCATACAGTTCCGACACTTCATAATGCTTTATACAAGCGAATTGGTATTGTAACCTTCTACTACTGACAAGGACAACGCTGTACGCAACCAACTTCTACACGGTTGATTTTGAGTCCAACTCAACCAAGTTGCCCTTTGTTGGTGGTTGGAACCGATCGTGGAGAATACGTTTAAATCGAGGAGAACAAGGACAGTGAGGCTTCTACGTTGCGGGGGAAGATAGGGATGGCGGGAGGAAGTGAGCGTCGCCTCTTTGCGTAGTAATAATAATAATTATTACCTAAGTAGGTAGTTAGTATTTTATATAGTAAGCAGATTCGCAAAATGCATGGCAACATCCGCAACCAAAACTCAGTGACATTTTGTATAGGTAAAATTATTGTGGAGCTAATTAATTATAGAATGCATTATGTATTAATTTACATAATATTGCAACATCTACTCTTATATAAATAACTACTTAGGAATAAGTAAAATAAAAGATAATATTATAATATCAACGGTCAAGGTCATCAGGAGATCGCGACAGAGCGTCGAACGTGCTCAATTTTAACGAGAGAAACGGAAATAGTCAAAAATCTTCGCTCCTCGAAAGCCTCTTGAGTACCGCCTTTCTCTCCAGCGCGGGCGGCGCGGCGGCGGCGGGTGGCGGGCTGGGCCATCGTCTCCGATAGTTTGGGAGCATAGCCTTGCGTTGCGCAACGTTGCCCCCACGTGCATCCGAAAGGCGCACTCATCGGAGTTCGACACCGTTGACATGCAAATATCAAGATATCGTCGTTGCTAAAAGTATCTTAGAAAAAAGAAAACAAAATTCTCCCGTACAATAGGTATATTTTTGTGTTGAAACTTGAAACTAGTAAGTTGTTCAGCTTCAGTAACTAACCTCATAAGTTTTCATCAGGCACATAGGAGATTTTGATAAACAATTAAATGCTTTTCAACTATTTACAAAACTCCTTTTCGACCAAAATGACACAATAGGTTTTAATTGTACCTATTATATTATATCTAGTAGGTATGCTTGGTACGACTATGCACATCTCAACAACATCGTTACACTTCGAGTATCAATATCAAAACAATATAAAGGACTAAAGGCCCTTATTTCAGAGTCGAAAGTTCAGTAGGTACTACCGATTTTTGTTTCACTAATTTTCCGCTTGGGGCGCTGGCTGTAGATGTATGAATGAACTCGAGTCTTAAAACTATACAGTTAAGGTCCATTAGGTCCAAAGTGGCACTAAGTATACAGTAATTATTATTGTTCTAGTTTGTATGGCCGTACTGCACGTGTTGGGCGGAATCGATCATGATTCCGAATCCCATATAAACGCTGCTTAGGCGCCACGGCGAGATCTTACAGGAGACCTGTGTGATCGCAGAATGCCGTTAAAGCTCAATTGATTTTTCTTATAAATGCTTACCTTTTGGCACATTTCTTCTTATTTTTGGTCAACATTTTAGTACTCTGCCCCTTATTGTTCTTAAAATGTAAAAGAAAATAGAATCACTGGTAGTTAGTAGTTACATTATAGGGAACTGCATATCTTTGATTTATTTAAATATCCATGTTCGAACCGTTATTTTTCCTACTTCACAACAAGTAGGTATTACAGCGTCATTCATATCGTAAAAGTAGGAATGTTTAATTAGAGAAAGGGCGCTCGCCAACGCCATGTGTGAGATTTGAGAGGCTGTTGCATTATTGCAAAGGCGCATCGAAGTCAAAGGGCGGCACATATTAGTTACATATACATACTCGTAGAGTACACCTATGTATTTTTAAGTGTTCTCTTTGTCATTAATAATCCTAGATCAAAAAAAAATGCAGGGCGCGCCTTTGTCGATCATGAATTCATGATCAATGATCATGAATTTATTGAAGTGTGTACCTACCTATGATTTTTTTTTTTAAATAATCTATCGTTGTTATTATTTTTTTATACATAGGTACTATAATTATGGACACTGGACAGCTTGAAAAACTCAAAATGATTGCCTATTTATTTTTATGTTGCATACCTAGTTTCTTTTGACTTGTCACGAGAAAAGTCTAAAAAAACCATTCCGCGGAACCCTCAGAGCGCGAGTCTGACTCGCACTTGGCTGGTTTTATTTCATTGGTTTATCTGTTTCTAACTTCACCTTGAGAAAAAAAAATCAATGTTACCTTAACTGCGTGACTATCTTATGATTAGAATTCAGAACTCCACCTAAATTGTTTCTAAAAATAAGTATAAGAAGTTATTTTTTACTTATTTACAAGTACCTATCTATCTTTTGTGTATCTAACATTTTGTTACGATCCCGTGATAAGATAACGTAATGAAAACATTTTAAAATAAAACGAGATGTTTTTCTTATTTTAAGTATGCATTAACGTTTAAATAAAAGTTTTCTTTTTTTAATAAAAGTCGGGTCTACACGACATTACTGTGCCTTTGTTCTTCATAAAAATATGCTCTATAATTTCTATATACATACCTACTATAAATGTTGTAATTTGTTGCAAATAGCAACTCTGTAATGAATTGTGATTTGTATTTTCATCAAGTTATCAAATTGTCATAGCTTCAATAACCAATTACTATATTGGACAGTCTGCTCCTACCCTGAATGTCAGAGCGCCGGCCGGTCACCGAGAGGCCCGGCGCGGGTGATGCGGCGCGCGCGCCTCGCGCCTCGCCCTCCCGGTCACCCTCCCCCGCCCGCCCCCTTACACCCCCGCTCGCCACACGCGGGAAAATTTGTAAATAAGGGCATGGCAGAACCAGACGCGGGCGCAGAACCACGCGACTAGTAAATATAAACAGTGTCAGACGAGCGGATCCTTTAAAGTCTGTTCGTTTACTTACGGTCAACGTTCGTTTACTTACAACGTTCGTTTACTTACCACGCTGGCCAAGTGCGGATTGGCAGACTATTTGGAGATTCTGTTTTATTCTTAGAATAGAAAAAAAATTACAAAGTGTAAAAAATAAAAGCAAAATAATAAGAGCACCTGCGCCTGTGTGACACTATGTTACCGAACGGACTTTACGGTGGATATTGGTTTTTAAAAATCCCGTGGGAATCATTTTATTTTTCCTAAGCTCCTTTGAGCTCATACCTTGCTAAAAACTGTTAAAAGTTCACTGGCGGATGTTTAGGTAGATCAAAATATAAACATCCGTCAGTGAAAGTCCCATCAAAATCGATCCAGCCTTTCAGAGAATAGCCTGTAATCTACAAAGTATCTCCTTTCTAACAAAAAGAGAATGAATGAAATCGGACCACGCGTTAATGAATTACAGCTAAGTACACATTTTAACTTTCATCCTCTCTCTCAAGGGAACCGTGCTGAATTTCAGGATAAAAAGTATCCTATATGTTACTCCATAGTATGAACTTAAATCATGCCAAGTTTCATTTCAATCCATTCAGTAGTTTTTGCGTGATGCGCGCACAAACATACAGACAAACAGACAAACAGATAAACAGACAAACAGACAAAAATTTCAAAAATAGGGTTTTTACGTTCTGTTACTTATCCCTAACATCCCCCAGTTATTGTTTTGCAAAAATATTTAATGTACAGATACGGCAAGTCTACGATTTTATTTTATGTACTAGATGATGCCCACGGCTTCGCCCGTGTGGATTTAGGTTTATAAAAATCCCGTGGGAACTTTTGATTTTCCAGAACAAAAAATAGCCTATCTGTAGTAACCCGTCCCCAAAACGGAAAAATTCCGTGGGATCCCTACGATTTCGGAATGCAATTCCTTACAGCATCAGGGTTGAGGAGTTGGATATGTACCTACTCGAGTTCATTCAACGATAAAGTCTTTAATTGGTACCCTCAATATCAATTTAAATAACCCACAGTTCCTAAATCCCATTACTTTTGGGGATCAGGTCCCCTACAGCATCAGGATTGAGGAATTGGAATCCAAATTATTTGTAGGACAGTGTCGCAATGTTTTTCTATCGATTAAAAAAAAATTACGCAAATCGGTCCAGAAATCTCGGAGATATCAGTGTACATAGGTAGAAAAACACAACTCCTCCTTTTTTGAAAGTCGGTTAAAAAAGTAGCCTATGTTACTCCCTGGTTGATTCTCTACTTGTATGTGAAAGTCCCGTCAAAATCGGTTCAGCCGTTCCGAAGATTAGCCCGTTCAAACAGACAGACAGACAGACAGACAGACAGACAGACAGACAGACAAAAATTTTAAAAACGTGTGATTCAGTTATGGTACCGTTCAAATAACCATATGAGCTTAATATGAGGTAGTTATTTCGAAATTACAGACAGACACTTCAATTTTATTTATTAGTATAGATAGATATAGAAGATAGAAGATAGATATAGATAATAATAGATAGATGTCGCGTTGTCGCATTTGTCGTTCACCTAGGACAACGGGTAATACGTAGCTGTCCGCTAGCATATTTCGCCTCTTTTGTTTATGGTTGTGGTTCGCAGCGGATTACGTCCGCTCGGTCAAAACTTCATAGTTTTTTATTAATAGTCTGTAGTTAATTTATTTTATTCCCAATTCCTTTTAATCCTAAATATATGGAAACACTTTTTAGTGTCTAAAAATGCTCACGAGACAATTGCCACATTTGGTGAGAAAAAGGCTGGCTCGTATTTTGGCAAATGATCAGCCTTGACTGGTCTGGTAACGCGTTGACTATGGTGTTATGATAGTTCTCTCTCCGCGGAAATGCGAAGATATAATTATCCAATAAGTACCTCAGTGCTACCCTGAGTTGCGGCGTGCGGGCCGAATCGAAACTTCACGAGAGGCCTGGCGGGTGTACCTACGCTGCGCTAGCGCCTCGCCCTCTCAGCGACCAGCGCGAGCGTCTCAGTCACCCTCCCCCCGCCGCGCCTTACACCCCGCCCGCCACACACACAGGAAAATTTACACGGGCGTGCCCACACTGAACGCGAGTAAGACATCTAGCCGACACATATTGACACATTATAGTGATAATAACCGGGCCCGACTACCTATCGTGCTCTCCGAGGCACGGGGGTGAAACACCGCCAATTACCAAATCCGGGCTGGCACTGAGAATTTCTTGATAGAAAAACCCAATAGGTAGGTAGGTACTTACCTAACCAAATTCTATACAAAATAGTATTTAGGAATGTTGCTATTCAAAAGTTGCACGGGCAGAAAAGGCTACCGGGAGCGCGTTCGGTGTGGCCAAAGCTTTACACTTGTCACTGCCACAGAGAAAATTATGGCGTGTAACAATTGATTTGCATGCTGCTGTATTGCTATCTCGGGATGGTAATTTCTTGGCCTTGGCTAGCCATTTCATTACAAAATGCAATTTAACTACTACCAACCTATTATATGTTTTTATATACTTCGTCATACTTAGGCTTATGTAACTAGTTACCTGTTCATAAAAATATTAGCTGGTGTCTGTGGCTGGTGTCATCGTAACTTACTTGAAAGAGGATTTTACCTAATGGAAGATTAATAGTTAGTGAAAAATGAAAATTATTTTACAAGATAAAATAATCCTGCTCTCTTATTTCTTTTTTATTTACTTATTATCAAATAATAAAGTTTAGTTTTAATATTATATGTATTAGAGTTTTTTATTGAAAATAATATATAGAGAAAATTAACTATTCCAATACCTACCTATATTATTATAGCATGGTATGGCATAGCATAATATACCAGGTAGGGGCAGCTGATCCCTTGGAAAAAATATAGGTAGTCAAAAGCAACCAAACCAAAGTCCTAAATTCACTCACTTGACTAGTAGGCTCTAGTGTGACTTTTAAAGTTAACGTTAACAGTGCGTAATTGTTAACGTTAAATTGGAAAGTAACACTCGGTGCTCTGTGCGGGAAAAATTGTTGTACTAAGTTCTACGAATTTACCTAGGGTCAGGTTGGCAACAATGGTTAGGGCGGACACAATGGATCACTCGTTAAAAGTGTAAAAGCAATAGCCGTATCTGTTGTCCCTTACACTCTTCGCTTCTACTCGGCAACCGAACTCGACCGACCTAGTCAGTGTGCGTCGGCGGTCAGGTATTGTTGCGCAGCACAGTGTTTATTGTTTTCGATTAAAAAAATATACATTTCAAGGTAAGTTTTGCTCCTTTATAACATATTTTCTAATTGCTATAACTTAGTGCTGGTATACGTGCCATAAAAGGTATTAAATTAAGTTTATTTGACTGCAAAAACTTTTGGGTTAGTACGTGTTATTCATAGCTGGTTTCGATTTGGAAATTATAACGGTACTCTAGTACACTATGGCTCAGTTTCACTATGTACACAATGGATCATGATCCATTGTGTACCCTATGTAATGAGAGTTAATACTAATGTATGAATTTATGACCGTTTTATTTTATTACTTTAACAATATTATGTACGCAGATATCTGAATGTTCGTTTCAGATGCCACGTCCAGAAAAGGCTCGAACAAGAGGGAATACTACCGCGGAGACAATGAAACAAGGAATAACAAGAATCCAGTTGGGTGAAAGTCTCCGCCTAGTTTCAAAAACAACTGGAATTCCTTTTACGACTTTAAGACGCTATTATCTTAAATCTAAAGAAGAAGGCACAATTAACATCCGATTGGTACCCAATTATGAAGTGAACAGAGTGTTTAGTAGAGAACAAGAAGATATTCTTAGCGATTATTTTAGGCACTGTGCTCTACTGTTCTATGGGTTAAACACAAAAGAATGTAGGAAAGTAGCCTATCAAATGGCTGAAATGAACAATCTTAAAATTCCTCAATCATGGGTAACAAATCAAATGGCGGGCAAAGATTGGCTTAAAGGTTTTCGCAAAAGACATTCAGAGTTAAGTTTACGCAGACCAGAGCCATGCAGTCTTGCGAGAGCCACTGCATTCAATAAAATTAATGTCAATAAATTTTACGATAACCTCGAAAATTTAATAAAAAGAAATCCGGCATTTTCAGACGGAACGAGAATTTTCAATCTCGATGAGACGTCTACCACTACCGTCCAAAAACCTCACAGAGTTATTGCGCCGAAAGGACATAAAAGTTTGGGAAAGGTAACAAGTGGTGAAAAGGGCACGCTTGTAACAACCTGTTGCATAATTAGTGCAAGTGGGTCCGCGTTACCACCCATCATGGTTTTCCCAAGGAAAAATTTCAAAGCTTTTATGTGTAAAAATACTCCCACAGGAACACTTGGCTTAGCATCTTCGACAGGCTGGATGAATTCAGATTTATTTCCAGATGTTATTAAACATTTTATAAAGCATACAAATTCATCACCAGAGAATCAAAGCATACTCATTTTAGATAATCACGAATCGCATCTTTCTATAGCAGCGTTAGATTTGGCCAAAGCTTCAGGGGTGCATGTGCTGACCCTGCATCCCCATACCTCAGGAAAATTACAGCCCCTGGATGTCGGCATATTCGGGCCATTCAAGATATTTTACAATGCTGCAATAGAATCATGGATGTTAAGAAATCCCGGAAAACCTGTCACTATCTATGATATTGGAGAACTTGTTGGGGTGGCTTTTCTTAAAGTTATGACCCCATCTAATATAACGAGTGCATTTAAAAAATGTGGAATATTTCCATTTGATAGATTTGTTTATAATGATGACGATTTTTTACCTAGTTCCGTGACTGATCGTCCTTGCCCGGATTGTTCTCCAAGAGAAGAAAATGAGCTTCAATTACGCCGTGTGTCATTGCCAGCCAACGTCATATCTTCTACACTGAATTTACCTTCTACATCGCAAATCGTGGCACCTACAACGGACAGTGTTCCAATTGTTGGTAATACTTCTGTTTCAATATCACACTGTACGCCAGCAACATCGCCAACTTTGCTATCTGTTATGGATAAATTGCCATCGGTTTCTAATGAACATGCTGACAACATTATACCAGAGATTAGTGAGGAAGGTAACTCGAAAGATTCCAATGTCACCTATTGTGAGGTACTAGAAAACAATGACAGCGACCAAGATTTGCTAAAAGCGCAGATATATGAGATTAATTCTAGAACGTCACCAGAAAGTGTACCGAAACTTTCTGATTCATCAACACCTTTGGTATCTAAAGATAATAACGCTCAGTCTATTATATCGCCATTTGATTTTAGAGAACCAATAAAAGCTGGACCAAGAAAGTCTAACAGAAAGCGTAGAAAACTTGGCCGCAGCATGATAGCTACGGACACACCTGAAAAGACTGAAATAGAGATGGAAAAAACTGCATCTAAACGAAAAAAACAATCAAAAACGAAGAAAGTATCTAAAAAAGTAATGCAGAGTGATTCAGAAGACGAGGATGTTGAAATTAACCTTCAGGATTCTGATGACGATCAAGATTGTGATTGGATTGGCGAGAAAGAAAATGAAGTCTCTATATTAACACAAAAAGATCTGCAACTACCTTTGCCGCACCTAGCACAAGAGGGTGAATATGTTCTAGTCGAATTCGCAACTAAAAAGAAAGTATTATACTATGTGGGGAAGATATTGCAAACTAGAAATAAGGATCTCGAGTACCAAATAAGCTTTTTAAGACAATACCGACACAACAAATTTCGGGTGCCTAATGTACCAGACATTTCGTTCGTTAAAGACTATGACGTCAAGTTTATATTACCTAAGCCCATTTGTAGTGGCAGTACCTCAAGACAGCAGTCTTTTTATAGTTTCCCATTAGATTTGTCTCTCCTTCACATTAATTGAGTTGATTTTTCATGTATTTTTTCATAAACCTTATAGTATTGTGATCTCTATTCCAAAATATTTGAAGCTAGATTTATAGCAATTAATATTGCATCAATATCTAAGATGTCTGCGCATTATGCACATTTTGTTCTTGCATTATAATTAAATGTGTGTAACTCTAGGAATACTATGTTATTAAGCTTTCAATTTATGTTGTTTCTGCCTAGTCATCAAGATGACCTTTTATGTTATTAGTTAAGTAATAAACTTTGATATTTAATTTTATTATAAGTCAAGACCTGATTGTTGTAATTAATTATAATGAAAGAAAAGTCTATATTCTACATTAATTTGTTTAATTAATAAAAACTACATTATTTTAATTAATATCTACTTTCATTTAATGCGTATAAAAATAATTATCCATTGTGTACTCCGGTGATTCATTGTTCACTCGGGGGTGATCCATTGAACCCTACACACAGTACACAATGGATCATTTTCAATTTTTTTTAAAAACCACTGTCGCGATATAACTAAGCCTTTTTTTCCATAAGTAATTATGAATAATTAAAGTATTTGAACCATATTGTGCTGCAAATAAAATTCAAAGTTGTATCTTTAATAAATTTTTTGCTACGACGTCTAAAACAAAAAGTGATCCATTGTTGCCACCCTGACCCTACCCATAAGAAATTATAATTACGAACTGTAAACGTGGAACTAGAAGAGCAAATTTTTGATCCTAAAAAATACGAATTACCTATCATCATTATCATTATCAACCCGTTACACAGAGCACGGTGTGTCCTCTAAGAATGAGAAGGGTTTAGGCTGTAGTCCACCACGCTCACCAAGTGCCTCCACCACCACCACTACAGCCTTTTTACGTCCCACAGCTGTGCCCAGCTGTAGGCCTCCTCTCTCATAGGAGAGAGGGATTTAGAGCTTAGTAGTAGTCTTAGTATAGTTCGTTCGGTAACTTAGTGTCGGTACAGGCGCAGGTACTCGTAGTATTCTGCTTTTATTTTTATTACTTTTTTTCTGTTTATAATTTTTTTCTATTCTAACAGAATCTCCGAATAGTCTGCCAATCCGCACTTGGCCAGCGTGGTAGACTATGGTTAAAATCCTTCTCATTTTGAGAGAAGACCCGTGTTCATGAGAATATTATATTTTATGTTTATGGTTATATTGTAATAAAATACGAATATAAAAAAATATAAAAAGGAAAGAGAATTTTAATGAAAAAATATGAGTAGGTATAAAACGGGGGGTAAGGGAGCTCATCTCCATCTTGAGCTCCAATTGTCAACCTCACCTGCACGCGGTGCCCCCTGCTGATTTACCAACGAGGCCCTGACGACCGACCGATGGCGGTATAACCATCCAAAACTAGCTAGACTGAGTAAATGACAGAGGCCGGTGTCGGGCAGCAGCGACACCGGTGCAAACAGTCTAGCCCTGCGATGACCAACACGCCTGCCCAGCGTGGTCATTATTTGGGCAAATCCTTAAAATGGACACATTCACATTGCCAAGGCCCCTAGTCCCCGGCGGCCCCGCTATTCCTGGCTCTGGCAGCGGTTATGGTAACGGCGGGGCAGGGGGTGCTAAGAATCTCCGGAAGAGATTCCGCTGCCAACCCCGACGACTAGACCTGGCAACATACAACGCACGCACATTGAGGACTGACGAGAAGATCATCGAGCTGGAGGAAGCAGTGAGCAAGTTGCACTGGGATATTATAGGATTGTCTGAAGTCCGAAGAGAGGGGGAGGACTCGATAACTCTCAATTCCGGCAACTTGTTCTACTACCGGGAGGGCGACCAACAGTCCCAGGGTGGTGTCGGATTCATCGTCCACAAGTCCCTCGTCAACAGCATTGTTCAAGTCGAGAGTGTGTCGAGCAGGGTAGCGTACCTTATACTCAGAATCACCAAACGGTATTCGCTGAAGGTCATACAGGTTTATGCACCGACATCGACACAACCCGACGAGGAGGTGGAGGTACTGTATGAGGATATTTCTAAAGCCATACATGCCTCCAACACTCACTACAGTGTTGTGATGGGGGATTTTAACGCAAGGCTGGGTGAACGAATCGGTGCAGAGGTGAGAGTGGGGCAATTTGGATATGGGCGAAGGAACCATAGGGGCCACATGCTGGCCAACTTCATGGAGAAGGAGGGCCTCTTTATGATGAACTCCTTCTTCAAGAAGCGGCCACACAGAAAGTGGACGTGGATGAGTCCAGATGGTTCCACGAGAAACGAGATTGACTTCATCATGTCGACCAAACGGCATATATTCAATGATGTCTCAGTGATCAACAGGGTGAAAACCGGAAGTGATCACCGTATGGTAAGAGGCACATTGAATATCAACATAAAGCTGGAAAGGGCCAAACTGGTGAAGTCTACACTCCGACCTTCTCGTGCTCATATCCAAAACCCCGAAAGCTTTCAGCTCGAACTGCAGAACCGATTCGATTGCCTAGCAGATTGCGATTCTGTGGACGATCTAAACAACAGGCTGGTGGAAACTGTCCATACGGTTGGGTCCAAGTACTTTAAGACCCACCGTGCAATCAGAACCAAAAAGTTCTCAGACCAGACTCTCAAGCTAATGAATAAGAGGCAAGAAATGAGACTGCAGTCTTCAGCAGATGCGTTTGCTTACCGGCAGATTAATAGGCAGATCTCTAAGGCGCAAACGCGAGACTTGCGTAACTTTAATACAGAATGTATTAAAGATACGATCGAGCGAAACAAGGGCTCAAAAGTCTTCGCAAGAAATCTGTCTATGGGACAGAGCCAGCTGATGCGACTGAAGACCGACAACGGTAGTCTCATTTCATCAAAGCCTGAGATCTTGAGAGAGGTAGAGAACTTTTACGGACAGTTGTACACCTCAACTCAGAAGCCTGTTGAAGATTTGGCTAAAGATCCCAGAGCCAAATTGACCCGACACTATACCGAAGATATCCCGGACGTCAGCCTATACGAGATTAGTATGGCTCTCAAACAACTGAAGAACAACAAGGCGCCAGGCGATGACGGAATCACAACGGAACTCCTGAAAGCAGGTGGCAAACCAGTTCTTAAGATCTTTCAGCGATTGTTCAATTCCGTCATCGACGAGGGTATAACGCCAGAGGCATGGCACAGGAGCGTGGTGGTTCTTTTCTTCAAAAAGGGTGATAATACCTTGCTGAAGAATTATAGACCCATCTCGCTGCTGAGCCATGTCTATAAGTTGTTCTCGAGAGTCATTACGAATCGTCTCGCTCGTAGGTTCGACGACTTCCAGCCTCCCGAACAGGCCGGGTTCCGAAAAGGCTTCAGTACCATAGACCACATCCATACGCTGCGGCAGGTTATACAGAAGACCGAAGAGTATAACAAGCCACTTTGCTTAGCGTTTGTGGACTATGAGAAAGCCTTTGATTCGGTGGAAACTTGGGCTGTATTGAGATCACTACAGAGATGCCGGATCGACTATCGGTATATCCAAGCGCTGAAGTGTTTGTACGAAAACGCCACCATGTCAGTCCGTATACAGGATCAGACTACGAGACCAATTCAATTGCAGCGAGGAGTGCGACAGGGAGACGTCATCTCCCCGAAGCTCTTTACCGCAGCATTGGAGGACGTCTTTAAGCTTCTGAATTGGAACGAACTTGGCATCAACATCAACGGCGAGTACATCACTCACCTGCGGTTTGCCGATGATATAGTCGTGATGGCAGAGTCTCTGGAAGATCTCAATACAATGCTCAACGACCTCAGCAGGGTTTCTCAACAGGTGGGCCTAAAAATGAACATGAGTAAGACGAAAATCATGTCAAATACTCATGTCCCGCTTCACCCGATAATCGTTGAGAACTCGGCGCTCGAAATTGTAGACGAGTATATATACCTAGGACACACAGTCCAGCTAGGTAGGTCCAATTTCGAGAAAGAGGTCAACCGCCGAATCCAACTCGGATGGGCAGCGTTCGGGAAGCTTCGCGATGTCTTCTCGTCCAAAATTCCTCAATGCCTGAAGACGAAAGTCTTCGAACAGTGCGTGTTGCCAGTGATGACATACGGATCCGAGACATGGTCGCTAACTATGGGCCTCATAAGAAAGCTCAGAGTCACTCAGAGAGCGATGGAGAGAGCTATGCTCGGAGTTTCTCTACGCGATCAAATCAGAAATGAGGAGATCCGTAGAAGAACCAAAGTCACCGACATAGCTCAACGGGTTGCGAAACTGAAGTGGCAATGGGCGGGGCACATAGTTCGGAGAACCGATGGACGTTGGGGTCCCAAGGTGCTGGAGTGGCGACCTCGCACCGGGAAGCGCAGTGTTGGTAGACCCCCCACTAGGTGGACCGACGACATCAAACGAGTCGCAGGGAGCCGCTGGATGCAAGCGGCACAAGACCGTGGCAAGTGGAAGTCCCTTCAAGAGACCTATGTCCAGCAGTGGACGTCAATTGGTTGACAACGACGACGACGACGACGATAAAACGCCAAAACCCCTTGTGCCTGTACACCCCTCGTGGCATGCTTTGAAGTCACGGCGGTGTCTTTGGCAAAACACCGCGCGGCCGAGGCGGCTAGACACAAAAGGCGACCGTAAGAAAACGAACAGACTATACATAGGTAGTTATTATAAAGAACCACGAAACAATTAAAATGATTTCCCATAGCCGCTGTCCAATAGTCTATTGTAATTTGTGAGTGCACAGGACGGAGGGGCGCACGTATCGAGCGAGAGGTCGCGGGGTCCTCGGTATCTCCACTCCACTAACCTTTTAGAGCGATTGTGAAGATACGAACCACGCTCGTCAGCTGTCGTGCAAACATTCTCTATGTTTTTTCTAAGTTATTAAAAAACTAGCGGACCCGGCAGACGTCGTCCTGCCCGCTATTAGCGCCACCTACCGGGTCCAATTTTTCTACTTATAAACCTTCCTCTTGAATTATTCTATCTATTAAAAAAAACCGCATCAAAATCCGTTGCGTAGTTTTAAAGATTTAAGCATACATAGGGATATAGGGACAGAAAAAGCGACTTTGTTTTATACTATGTAGTGATATAAACTTATATTAAATTAATAGTTGACACTGTTTACCAGTATGATAATAATATTATATTGACCTAATTTCCCCGGTGAAGCCGATGGGTCCACGGGTCGTCCACCAATTTCTCACCCCTATAAAAAGAAGTTTATAAAAAAATTACTAGTGAGGGGTAACTTAAATTTTTGCCCTTGGCTTCGCCCGCGTTTTCGCTACCGGTAGGTTTTAATCTACATTAATTTATTACTTTTAAATAAAATTAGTTCCTAACCTTTGAGTTAGGTAGGTAGGTAATATAATATAATATAATAGATTTATTATTTTTTCCTAAATAACTATATTTATTTAGGAAAAAATAATAAATCTATTATATTATATTCATTTGATTGCGATAAAGTTCTTAAGACGGCGACTCGCAAGAACCACAAGAGAACCAGAAGAGACGCAAAATCCACAAGAATAGCAAGAGGAACCTCTTTCTCTCTTTTCGCCTCTTCTTTAGTCTACTGAAAAGTAGGTACCGCTGGTATCGGCAGCACCAAGATTAGGTTGCAATTGTATAGTACAAAAGCTGATGACTGAAAAAGCAAATTGCAGCTCTTGTGGTACCTATGTGAGATTTCCATTGCACGCGGCACGCTAGATCAAAAACAAAATACGAGTACAATATACCTACTTCCTAGGCTAGTCGAGACATTGAAACTTCTACCGTTCGTTGATAAGAACGTCGTTACTAAATAAAATTATCATTTTTCGCATTACGTTTATTACGGGACGCTCTATCTTATCTCTTAGGTGCCTACATAGGCTACATAATATAACGTAATGGTGGTATTATGATAACTCTGATATTTTTTATTAAGTTGCTTATTTATACTGGAACACTAAAATGAGTGATATATCTCTGAATTAAATGAAGATAAATAAAATAAAATATTACTTTATTTAATTTTAAGTAGAAAAAAATAAATGCATTCCACTAAAAATGTTCACTAGCTAGCATAGCTAATATCGAATATTAATTAATTGATTCAAGATTAATTTCCTTATTGCCTCAACTTACTTATACTTATATATTTTTGCCGGTGACTCCTTCCACTTGGAGTTAGTTGTTCAAAATCCCACGGGAACCCTATGTTTTCCCGGAATAAAATGTAACCTATTTCACTCTCCATTTCTTTATTTTTAACCGAGAGCCGTAATTTCAATTTTCTTGAATATCACTTGACTGACCGACTATCATACAACTTTCATTCTCTATTTAGCCACCTTAAGGGCGGAATTCCCAATCCCAATAAATCCAAGCGGACATAATTATTTATGCGAGCAAACGTTGCAAATAGGAGGCCGGTCACAGGAGGACATCATGGCTCGAAAAGCGCCAATGGTTAAGAAAGTTCATTATTTAGAGCAGCGGTTTCCAAAGCTGAATTTGCATCACTGATTGGCAATCAGTGATTGCCAAACTTCGCAAGGAGACGGCACGCTATCTATAGCGTCTTCTTCTTCTTCTAAGAAGTACAATGACTATCTAGTTGTAAATTAACCAAATGAAAATTGCAATTATTAACGTAAAATTAGGCTATGTTCCTAATATAAAAGTAACATAGCATCAGAGATTGCGGGACGGTGGCGCGACCCCCACCTGTAGCGTCCCCCAGCGGAAACGAGGAATTTGCATCATAATCAAATAGAACCCTCGCTAGCTCGCTTCCTCCCGTGCCCTCTCGATCCGACCCCGATTGTTATCTCGCTGTAAATGTTCACTTCCGGAGTATTTTCGTCATGGAAAATCATATTATAATAATATAGTGCCTGTGTATGATTTTGATTTCATACAACAACAATAAAATATACAGTTGAAAAGAAACAACTTTGTGATTTAACGAAATTTAATTGGTTGTAAAATGACGTTGACGTCACTGTTACGTTCGTGCGTCTTTTTCTGTCTTTTGACAAGTACCCCTCAAGTAGGTACCATTAGATT
Source organism: Melanargia galathea (assembly GCA_920104075.1). Taxonomy (NCBI): domain Eukaryota; kingdom Metazoa; phylum Arthropoda; class Insecta; order Lepidoptera; family Nymphalidae; genus Melanargia; species Melanargia galathea. The sequence goes on along the minus strand of OV049863.1, from coordinate 16,487,634 downwards.
TCAAAGACTTCTAAATTAGACAATTAGAATTTACAAATAGCTTTTTACAAGGGTTACGGTAAGGGTTTTATTAATTAATTAATATTTTTGCCTAGTTTATGACAGCCTAGATAAAGTTAGTCACATTTTTTAATCCTTTTTTCATATATGTATAGGATGTCAGGGTCAGCTCAACAGCTTATTATTATCAGCAACAATTCCAGTATCAAACTGTGGGATGGCTACTGGCTGCAAATTAGATTAGGTACATGGAATTCAAATTAGGTATACAGGTAGATATAATTACTACGCACCACATAAAATATCCCTAATTTATACTTATCATAATTCATAAATGCCGTAAAAATCACAGTCAATGGATAGGTCGACGGTAATTGCTATGCAAATATCCTTTTCCGGTCTAAAAAGGGGTCTGAAGCACGTAGGGGTCCTGTTCACTTTGCCGTTAAAAATAAAATGCCACACACTTTCCAACGATAATAGTTTTCGTCGCCCACAAAGCATTATCGAACATTTATTTACTGGTTGAGTCTTTTCCACAGATACTAAGGCATAATAAGGCAATCTTTTCCCATCAGATTTCAAAATGTTTATTTTTCAAAATCGGTAGGTAGGTACACTGTGCACTTTTTGAATGACAATAACGTAGTTTCCACAGATATCGTAATAATAAGGCAATCTTTTCTCATCAGATTTCAAAATGTTTATTTTTCAAAATCGGTTTAACTACCTACTTACTTACTTACTAGCTTTTACCAGCGACAGCGCCCGCGTGGAGTGTTGGTATTGTCCTATGGAGGATGCAAATTAGTACCTACTGCGATCGTGCGATGACTTGCGAGCTACAATTAGGATAGGTAGGAGTTTCATAGTAGGTACATGCTTGATTCGATCGTGCGACGAAATCGATTGTATTGATCGTACGATCGTTAGCCAATTGGGACGATGCCTGAATCTTTTAATAATCACGCGGTAACTCTTTGCTTTCCCGTGATAAGAAGCATTTCCTCAACTTCATCCATGCAAAAAAACACGTTGATCCGTAGCTCTGTTGCACCGTGCCATGACAAACCAACAAACGCACTAACTCATTTATAGTAGGTACTAGATGATGCCCACGGCTTCGCCCGTGTGGATTTAGGTTTTTAAAAATCTCGTGGGAACTTTTGATTTTCCAGAACAAAAAGTAGCTTATCTCTAGAAACCCGTCCCCAAAACGGAAAAATCCCGTGGGATCCCCACGATTTCGGAATACAATTCCTTACAGCATCAGGGTCAAGGAGTTGGATATGTACCTATTCGAGTTCATTCAACGATAAAGTCTTTAATTGGTACCCCCAATATCAATTTAAATAACCGAAAGTTTCTAAAACCCATTACTTTTGGGGATTAGGTCCCCTACACCATCAGCATTGAGAATTTGGAATCCAAATTTTTTATAAAACAGGGTCGCAATGTTTCTCTATCGATTAAAAAAAAAATTACGCAAATCGGTTCAGAAATCTCGGAGATATCGGTGTACATAGCTAGAAAAACACAACTCCTCCTTTTTTGAAAGTCGGTTAAAAAAGTAGCCTATGTTACTCCCTGGTTAATTCTCTACTTGTATGTGAAGGTCCCGTCAAAATCGGTTCAGCCGTTCCGAAGATTAGCCCGTTCAAACAGACAGACAGACAGACAGACAGACAGACAGACAGACAGACAGACAGACAGACAGACAAAAATTTTAAAAACATGTGATTCGGTTATGGTAGCGTTCAAATAACCATATGAGCTTAATATGAGGTAGTTATTTCGATATTACAGACAGACACTTCAATTTTATTTATTAGTATAGATAAGTACTAAGTAGAGATATACATAAGCATAAGGAAGTAATGGAGGCAAACCATCAGAATTTCTGACCGCTCGCCGATGCAATCAAAGTGTAGACTGTAGACTGAACGCAGAGCAGTGCTTTGCTCTAAGACTAAGAATATGTTTAAGAAGCTTTTTGTCGAACTATGCTGTATGCGTTTAGACCTACACGAACGCTTCGGTTCCACCTCGTTCTTCCAAGTCATTTCTTTCAACTACAAAAAACCTACAATTAATGCAGCCTAAAGGTGTGATGTAAGCAGATAAGAATGTGATCATGTCATAAACGATCTTATCCATTGACACCAGGGTCCAGAATCGGCTGTTACCATAGAGCCGTGTCTGCTTCATAGAATGATCGCATCAGTCTACAATACATACCGAATACTCTTACAGGATTACAAGTCACGGCAAATAAGTCTAGCGTTGACCTTCAATGCGCAGAAGTCGAAAATGAGGTATCTCGGGGTGTGAGGGGGTCGCGGGGACGGCGTGGGGATCGTTCGTAAGCACTGATTAGCTCTCGCGGATCCCTCGTAAGCGCTGATTGGCTCTCCAATCGTATTCTTACCCACTCACTCGTACGACGCTGCGCGCACTTGAAGGTCACCGCTCGACTTACGTGCCGGGGGTTATAGCAGGAAACAATATCGAGTGCACGTGGACGAAGCCGAGTAGGTATATGGCCTCCACGCCCGTTATCCTTCGCTACTTACCAATGCAAATTGCAATTAGTGATGGTGGATATTTGCTATGGATTTTAATATTTCTTTAATGTAAAAAAAGTAAACTTATGGATGAATCACCTCATTGTGACATATTTGCAAGCTCATGGCACATTATTTTAAACCAATGCTTGCAGTTCTGCGAGATCTGCGAGAAATATAACTCCACCATGTCATATGTCGTCGAGTTTATTAATTTTATTTTTCTTGTTTCCTCTCTCGCATTCCATTTATTGTATTTAATTTTGTATTTTACTTAATAATTACTTTTAAGGTATTTACTTATTTAATTAGTGTTACTGGATATTCATCCGTTCTAATTAAATTAAAATAAATTAATAATAATAATAATAATAATGATTTAAATGTTATAGAGAAACGCCATGGAAGTGCCTTATCTGTGCGTACAAAACTTCGAAGAAAATATCTGCAGGTACTTTTCCGCTTGCTGGATTTTGTTAAGAATAAGGGAGTAAAGACGTTTTGTAGTTGGTTTAAATAATTTTAGTGGCATTCCGGTCTAGCGATCTACTCCATCGCTCTATTGTTGCTGGAATAACTTGGACAGCAGTTTAATAATTCAGTAAGTACACTGAGCTGAATCCAGCAAGCAACCCTCTAGTAAATGACTCATCCGTCTACTTTTGACCCGAGTCAAAACCAGCGCGACTGGCATCGTCTTGGCGCTCTATCTGTTGGTATTAATATTCTATCCTAAACAATCTCTAAACTAAACTAAATAGACAGGTTTAGTTTACATAAATTTAGTTTAGTTTATGTTTAGAGATTGTGTAGGTACTTCTTACAGTAAAATTAGCAGTTCACAGTCCACAGTAATTGCTACTGTTTTGGCCTATAAATAAGTGGAGTTATGTAGACAATTGACGTCCCGTAGTGTACGTACGGTCCAGTATAAGTTACCGGATCTCGCGACTGTACCTAATATTATAATTTGAACCAGCTACAATAACTCGGGTGAAAATTCGACGATTCAACGCAGATATTTTAAGTACAAATCGATTTGGACTGTCAAACTGAACCGTGCAGATTTTGAAAAAAAAAAAAAGCAAAAGTGCTGCGAACGAGCTGCGGGGAGAAATTTAGATCTTTATAAATACTTTGGGACGTTACAGACCGTCACCCAAGCGTGCGCAGACGCAGGGGGCGGCCACCCCGGGCCGAGGTCGTTCACCTCTCCCTCCGTGCCTCGCGTCCTCGCAATCTCAGCCCTTTGTGCGCGCAGAGGGCTCCACGGAGAGGGCAAGGACTCCATTTTGTGTTTCTTTGTTTTGAAATGCCTTCACCGTGAAGGGTCTCCAGGTAACCGACTGGTCATCGGAATCTTAGTTTCCGAGAATGACGTATTAGATTTTTTGTCATAAACGCAACCGAATCAGAAAGCTCATACCTATATACTGGTATTAATATTTTAGCGAATATGGTAATATACTAGATAGCTCAGTAGTAGCTGTAGCCTGGAAGCTGTATTACAAAATTCTTCTAGTTACAGTTTTCCATGGTAACTATACTCTTATATAGGTTGGTAGATATACGCTGTGGGTAGATGTAATTTTATATCATCTATCAATCTCAATGCACTCTAAGACGGATCACGCTTACCTGAACGATATACGGCAGTTGTATATATGTATACCTCTAATCAGCTCCTACAAGCATCCTACCAGAACACTAAATCGTTTCGCCGGTTACCACCACCGTATATTTTATGATGCTGTTAAAAAAACAAAAGAAAGCTACATTTTTCTAAGAATTATTAATATTTTTTTTTGAATAGGTATCATCAGGGTTGTCTAATGGTATTTACTTATTCTTGGGGTAGTTACTGGAGTATGGCATAATGTACCGATGCATGACCCACCCTCGGACACCAACGGACCACGTTAAATGGATCTACCGTAAATTACGTTGCGGTAACGGACAAGTGTAACGTTTTACCCAGAAAAATTATTGCTATATTTTTTTCTATTCAATATAAACTTGTAATTTATCGTGTACTAAACCTCCATACTCGTACAACGTTCAGTTTTGTCTAACATAGGTACATATAGTTCAGTACTTCGGAATAAGTGTGCATCGGCTAACTTCGTATTTCCGAATACTTATATACTTACTAGCGGTTCGCCCCGGCTTCGCCCGTGGTACAAATATATTATATAGCCTATAGCACTCAAGGATCACTTACATATCCAACGGTGAAAGAATTTTTGAAATCGGTCCAGTAGTTCCTAAGATTAGCGCGTTCAAACAAACAAACTCTTCCGCTTTATTATATTATTATACTAGCGGTCCGCACTGGCTTCGCTCGTGGTACATAATATATAGCCTATAGCACTCAGGGGTCACGTACATATCCAACCGTGAAAGAATTTTTGAAATCGGTCCAGTAGTTCCTGAGATTAGCGCGTTCAAACAAACAAACTCTTCCGCTTTATTATATTAGTATAGATATAGATGATGTTTATTCTGCACTAGATGATGCCCACGGCTTCGCCCGTGTGGATTTAGGTTTTTAAAAATCCCATGGAAACTTTTGATTTTTCAGAACAAAAAGTAGCCTATCTGTAGTAGCCCGTCCCCAAAATGGAAAAATTCCGTGGGATCCCCACGATTTCGGAATGCAATTCCTTACAGCATCAGGGTTGAGGAGTTGGACATGTACCTACTCAGTAGCTCAGTAGCTGTACCTACTCAGAGTTCATCTAGGTATACTAATAAATAAAATTGAAGTGTCTGTCTGTAATATCGAAATAACTACCTCATATTAAGCTCATATGGTTATTTGAACGCTACCATAACCGAATCACACGTTTTTAAAATTTTTGTCTGTCTGTCTGTCTGTCTGTCTGTTTGAACGGGCTAATCTTCGGAACGGCTGAACCGATTTTGACGGGACCTTCACATACAAGTAGAGAATTAACCAGGGAGTAACATTTAACATAGGCTACTTTTTTAACCGACTTTCAAAAAAGGAGGAGTTGTGTTTTTCTACCTATGTACACCGATATCTCCGAGATTTCTGAACCGATTTGCGTAATTTTTTTTTTAATCGATAGAGAAACATTGCGACCCTGTTTTATAAAAAATTTGGATTCCAACTCCTCAATCCTGATGCTGTAGGGGACCTGATCCCCAAAACTAATGGGTTTTAGAAACTTTCGGTTATTTAAATTGATATTGGGGCTGGGGGTACCAATTAAAGACTTTATCGTTGAATGAACTCGAGTAGGTACATATCCAACTCCTCAACCCTGATGCTGTAAGGAATTGTTTTCCGAAATCGTGGGGATCCCACGGGATTTTTCCGTTTTGGGGACGGGTTTCTACAGATAAGCTACTTTTTGTTCTGGAAAATCAAAAGTTCCCACGGGATTTTTAAAAACCTAAATCCACACGGGCGAAGCCGTGGGCATCATCTAGTTCAACAATAAAGTCTTTAATTAGTATCCCCAATATCAATTTAAATAACCGACAGTGCCTAAATCCCATTAGTTTTGGGGTTCCCCCCTTACAGCATCAGGATTGAGGAGTTGGAATCCAAATTTTTTGTAGGACAGTGTCGCAATGTTTCTCTATCGATTACAAAAAAAATTACGCAAATCGGTTCAGAAATCTCGGAGATATCCATAGATAAAATGAATAGAGATATCGGTGTACATAGGTAGAAAAACACAACTCCTCCTTTTTTGAAAGTTGTTTAAAAAAGTAGCCTATGTTACTCCCTGACTAATTCTCTACTTGTATGTGAAAGTTCCGTCAAAATCGGTTCAGCCGTTCCGAAGATTAGCCCGTTCAAACAGACAGACAGACAGACAGACAGACAGACAGACAGACAGACAGACAAAAATTTTAAAAACGTGTGATTCGGTTATGGTATCGTTCAAATAACCATATGAGCTTAATATGAGGAAGTTATTTCGATATTACAGACAGACACTTCAATTTTATTTATTAGTATAGATTCCCGAAAATTTCAAAGAAATTCATACTACTTAATTTGCATCTAACATATTACACTACTAGCGAGTAGCGACCTGACCCGGCTTCGCACGGGTAGTAATTATTCCCTACTATCATACATTTTGTTATAATGTTTCAAAGGGATTAGGCAGCGTTTTCGATAAAAGCTCCCATGCGGCTTGACTTTTTTCGACGTTTTCAACAATTATCGTCATATTTCATCTAATTTACACACAACCTTAACAAATTATACACCTAATCCTCATATTATTGTTCATTATTTTCATATCCACTCTGTTATTGGCGAAAACCTCATGAAAATCGGTTCAAGTTTTTGAGTTTATCGCTGACAGACAGTTAGACGCGGCGGCGGACTTTGTTAAAAAATGTCATATAGAGATTGTTATGCTTAATTTATTGCTTAAAAATAAGATATCATGCATTAAAATCCGTCAAATGTCCTTGAAACAAAGACACACCCCTTCACAAAATAAACGGATCACATAAAAATAAAAAGCACCCCGCCCGCATACCGGCGTAGCAAGTCGCTCGTATCAAATTGAACTGAATTTAGTACATTACGAAACCAATTACGAACGTACACTCGTAAAAAACATATGCTCACACAATTTAGAACTCTACATTCATTACTATAAAGAACATAGGTTAATGAATAAAAGGAAAATGCCTTTAAACACTTAATGCATGCGAGGGTGCAAATAATAGGGGTGGATTGTTTCTATCAATGAAATTACTTATTCATCCGCTTGTTCTGGCCGTAGACTGATAGTTCTTTAGATAAATAATTTTAAAGGGTGGACTCTATGACCCTTCGTATCGTTCGTACGGAACGACAGGTTTTATGCTAATCTGTTGTAAAATATTGTGAACCTGTTGCTTTGGTAAATTTTAATGTTTTTATTTTTTTATGAATAATTTTTTGTCATTTAATAATTTCAATAATGACCTGTTTCACCACATAGTGAAAGTGTCGGATAGCGCTTTAGGATCCATATTCACAACTTTTGTCTTCATCACATGACATAAAGTAAGAAAGCGACAAAACACGTTTAGGCTATCAGACAGATCAGAAGGTGACTGAAACAGGCCCTTAATGTTCTACTTACTCGTAGTATCCAGGCTTTTCAGTATGGAACTCAACTAAACCGATAGATCTATCGGCTGTAAGAGCCGTCTTCATACAACAGAGCGTGCCAAAGCTTTGGCCTGCATCATACTTACATGATGCATCATCAGTTTGCATCAGATAAGATCGTAATCAAGCGTTAACCTGTCATCGATAAAAACCTATAGGTATTTCTTATGTAAAGTATAAGAACTACCTCGTAACGCATGATGAAGCTTGGAACGATGTGCTTTCTATTTAGAACTGCCTTTTCCTTTTTTTTGAAATGTCAAGAAAGCTATGTTTATTTTGCGCAATTTATTTTTACCTACGGGCTACGAAGAAAACGAAACGACAGATCGATATGGATATGCCTTTCTAGTAAAACGTCGGTCGTATGGTTGTTTTCAAGTCTATGACATTTTTAAGTAATCATATCTATTTCCTGTAGCTGACTTAAAAGATGAATATTCCCTCCTCGCAGAACTGCGCAAGTAACGGCGTGATGCATAGCATGATCATACTATGAATTTGAAATCAATCTTTGGAACGTATTGCTGGGTAAGGGCGTCGCTTAAGTAGGGTGAATGTTCTATAATTTCCATACAATGTTTTTTTCTCCTAATACTTCATGCTATTGACTTTTTGGTTCAATTGTTAATACCCGCTTTTAGCATAAAGAAGTATTTTTTTTAATTTAAAAAAAGTACTAATTTGCCTAAGCTCGGCACCTTTGTCCCTTCCTCCGGCATTTGTGTTCTGAAAGTCGGCCCTCATGTTTTTATTAGAAAATTAGCTTTTACCCCCGATTTTGTCCGCGAAAAGGGTTTAGCCGTACTTCCATAGGCAAACTGCCTTTTATAGGAACCTATATCGTAACCTATGTTATATTGTAGAGGGTACTAATAGTAGTTCACTGAGGAGATATTAACTCTCTATCTTAGTTAATTGAGGAGCTATTCAGGAAAATGTGTCCGGAGACAACTTTTTTTCAAAGTTATATATCTCTGTTAATTTTAAAGCTAGGTAAATAAAACAAATTCCAGTGTTTATGGTACATTCTACAGTTTATTTTATAGTAATTTTCTATGAGCCAAACCTAAATAAAAATATGAAAAAATTGCAAAAAAAAAATTTTTTTAGTGATTTTTATCAGATTGAATAAAGTTTCCACTTTGAAAAAAATATATAATAATTGTCTATATCTGGCCTAACAGTATGCTAAGTTTCATTAAAATCCTAAGGGTGCAACATGTGGAAAAAAAATAATTAAACTAAGTGGACCACCTTATGACCACTTTGTTAGCGCTTTTATATTGTATTAGATTTTAATAATCTTTGACAAAGTAGCGTTTTGACAGCTTATAAAAAGTATATTAACGGTTGGTGGTATCACTGGCCTATTACAGTGTGTTGACGATCTACTTTTATAGTGACAAGATTATCAAAGTACCTGCCGCAAGCATGTTCCTACATGGTCACAGTGCAAAGTCGTGGAACGCTCTCACTGTTATTATTAGCGTCGTTTTACAAATTCCTAATTCAGGGACATAAATTTTGTTTATTTTTAAAAATATATGTAATATATTATCTATACATATAATAAAATCGTAGACTTGCCGTATCTGTACATTGAAAATTTTTGCATAATAACTGGGGGATGTTAGGGATAAGTAATAGAACGTAAAAAGCTATTTTTGTAATTTTTGTCTGTTTGTCTGTTTATCTGTTTGTCTGTATGTTTGTGCGCGCATCACGCAAAAACTACTGAATGAATTGAAACAAAACTTAGTACGATTTAAGCTCATACTACGGAGTAATATATAGGATACTTTTTATCCCGAAATTCAGCACGGTTCCCTAGAGAGAGGGGATGAAAATCAAAACGTCAATTTAGCTGTAATTCAATAACGCGTGGTCCGATTTCGTTCATTCTTTTTTCGTTAGAAAGTAGAAGATTGCCGACTAATCTCTAAAAGGCTGAATCGATTTTGATGGGACTTTCACTGGCGGATATTTACATTTTGATCTACCTAAACATCCGCCAGTGAACTTTTAACAGTTTTTAGCATGATATGAGTTCAAAAGAGCTTAGGAAAACAAAATGATTCCTACAGTATTATTGAAAACCAATATATATCCACGCGAACGAAGTCGCGGGTGTCCGCTTGTAATAAATAATCAGTGAATAAAGCAATGACCTAAATAAAATATATCGACTAGTCTGGAAAATGTAATAATTGTGGCTTAATATTGCGGAAGACTGGAAAACGAAAGAAAACATTGCAAATTGAAGATGAATGCACTTCATTTGAACGTTATAACTGAATGCATTCAATTATAACGTTCCTCAAATGAAGCTACTTACTAGCACTGACTTTGCACTGTGACCATGTAGGAACATGCTTGCGGCAGGTACTTTGATAATCTAGTCACTATAAAAGTAGATCGACAACACACTGTAATAGGTTAGTGATACCACCAACCGCTAATATACTTTTTATAAGCTTTGCTTTACTTTGTCAAAGATTATTAAAATCTAATACAATTTAAAAGCGCTAACAAAGTGGTCATAAGGTGGTCCACTTACTTTAATTATTTTTTTTCCACATGTTGCACCTTTAGGATTTTAATGAAACTTAGCGTGCTGTTAGGCAAGATATAAACAATTATTATATATTTTTTTCAAAGTGGAAACTTTAGCCAATCTGATAAAAATCAATAAAAAAAAATTTTTTTTGCAATTTTTTCATATTTTTATTTAGGCTTGGCTTATAGAAAATTACTATAAAATAAACTGTAGAGTGTACCATAAACACTGGAATTTGTTTTATTTACCTAGCTTCAAAATTAACAGAGATATATCACTTTGAAAACAAGTCGTCTCTGGACACATTTTTTTCAATAGCTCCTTAATTAACTAAGATAGAGAGCTAATATCTCCTCAATGAACTACTATTAGTACCCTCTACAATATAACATAGGTTACGATATAGGTTCCTATAAAAGGCAGTTTGCCTATGGAAGTACGGCTAAACCCTTTGTTTTTTATTTTTAAATATTTATAGGAACTCTTTCCTCTTTTTCATTTTATTTCATTTTCTCGCCGTCAGACAATTTTTATGTATTTTAACATTTAAACTATCGTGAGTGATATTCATTTTTATTTAATTGAAACACCGGCTTTAACTCACGTGTATTTTGTCGGAGTGTGCCCGACTAGTTTCGAGCCCATCCGGGGCCCTTAGTCATGAGCATGTTAGCGCGGCGCGGCGCAAATCAAACTGCGAGCCGCTCGCGCTGCCGCGCGGAGAGCGCGCTGCGAGGGGGGCTGAGGTTGGGGGGAAGCTGGCTCCGTCACAGCTTCCGACGGTTCATGCTGGTCTTCATCGCTGACACCGTCGTCGTATTGGAGGCATGCCGAACTCACAGTGTCTGGTTCCAAATTTTGCGATCGCGTAGTATTGGCGTTAAAAAGCGGTTTCCACGCTGGTGGCAAAACCCATCCACTATCCCGATTGAAATTCGGGTTACGACTTATTTCGATCGCTTCTCGTATTTTCCGCGGTACTAGATGCTTTTCCCTGGATAATACGGTAGCCTTGTCGAAACGTATGTAGTGAGTCGTACCCGAATTGTGTATATGTTCCGCTATTGCTGAACCATTGGTGTCCACATTTTTAACGCTGCGGATGTGTTCCCTTATCCTCGTTTGTATGTTGCGACGAGTCTCACCAATATAATTCTTGCCGCAGTCACAGGGGATCATATATACTCCGGGAACGTTAAGAGGATCCCTGTCTTTGGGAGAGCGCAACATACTCCGTATTTGTCCAGGTGGACGAAACCTCGTCTTGACGTCGAATTTTCGTCGGAGATATTGAGCAATCTTGTCCGTCACTCCCTTTACATACGTTAAGTAAGCCGGTGAACGTTCTGCACCAACTGGTTTGGGCTTACATGATGTCTGCGCCCATCGGGAACTCTGACGCCAATTGTAACCATTCAATTCCAAGGCCTGTCTGACCTGTCCCAGTTCTTCTTCTATGTAAGGCGGGTCACATAGATTTAGGGCTCGGTTAATAAGACTTCTCGGCACAGAAGACAGGTGCGACGGATGGTGATGGGAACTCGCATGTAGGTATCTGTTGGTATGTGTGGGTTTCCGGTATACTTTGGTTTGGAAACTGCCTCCCGGCACCCTTATCACCATAACATCCAAAAAGGGCAACATACCATTCTTCTCTTCCTCAACCGTGAAGTGCACCTTCCTGTGTAACCCGTTCAGATCCCGGAATATATCAGCTAGGTCGTTTTTATCTACAATGGCGAACACGTCATCCACATAACGCAGCCAGAGTCGAGGTTTAGTCGTCATTTTCTCTATTAGCTCTCCTTCTACCCATTCCATAAGAATTTCAATCGGGATAGTGGATGGGTTTTGCCACCAGCGTGGAAACCGCTTTTTAACGCCAATACTACGCGATCGCAAAATTTGGAACCAGACACTGTGAGTTCGGCATGCCTCCAATACGACGACGGTGTCAGCGATGAAGACCAGCATGAACCGTCGGAAGCTGTGACGGAGCCAGCTTCCCCCCAACCTCAGCCCCCCTCGCAGCGCGCTCTCCGCGCGGCAGCGCGAGCGGCTCGCAGTTTGATTTGCGCCGCGCCGCGCGAACATGCTCATGACTAAGGGCCCCGGATGGGCTCGAAACTAGTCGGGCACACTCCGACAAAATACACGTGAGTTAAAGCCGGTGTTTCAATTAAATAAAAATTTTTATGTAGATAATATCAAGTTTATTCAATAGGGCCGACCTTAGGAATAATTGAGTTAAAAATCACTATAACATGATGTCAAATATTACGCAAAACAAATTAAATCGCAACAACAAGTCTTAAATATTATAATAATTTATTTCCTACCAAGCAACGCTCACAAAGTAGCAATTTTGTAAGAAATTCAGTGATTTACTACTAGCACTCGTTCTATGCGACAATTGAGGGATTGGGGTGCAAAAAACTGCTGCCTTATTTTAGAATTATTTTCCCATTGGAACAATACTAAATAAAAAAAAAATACCCATTGCGACTAAATTGCACCAACACGATAATATCGACAGAAATATAACGAAGTGCCGACTTATGGGGGGGGGTGCCGGCCTAAGGAGCATCCACCCTATGCTTTTGCTACGCTCCGAGAAGATTTCTACGATTTTCAGACCAGCTGAAAAAAGGTTATCCTGGTATAATATTTCCTTGATTATGACACAGTTGTTACCTATCACCTAGGAGCTAAGACAATGTAATTATCACCTCACTGCACTGTTATAGGTCGACCAGAATCTCATGATAAATAGGGAAATTAAATTTTGTAATGAGCAACACTAGGTTAACTCGGCTGCCCTAGTGATAAACAAAGTAATTACATTCAGAACACCTTACCTGGAATCGTTTCACGAAACGAAAAATTAAGCAACTGCATTTTAAATACAAAAACAAAGTAATCAACATCCAATTGCATTGTTTTTGTGTTATGCTTGTTATTTACTTGGTTTTGCATTTATATTCCGAGTTAAAGTGTGCAGTTACTTTGTTTGGGCAATTCAAATTTCAGTAAACGGTTCAAGTTTTTTGAAATATTAAACTGTGATAAAAAGCTACTCGACATAAAACTTTTGTTAATGCAAAAAGTCAATTTCACAAAAAATGACAGTTACTTTGTTTATCGCTAGGGCAGCCGTAGTGTTGCTAACTTTGGAATTTCATTTCCGTATTTTTCATGAGATTCTGGTCGACCTTTAATCATAGATATTGTTTACGGTTAGACCGCATAACCAACTCCATAACCGTAAAACATGTAGCATATTAACTCATTCATCAATTTTCCCATTGCTTAATATTATTATGTACCTACTCGTATCTACAAATAAAATGCGTTTAAATTAGGTAGCCCTACAGCCATGCAATACAAACAACCATTAGAATATTATATTACTTATATGAAATACAATAAAAGTTTCAATTTATAAAGACACCATGTTTCTATTTCAACTCATCCATTAATTCTAAACCATATCAATGAAAACATAAGGTACAAATCGCGAAAACAGTTTGTCTAAAAAAGAAAATGCAATTTGCCGTCTCAATAGAATTTAATGGTGTGAAAGTAAATCAATTTCATTTCATGCATACCCGTACATTTCTGAAATTTAATGCTAGCTTAGCAGTAGGCATGCAGTAGGTAATTAAATAAATGTTCATTCTGCATTATTGCATTAAAAACTAGGTTTATAACAACAATTCTTACACAACTGCACATTAAAAAGAACTTATTTTTATTGGATAGGTAGCTGTACCTACTATTTAAGCGGTTGATAGTAACAATAAAACGCAATTAAGTATAATCTGTCAATCTAGGAAATAAGGAAAAGGAAAAAGTAAGTATGTGTCAATAAATCTTAAATAACGATTCATTTAACGAAAAAAATAAATTGTATAGCTAAAAGTAATTCAAAAGATTAGAAGGATATTTTTAACAGCTACCGGTTAATGCGATTAAACTTGATTGATTGTTAAGTTGATTAAAAAAACAACTTATCGTTTTAAAAAAACCTTAATCAACGTAAAATCGTTGGCGATCTCTTCTTCTTTTTCGCCGACCGATAGACGTCTACTACTGAATATAGGTCTCTTGTAGGAACTACTACACGCATCTGTCTTGCGCCGCTTGTATCCTACGGCTACTTGCGACTCGTCTGATGTCGTCAGTCCATCTAGTGCAGGGGTTCCCAACCTTTTTTTGTCTACTGCCCACTTTAAGAATAAATTATTTTTTAACGCCCCCCTTTTTAAACATACTTAAAAACCGCTAAGTACTTATAACTGACTAGATTCTGCCCGCGTGAATTTCGAGCTCAGTCGGTGTCTAAGAGTCTTCCTAGCTAGGTAGATGAAATTATAGATCGACCCCAAAGCCCTACACAATGCCCCCTTTTTTTCTGGGTCTCTTACCGCCCCCCTTTAGGCCTGCAGCGCCCACAAGGGGGCGTTATCGCCCACGTTGGGAAAGACTGATCTAGTGGATGGTCTGCCAACACTGCGCTTTCTGGTGCGAGGTCCCCATTCCAGCACCTTCTAACCTCATCAACGTAGATCCAAAAACTAAGTTTATAATCTCAATCGAGGCGGAGACTAGCCAACTGTGCAGGAGATATTATAGTGCACAAGTGTGCGCGCATACACAGGTGGAATCTCTATTCCTTCACTCTCATTGTCTATGGGACGTCAATGCGACCCGACCGGAGAAAGATTAGACGCAGGACTGAAGCCTTTAAGAAGGTACTCTCCAAGGCACACCCCCGTGCCTCTAACACCGCCAACTTCCAACTCCGGGCTGGCAATGAGAATTCCTAGACAGAAAACCCAATAACTACCAAGTAGTCAAACACAGGACCTAGTGTGCGCAGTCAACCACGCCAAAGCTATTAGGATAAGTAGGCATACATATAATCATCATGATCAACCCATTACCGGCTCACTACTGCAGAGCACGGGTCTCCTCTCAGAGTGAGAAGGGTTTTGGCCATAGTCTACCACGCTGGCCAAGCGGATTGGCAGACTTCACACACCTTTGAGAACGTTATGGAGAATTCTCAGGTATGCAGGTTTCCTCACAATGTTTTCCTTCACCGTTAAAGCAAGTGATAGGTATTTAAATACTTAAAACACACATAACTCAGAAAAGTTAGAGGTGCGTGCCCGGGATCGAACCCACGACCTCCGATTAGAAGTCGTTCGTCCTAACTACTAGGCTATCACAACTTTTTACATATAATATTATATTAATATGACATTATACCCGCGGCCACGTAGATTGAACACTGAACGAAACGTGGAGGGGATAGCTGCGTATGGGAACTGTCACGCACGTAGTACAATAGCTTACCCCCTCCACTTTCCCTCAGCGTTCAATGTTCGTGTCGATGTTTATATCGATAGTGAAATAAAGCTACTCCCCCACACGCCGGGCTAGCCGCTAGAGTAATAACCTGTAACTGAAGCGCCCCTCGACGCTTTTCGCTGCGTGTCGGTGCTCGCGAGTCGCGAGTCGCGGTGTCAAGCGACAAGTGATTGTGGTTTTACCACTGACAACTACTTCTACTGGATGTGGCCTCGAAAATTCGGTTCTCTCATACATTTGGTAGGGGCATTTCTAGCAGATGATTAACCAATACTACACAGAAACGCGTGTACGTCATAATTACACGTAGCGTGGGACACTCAACAGAAGCGAAGCTTTTTAGAAGCGAAAATTAAAGAGCGTGAAAATAATTTTCTCTCTCTTGTAGGTACTCTGTCTCACTTACTTATACGCCCAGCCAATGAGACGTGTCTTATTGCCGTGTTCCGAGTTTGTTCGGTTCACTTTGGCAAGTTAGGTTCACAACCAAAATGTCAGTTCAATACGAAGAACTGATAGATGTTGTCATGTTGGAGTTCAAAGGTCGAATGGCGACCCCGCACCGTCTTAGGATAGTGGTGGGTCTGACTATCCGAAGAAAACCGGATGGATGATCTTAAGGAAGTCTCTGGCTACAGCTGTATACTAGCGGCACAAGATCGTGATCGTCAAGACCTGAGACCTCCTTAAAAGAGACCTAGATATAATGTCCAACTGTGTGTATATTTTTTGAGATGATGACGACGAGTCAGAGGCCGAAATACAGCCGCTAGGTACCAGTTGTCTGTTCCAGTGTGTTTGCAGCAATGAGCGAACGTCACAAAGCGTGTCACGGCACGTCACGTGACAATACGAGTACCAGCGACATGGGGAGCGCGCTCATTCATATTGCCGATGCGGTCTAGTGCCCGCGAAGAATGAAATTATTAGCTTCCTACCTAAATATTTCAATTAAAACATGTTAAACTCTAACAAACACGAAACCTGTTTCAAAGGTTTATATTAGTTTATTTAATTGTGGTCAAACTTTCCGACGACCTTTTTTATTAGCGGCTCAGAGAATGATCACAAATACCAAGGGCGTAGCCGAGTTTTGCTTTAGGGGGACGATGATGCTAAGGGATGTGAATAAATACAATTGGCCAAGTGCGATTCAAACATAGACTTCAATGATAAGTGTTATCTTCTGCAAATCCTCCTTCAACGTCTCGACCGGGCTGTTGTCAATCGTCATGTGGCTGAGAATTGTGGCCATCTAAATCAGCCTATGTATTTAGGACATAGGACTTTTTTTATTCATCTACAAGTTAACCTCATAAGAAGGCTCAGGGTCACTCAGCGGGCGATGGAGAGAGCTATGCTCGGAGTATCCCTGCGGGATCAAATCAGAAATGAGGAGATCCGCAGGAGAACCAGAGTTACCGACATAGCTCATCGAATCGCGAAACTGAAGTGGCAATGGGCGGGGCACATTGTTCGAAGAACTGATGGACGTTGGGGTCCCAAGGTGCTTGACTGGCGACCTCGCACCAGCAAACGTAGCGTTGGAAGACCCCCCACTAGATGGACGGACGATCTCAAGCGAGTCGCTGGTAGCCGATGGAAACAGGCGGCACAAGATCGTGTTCTGTGGCGATCCTTGCAAGAGACCTATGTCCAGCAGTGGACGTCTATTGGTTGAGGCGACGACGACGACGACGATAAGTTAACCCTTGACTGCGATCTCATCTGATGTTAAGAGACGAGGCAGTCTAAGGTGGAACTGTATGGCAGTTTTTGTTAAATCCATACCCCTGATCGGTTCCTACGCGACATCGTACCGGAACGCTACATCGTTTGGTGGCACGGTTTAGCTCATCCACTCAAAAAAGTTACAATATTGTCATTGTTACTTTTTTAGTTACATTAGTTACTTACTTTAAAATATGTTTTAGTGTACTGTACTGTACTTGTACTGGGAAGACACTGACCCCCATGTTACGGGTATCCTAGTTTGGGGGTCGAGGGTACTTTTAAGATATATGTAATTTTAATTTTGGAACTAAATAAAGATTTATTTATTTATTTATTTATTGTGTTGCGTATAATTCTCGAGCCGTGCGCGTGAAAGAGCGCGTCGATGCCTAGGTAGCAACATGAACGCTTCTAATTGCTTATTGCATCGTTACAAAAAATCGAAATCGTGAAGAAATCTCCCACGAGTCGAGAGAGTCTGCCCTCGGAGGGAAGGGGACGCGCGCCTGGGAACGGCGGGTGGCGTGTTTTGTACTTTTTACCCGCGTCCGAACCCGAAGGGGGATGACCGGCTGCGTCGTTTTATCCCCTCCTTGTTGCTCTTATTTTGGACTTTTTGAAATTTTGGCTTATAGTGACCGAAGTCTTCCTTTTGTACCTCAAATCTTAGATATCCATACTCTGTACTTAATAATATATGTACTTATGTAGTAATAACTTATTGCATAGTAGCTAGTTGACCTTTGTTGACCTTTGTTGACCTAATTGCTAGCCTATTTAGCTGCAGATGATAAAGTCTCCCGGGACTTGGAACGGGACTTTGAACCCGTTCATGTCCTGCGTCGTGTCAAAAAGTTATTGTAGTTTTCTTTCAAGAATATCTCAGTAGCAGCACGGAGTTGGTAAATTAGTGGTGTTACACCCGCGTGCCTCGTAGAGCACGTAAAGTTATCGGTCCTGCATCTTGCAAAAATGCGAAAATCTGTCTGCCTTCAGAAGCTAATACCGCTGAATCAATCTCAATATCACATCACAATATCACAATAATAATATTTTAAAGGCGAAAGTGCGTGCGTGCGTATGTGTCTGTGTGTCTGTCTGTGTGTGTGTGTGTGTGTGTGTGTGCGTGTGTGTGCGTGTGTGTGTGTTTGTTACTATTTAACGCCATAACTACTAAATGGAGATAGATTATGCTCTGACTTAATACAATAGGCTTCTTTTTATCCCGCAAAAGTGTTCCTGTGGGACTTAAATAGATATAGACTTCCAAAAACGCGATAGATGGCGCCGATTGTTCTGAAACTACTAAATTACTAGGTATTGCAAACTTCCTTGAAAGAAGGTATAAAGGTTGGAAAAGGGAGTGGGAACGGGAACCGGAAATCCACGATTCCCTCGGGATTTGTGAAAACAGAAATTCACGCGGGCGAATTCGCGGACAGAAACTAGTCTTGAAAGCACACAGAAAGTTTGCACTTGAAGCTTCATTATATCTATTGAAAATATTGCCAGTGGTACAACCGACGTGTCTACCACGGGTAGGTAATAAACCGTGGTTCTACCAGTAGTAGGTACCACCGCACTGATAGTACCTGACCACGGGTAAGCAGCGTATAAGTACTACTTATCTACCACAGCAGGAATGTTAATGAAATAAAAAAGATTATTATAAAAAATCTATTTAGAATATTTGGTATTGTAATTTATACAATCGAAGTTGTTTTTTAACGATCGAACGCTTTTTAACTATCTCTTGACCACAATCACGCTTGATGGAAAGTTATGATCGCTGTAATCTAACATTGACCCCATCGTAACTAGCTCCCTCAAAGATACTTTGCAATTTAATGCAACTAAGTAGAGTCAGAAAACATTAAGCGTTTCACGCGTAGCGGTAGAATGAAGCATAGAAGAGAAAAACGTAGGCACATTACTTATGTAGGCAGATTTTGAGAAATGTTTGATGGTGGATGGTATGGTGTATATCCTATTCCACCTTTTCATTTAAATACCAGTTAGAAAAGTGTTAAGTATAATGCTTTGCTTCCAATCTCAGTCAAGATGGTCTTGAAATTAAGCTCTCGTGCGACGAAGCACGCATTAATTTACGAGTTGAATTTTTAGCTCTAAATCACCGTTATCATTGTCCCAAGCTATTTATTCAGTAGTTAGAAGCGAAGGTAATTTAGCTTAGAAAAATCAGAAACGAAAACAATTGTGGAAGTTATTAAAGGCTTTGGAACGATTATAAATAATTACCTCCTTATTAAGATGAAAATGCTAGTAATAAAAGTGCTACAACAATAAGTAACAGTAATCACGGACGGAACAGTTAGCTTTCTCTTGTAAAGTAATACTACCTTTACGTCAATAGTTTATGTTAACTCACAGTTACGGCCGGCTACAAATTATGATGCATAAAAGATCTGAAGTGACATTATGTTGGACGGGAATATGGAATTTATGTCGATACTCGGACAAAACTAACAAACAACTCTTTGCTAACAAACAACTAAAACTTAAACAAGTCAACTTTTTGATGCGCTTTGTTGAAACTATCAATCAAATTCCATTTTTGACCGCGTCTAGTTTATTTTTATTTTATGTTTATCGGTTTTGCGCTTGATTGAAATCTCACGTCATAACGAAGAACTTTCTAACAAGCGCAGGCGACTATGAAAAAGTCTGAGAGGAATAAAATGTCTTCATAAGTAATAATCTGGAGTGAACATTCAAAATTTCGAAAGCTGTTAGACATGAAAAAGAAGCCATCCAAGATAATGAACCTTATCTCTACATAACCTGGCTAACCTGGATATGATAAAGAACTTTAAAACGTAATATTTGTATGAAAAAAAGTGTAAAAACTCATCGATTCCACCGCAGTCAGGTAACTGAAGATAAAAATGCTGGCAGCATTGCTACTTTGAATAGCCAAAGTGGCCAAGATCTCCAGCCTCTTGGCCAGCTCTTGGATCCCCGGAAAACTTGACGACCTATTTTGACAGTTCTTCAAAAACGATCCAGCTCCCAGGCCCCACAGTTCCAGGCTTTGATAAATTATTATCAAAGGTTCCAGGGTTTCCGCTATATGAAATACCTAATATTTGAAAACACATGAAAAATGGTTTTCTTTAGCCTACCTATAACATATGGCAATACTATCCTACACCAAAGAGATTTCGATGACAAGCAAATTCTTATACAATGAATTTATATTTTCATAGAAAATTCATCGACCGATCTCATTCGCGCATCCCCGTGCTACGTGACTTTGTAGATGTAAATTGAGTTCGTTGGAAATTGGAATGGAATGTAATACATGGAATGTGCCGTAAGGAATAATAGATATAATGTTTATAATATTATCGTCGAAGAACCAGATTAACCCACATAACTCGTGGAGTTGCCAAGGTGAAGTGGCAATGGGTTGGCACATAGTTCGAAAAACCGATAGGATTTGGGGTCTACCTAGTATACCGGAAAGCAGATCGTCCACTAGGTGAACAGACGACATCACAAATCACGCAGGGAGCCGCTGGATACTATCGGCGCAAGACCGCCAATCGGCCAACGTCTATTGGTTGACGACTACCACAACGATGAAGATTTTATCTTTGAATAGAAATTTTGTCCTTCTTTATACTTACATGACCTTACCCAACTAGCACAAACTAGTTGCTTAAGAGCTTTGGAGCTAATCCGATTATTCCCAAAAGTGCCAAGCTCAAGCGCCAGAGCGTGCACTGCAGACCTTATGCGGCCGCTTTGCAGCCAAAGGGGCACAACTTTTTGCAACCTCCAGTTCCATTAGAGCTTCATACTAGTGGCATAAAAGCGCTACAGGAGCTGCAACTAATAATTAACACCACACTAAAGCTCTTGTGGCGCTTATTGAATGAATGACAGGTGTTCAGTGCTCTGTGGAACTACCTACTCTGTGTAAAACTTCAAGATGTTCAGTGCTCTGTGGAACTACCTACTCTGTGTAAAACTTCAAATGTCAAATGTCAAACATTGTCAGTGTGAAAAAATATGGAAAAAATAATAACCTCGTTATTCTTACCAACCAACACTTATTAATAACACCTATTATGTCGAACTTGGACATAATAATTTGGCGACCGTGACAGGACCTACACCTTGTACCTATTAACAATCCTTTTCATCAATTTGTGCAAATAACCTTCAAAACTTCTTCAAAACTATGGAATAATAATGGGCGGCCTTCCGGGTGACATCGACATGAGGAACGTGAGCTAACATTTACTTATTTCTATATCATATCATAAAATACTTAACTGCATTAATTACTTTGCAATACAAACATAGTCGCATTTTGTTTGACAATACACTCACATTTGCATTCAGCACTACAATTTGTTCATATTTAGTTTGTTTTCTTTAAAGTTTGTAAACTTATTATTACTAAAAATACAAAATGACTGAAGTTAGTCCTTCTCCACTTGTTGCAAAGGAATTAAAGGAGTTATATGTCAAACGAAGCTCGATCAAAGGGCGCATTACAAAATTCAAAACTTACTTAAACTCAATCTCCTCTGCTCGCCTAACAGTTCTTGAAGTTGGTGAGTTAAAATTAAAAACCGAAAAATTAAAACAGGTCTCTGAGTATTTTGAAGAGCTGCAAAATCGAATAGAGGTTTTGAATTCAGAAAATTTGTCATTGGAACTTGCTGAGCGGGACGGTATCGAGCAAGATTTTACTATTACAATTGCGACAGGTCTACATCTGATTGATTCCAATGAAAGCATTTTAAATTCAAGCCGCCCGGCTGCGGTCCGTGATGAGAGCGGTGCCCACTCAACTTCCTTTGTTTGTCACCACGACAATCAGGACATGGGATTCAAGCTACCTCAAATACAAATAGCTAAATTTGATGGAGCATTCTTTAAGTGGCTTGAATTTCGTGACACCTTTTTGTCGTTAATTCATAACAATGAAAGAATCAAATCGATACACAAGTTTCATTATTTGGTGTCATATATGGAGGGTGAAGCCGCACGCATTATCTCCAATATCGAGATATCAGAAGCCAACTATCATAACGCTTGGCAATTACTGTGCGAACGGTACGATAACAAAAAACAGCTCATCAACCATCATTTGAACTCACTTTTCAATATCGAACCGTTGGCCCGGGAGTCCGAGAAGGCTTTAAGATTCTTAATTGACCATGTCTCAAAAAATCTGCGTGCATTGTCAACTTTAGGCCAACCCACCGAACACTGGGACACTCTTGTCATACACCTTGTCACATCTAAATTAGACAACATTACCTTAGGGAAATGGGAAGAATGTCGCAATACATTTGATGAAGTACCTACTCTTAAGCAATTCAACAAATTTTTGTCTGATCGTGCTGATATTTTAGAAACTTTGAACCGAAATAAATTTGATAAATCTAAACAACAAACGCGGCCGATAGTGGCGCCATCTCGTAGCTATAATAATTACAATAACGAACGACAACTAAAATCTTTTGCAGCTATCAACAATACAACTTCTTATCACTGTTCTGTCTGCAAAGGCGAACATCGAATCTACAACTGTCCCTCATTTTTGGCAATGAGCATTGAGGATCGTAAGGCTGAAGTGTCTAAATTAAAGCTATGTTCGAATTGTTTAAGACCTGCTTCCCATAATCTTCGTGCCTGTCCTTCAGGATTTTGTCGTTACCACAAAAACAAACTACACAATACACTTTTGTGTGACAATTACAACAAACACACGGCAGTCCCTACAGTGAATACTACAACCAACTCATCAAACAACAATAATGCTGTAGTCAACTGCTCATCATCTCTGCATAATGCTAATCAAATTATTCTCTCCACTGCTTTGATCTCAGTGACGAATCCAAAAACAAATCAAACAGAAATGGTTAAGGCCCTGCTTGATTGCGGGAGCCAATCAACATTTATAACTCAGTCCTTGAAACAAAAACTATCTCTCGATTCACAACAAATCAATGCAATCAATGTTATAGGCATCAGCGATACACACTGCAGCCAGGTCACAGAGACTTGTACTGTACAACTCAATTCAACAAACAAAGACTTCAATGTCACACTAACCTGTTTTGTGATGGAAAAACTCACAGGTAACATTCCAAAAACGCCTATTAATACACAAAATTTAAAACTACCTATAGGCATACAATTAGCAGACCCCACCTATGATCAGCCATCACCAATCGAGGTTCTAATAGGTGCCGATATTTTTTGGGACATCCTAGGGTGCGAGCAGCTATCTCTGGGCCCTAACAATCCTAAATTAAGGAGTTCAAAATTCGGCTGGTTAATTGCTGGCCCCACAACACTAACAAACACAAACTCTCTTCAACAAACAAATCAGTGTCTCGCTAATGTGTTATCTGTGGACGAAATCGACAAACAATTGTCAAAATTTTGGGAGCTGGAAACCGTTCCTACAAATCCAATTTCAACGAAAAATGAATCTGAATGTGAGAAACATTTTCTACGTACAACTTATAGGTTAAGCACAGGTAGATTTTGTGTCAAGTTACCTTTAACTGAGGATCCTATCAACCTCGGTGATTCCTACAATATGGCAAAACGACGCTTTTTCGCCTTAGAGAAGCGACTAAAGAAGCAACCGGATATCAAGTCACAATATATCGATTTTATGCGTGAATATGCCGAATTAGGTCATTTGGAGAAATCCATATCATGCAAACCAAATCCATCATACTTTCTTTGTCATCACGCCGTTTTTAAGGCCAACAGCGAATCAACTAAAATTCGTGTCGTCTTCGACGGGTCGGCGAAAGTCCCCTCCTCAGGCCTTTCTATAAATGACATCCAACTAATAGGCCCAAATATTCAAGACTCTCTTTTCTCTATATTAATTAGAGCACGTCAATACAAATACCTCTTAACAGGCGACATAGAAAAAATGTACCGCCAGATTCTAGTCGATAAACAACATCGTGATCTTCAACTAATATTATGGAGAGAAGATGAGTCTTTGCCGTTAGAAACATATCGTTTAAATACTGTCACTTACGGACTCGCAAGTGCCAGCTATTTGAGTACAAGATGCATTCGGCAACTGGGGGAGGAATGCGATGATGAGCAAATCAAAACTATAATACAACACGACTTTTATGTTGATGACTTGATCACAGGTTCAAATACAGAAGAAGATCTCCTTTACATTCAAAATTCTGTTTCAGAAGCACTAAAAAAGGGTTGCTTTAACCTTCGAAAATATAGATCCAATTCTAAGGCAATTTACAAATCTTCAAATATAGATCTTTCTGAGAACTTGAGCATCAGTGAGTCTTCGAGTACTCTAGGGTTAGGTTGGAACTCTAATTCTGATTCATTACATTTTACTAGTGACCTACCAGCTACAAATAATGCTTTAACTAAAAGACTAATTTTATCCTCATCTTTTAAAATTTTTGACCCACTTGGACTATTAAGCCCTTGCATAATAAAGCCCAAAATTCTTTTGCAGCTGTTATGGCTTAGCAAAATAGGCTGGGATGACCCCGTTCCGGAGAACATCAAATCTTCCTGGGACATATTTGCAAACAATCTAGAAGCCATACATACCCTCGAAATTCCCAGACTAACGTTATGCGACTCACCGGTTACTATAGAGTTGCATTCCTTTAGCGATGCATCTCAGTCCGCCTACGGGGCATGTATTTATGTGAGATCACTGAATCCTAACGGAGATGCTACAGTCAAATTGTTATGTGCGAAATCAAAGGTAGCACCTACAAAACCAACTACCATACCTCGGCTGGAACTGAGTGCAGCGTTATTAAGTGCGCGATTAATACAGTCTACTATAAGTTCCCTAAGATGTCAGGTAGATCGTCTCGTACACTGGTGCGATTCCACTGTCGTCCTCGGTTGGCTTCGGAGCAATGTACGGAACCTAAAAATGTTTGTAGCTAATAGAGTAGTCGAGATATGCGAACTAACAGATGTTGCCTCCTGGCACTATGTACCAACTTCCGAAAATCCAGCAGATCTTATCTCACGAGGGATACACCCTCACGAAATCAAGCATTGTGATATATGGTGGTCCGGACCTACATTTCTTGCTAAACCTGAATCTGAATGGCCCCAACTAAAGGATACTTCGGACCTCATACTACCAGAAATAAAATCACATACTCTTGCAACTGAACCTATTGAATCTGTCATAAATATGGAAAGATATTCTAACTTAACTAAACTCAAACGTGTTACGGCTTACATGCTAAGATTTGTAAATAACCTAAAAAATCCTAAAACTAAAATTCTTGGTACACTAACTACTGACGAACTGTCTAAGGCATTTCATTTACTGTGCTTAATAGCTCAAAAACAATCTTTTCCGGATGACTATTCTACACTAATTAAAGGCAAATCACTTAACTCCAAATCAAATATTTTATCTTTGTCTCCATTCATTGATTCTCAAAATCTAATGAGAGTAGGTGGGCGCATCGACGCCTCCAGTTTAAGCTATGATCAAAAACATCCAATACTTTTACACTCATCCCATCATCTTACAAAACTTATTTTCCAATATTACCACAAATATCTTTTACACGCTGGTCCACACTTGCTGCTTGCTTCCGTGCGTAATCACAATATTTGGTCAATCAATGGTAGACGGCTCTCTAGGAGCACCGTTCAAAAATGCGTCATATGCAGACGAGTCCAAGCTAAAACGCTCAACCCCATCATGGGGAATCTGCCCGCTCAACGCATAACACCAGACTTTCCCTTTCGAACCGTCGGTGTCGACTTCGCAGGGCCATTTATGACACTAAATAGAAAAGGACGTGGCGCTCGACTTGTGAAAAGCTACCTTTGTCTTTTCATTTGCTTTCGGTACAAATGCTTACATCTGGAATCAGTCAGTGATTTGACCGCTAACTCCTTTATTTTAACAATGCGTCGAATGATATCTAGGCGCGGCAAACCGCTTGAAATCTTTTGCGATAATGGCCGCAACTTCGTCGGCGCCGCGAATGAAATTGGCAAATTTTTAAAGGAAAACAAAGAGCCTATATTCGACTTTGCCACCCAAGAAGAGATTAAATTTAACTTCTCACCATCTTACGCTCCTCATTTCGGCGGCATTTGGGAGGCCGGCGTCAAATCTGCGAAATTTCACATTAAACGGGTAATGGGAAATACTCACTTGACCTTTGAAGAGTTGACTACACTCTTTGCACAAGTTGAAGCCATACTAAACAGCCGTCCTTTGTGTCCATTATCCCCATCCCCTGACGATTTCCTAGCCCTCACTCCGGGGCACTTTCTGATTGGTCGGCCATTGACAACATTACCGGCACCAATGCTTTTGGACCACAAAGAAAGCAATCTGTCACGCTATGAACGCATAGAGAAGATTCGGCAGCACTTTTGGAACCGATGGCAAGCTGAATATCTTCATGAGCTACAACAACGCTGCAAGTGGCGTACCGATGACGGCCCGAAACTGCAAGTTGGAGATCTAGTCCTCATACACGAAGAAAATGTACCTCCGCTCTGCTGGCGAATTGGACGGGTCCTTCGAATATTTCCAGGCCGTGACGGCGTCGCTCGCGTGATTGATGTTAACACCACCAAAGGGATACTCCGAAGACCACTTACAAGAATCTGTCCCTTGCTTCAAAATTAGTATGGTGTGACCCGTTGAAAAGGAATCTTTCAACGCGGGGGAGGATGTTCAGTGCTCTGTGGAACTACCTACTCTGTGTAAAACTTCAAGATGTTCAGTGCTCTGTGGAACTACCTACTCTGTGTAAAACTTCAAATGTCAAATGTCAAACATTGTCAGTGTGAAAAAATATGGAAAAAATAATAACCTCGTTATTCTTACCAACCAACACTTATTAATAACACCTATTATGTCGAACTTGGTTTAACTGAACGAATAAGGATCACTTATCCATTCACCTTGTCTCTCATTTTTAGGGTTCCGTACCCGAAGGGTAAAAACGGAGCCCTATTAATGTCACTCGGCTGTCTGTCTGTCTGTCTGTCTGTCTGTCTGTCTGTCTGTCTGTCTGTCCGTCTGTCCGCCGGTCACAGGTCTCTAGCTCGCAGACGAAATGAGTTACAAACCTGAAATTTTGGTATTTAGTGTAAAACGTTAACCCAAAATCAAATATTGAATTAGAAATTGAATTAAATTATTTTTCAGGGGGGCTCCCATACATGAAAAAGGAGCCGGAAAAAAAAATTTTTCTTTACCCTAGCTTGTGGGGTATCATTGTTTAGATCTCATTAAGTAGAGTACAAATATATATTTTTTAAATTTTTATCTCAAAAAATAAGGGAATGGGAGGCCATCAAAGTTGTCAGTTTTAGACCATTTTTGTGACGGGGGCTATCTCAAAAACTAAACTAGTTGGGAATATGATATTTCAGTATATTATGTACTATATGCTCTATTTAAACAACAAATACTGAAAACAACGATTTATTAAATAGTTTATAAGCTGTGACCAAAATAAACGAACATTTTTTTGGGTTTTTCTTTCACGGTTTGTTGCGATGTCTAGCTCGGAAATTAAATATTTCTTAGACCTAAAATATTATATTGTTCATAATTATGTACGGAACCCTGAAAGAGCGAGGCCCGACTCGCACTTGGCTGATTTTTAATTAAATACATCTGTTGTTCCCGATGTCAGACTATTACAGAATACAAATAAATAATAAATGAAGTCAAGGTATTAAATGTTTTTGAGTTATATTTTGTACTAGCTGATCCCCGCGACTTCGTTCGCGTGGTATTTATATAGGTTTTTATATAGGATAGGATCGGATCTGAAAGTTCCGTCAAAATCGATCCAGCCGTTTCGAAAATTAGCTGGAACAAATAGACAGATCGATAAACATAAATTTTAACGCACAACAGTTTAAAATAAGCCGTACGTTGAAAGATCCGGGTGCCAAGTTATTTCAACCCAATAAATGTCTGTCATTTCTGAACTAAAAAACCTATGACCTTGAAATATTTACGGGACAATATTTAAAGTACTACCTTTCAAATAAAAAAAGAATGAGTTAAATCGAACTACGCGTTAATGAATTACAGCTAAATACACGTTTTAACTTTCTTCCCCTCTCCCAAGGGAACCGTGCTGTATTTCGGGATAAAAAGTATCCTATAACCTACCTCGGAGTATAAACTCAAATCGTACCAAGTTTCATTTGAATCCATTCAGTAGTTTCGGCGTGATGCGCGGCCAAGATACAGACAGACAGACAGACAGACAGACAGACAGACAGACAGACAGACAGACAAAAATGAAAAAAATTGCAGTTTTGGCTTCAGTATCGATTATGGAGTGCCCTCCAATAAAAATTTTCAAAATATCTTCAACTAGCGACCCGCCCCGGCTTCGCACGGGTAGTAGAGCATTTTATGCGTAGGTACTACCCGCTCAGGGATTAGGCAGCGTTTTCGATGAAAGCTCCCAGGCGGCTTTTACGACTTTTTACGATATTTTCCACAATGAACTTACTATATCTCACCTTATACCCGAATTACTAATTCCGTGGAATTCTGACGTTTCATAATGTTACCAGAGATAAAACAATTCCCACAAAAAAGATGAAAAATTCAAAACTTATGCAAATACAAATCAACTGCTGCATGTAGATATGACTTTCTAGTTTCCATTCTTAGCAATTTCTATTTTAGGGCGAAACAATTAATATTATTAAGCAGCTTAGAGCTTTATATGTTGACAGGGAATTAAAGTAGTTTGGGGTAAAATCGTACTTCGTAGATGTTAACCCTGTTCTCCATATAAATAACTCATCTGTAAATGAAAATGACAGCTGTCAGAATTAAGTCGATATTAAGTCAAAAATAAGGAGAAAAACTAAATATTTCAAATCAAATAAATTAGTGTATTTGGGACATAAGAAAGTAAGTTTTCACCAGATTCCGTGAAAAAAAAAATTATTTTAAAAGATAAAAATAAAGAACCAAAAACTTGGTTTTTTGAACTTTTCACATAAATTTTGAGGTTATGTGAAAAAAGTGTAAATATAAAAGTTGTAGATCTTTTTATTACCTACAACTTTGCCATTTAATTTTTTTCCATAGGACTTCTAGTTTTGCCGGAAATCGAGATAAACCGTTTTTTACCCTTAAAACTCCCCCCCTTTTTTCCCGAGCTCAGATCGCCCGTAAATTATTTTTCCTTGTATTTTATAATATTCTCCTCCTTTTCCAATGGGTTTCATCCTACGTACTGTGATTTTTTTTTTGGTTTCAAAAATTATCGACAATGGGCTATAGGGAGAACCGCGGCCGCCGACGCGCTTATAGGCACGCTCCCGCGCCGCCGCAATTTTTAAATCTGTAATATCTTCGAAAGTATTCATTTAAATCATATGCTGTAAAGGACCATATGGATTTATATAAAATCAACAATGCATTTAAGGTATTTAATTAGATAAGGATTAATGCTGTATTGGTTGAAATCGCTTCGAAAATTAGCCATTATTTGTCGTAAAAAGTAAATGACAAAAAAATGTTATTGTGGGATATCCATAAGAGATAGACATATACCATCGCGGACTTTTCTGTAGACCTTTTCAATGTGTACAATACTTAGTACATTATTTTGATAAATCTCGTAGGGTTCAGCCTGCGTTTGCAATGTAAGCGGAAAAAATGTAATTATTTACGACATCACATTAGAAACCTCAAAAATAACAGTATTTCTCCACAATTTAATGGATGTTATTATACATATAAACCTTCCTCTTGAATCACTCTATCTATTAAAAAAAACCGCATCAAAATCCGTTGCGTAGTTTTAAAGATTTAAGCGTACAAAGGGATATAGGGACAGAGAAAACGACTTTGTTTTATACTATGTAGTCTTCAATGTACAGAATTGGATCTGTTACAGTTTTATTATATTATAGATTTTAAGCAAGTGGCTAAGAACGCAGATCAGTTTATCGTGCAAATAGTTGATATTATTGGAGAATTTTTAAAGCGCCTCAATAATTACCTCAGAATATCGTAAAATATGTAAAATATTATTATTTAAATAATATTATATCACATACCTACACGATATTGAAATTACATACTTGACTACATTTTTATTTAGTAAGTTGCTGGTTCTATATTTAGTTATATTTTACTACAAATTGTGATAAAAACTTATACATTTCTCAAGTAATGATAAATAATTGTCTTGTAAACAATGGCGTCTATGAGAAGCAGCTTTTACGCTCCTGCTTCTATTGTGAAGCCTTAATATCGCTATTAGTAAAACAGTCGATCAAATTGCTACTTAAGTCTGCGCAAAAATACAAATTACTTCTGCAATGAAACTTTCAGTGGCAGAACAGTAATAAATATGTCTTTTATACAGTTCCGTTACAAAGTCTGCAATTAAAGTATTTATGCAATTCTGAAGCGTACAGCAGCGGCAATAGAAGCTTTATAGCAGCTTTAAGTTTTAACATATATGTTTTAACTCTCTTTTAAAGCTATAGACGGCAATGGGTTGTAAAATTAACTCTTATAAAGCCTAAAGGGGCATTTGGTTCAGTGTCTGCAACCCCTAGTGATATTTACAGCTATGAGCAGTTACGAAAGCAATAGTAGAACTTAAAACCACTTTCTGAACCCCTAAAGCGCTACAGTACAGCTAAAAGTTGCAAAATAGGCTGCTATTTCCACTAGTGTGCTAGTTGGGTATAAAAACAGTTGTGTCATCTTAAAGTAAGTTGGTAGGAATATACATATATTATGTTATTTGAATAATTTGTTGTTGTAAGTTGGTAGGAATATACATATATTATGTTATTTGAATAATTTGTTGTTTTATTGAACTTCCCAAATATGAGTTTAGTTTGGTTAAGATATTAATTGGAAAAATTATATGATAAACATAATATAATTCTTCCATTAATCTCTGCAATTAATCCTGTTAAATTATATTATCAACGAGCGGATACCCGAGACTTCGTTCGCGTGTATATCGGTTTTTAAAAATCCCGTGGGATATTTTTGTTTCTCTTAAGCTCTTTTAAGCTCATACCTTGCTAAAAACTGTTAAAAGTTCACTGGTGGTTTAGGTAGATAAAAATGTAAACATCCACCACCGAAAGTCCCATCAAAATCGATACAGCCTTTCAAAGTTTACCCGGTAATCTTTAAGGTATTTCCTTTCTAACAAAAAAAGAATGAATGAAATCGGACCACGCGTTAATAAATTACAACTAAGTACACATTTTGACTTTCATCCCCTCTCCCAAGGGAACCGTGCTGAATTTCGGGATAAAAAGTATCCTATATGTTACTCCATAGTATGAACTTAAATCATGCCAAGTTTCATTTAAATCCATTCAGTACTTTTTGCGTGATTCGCGCACAAACATACAGACAAACAGACAAACAGACAAAAATTTCAAAAATAGCTTTTTTACGTTCTATTACTTATCCCTAATATCCCCCAGTTATTATTTTGCAAAAATCTTCAATGTACAGATACGGCAATCCTACGATTTTATTATATGTATAATATATATAATATAACAAGCGGAAACCCGCGACTTCATTCGCGTGGATATTGGTTTTTAAACATCCCATGGCAATCATTTTGTCTTTCCTACGCTCCTTTGAGCTCATACCTTGCTAAAAACTGTTAAAAGTTCACTGGCGGATGTTTAGGTAGATCAAAATGTAAACATCCGCCAGTGAAAGTCCCATCAAAATCGATCCAGCCTTTGAAAGATTAGCCAGTAATCTATAAAAGTATTTCCTTTCTAACAAAAAAAAGAATGAATGGAATTGGACCACGCGTTAATGAATTACAGCTAAGTACACATTTTGACTTTCGTCCCCTCTCCCAAAGGAACCGTGCTGAATTTTTGGATAAAAAGTATCCTATATGTTACTCCGTAGTATGAACTTAAATCCTGCCAACTTTCATTTAAATCCATTCAGTAGTTTTTGCGTGATGCGCGCACAAACATACAGACAAACAGATAAACAGACAAAAATTTCAAAAATAGCGTTTTTACATTCTATTACTTATCCCTAACATCCCCCAGTTATTATTTTGCAAAAATCTTTAATGTACAGATACGGCAAGTCTACGATTTTATTATATGTAATATATAATATATGTAATATGTATAGATAGAAGATAAAATAGATATAGAATAGATAGATAATAGATAATATAATAATAGATAATAGATAGAAGATAATTACCATAGAACAACGGCATACGCTCTGAAGAAAAAGATAAACTCAACATTGGTAATGACTAATGAATCATTAATCGCCTTGAAAGCACGACAGTATGTAGGTACGTCCCGTCAGCAGCTTGTGTTGTCCGACAGGTGATCTAGGGTGACCATCTCACAATCAAATTGATCAATCTGTTAGTCTGAAACGAAAACAGTGTCCTGTATAGGTACTTACATCGTAAATAATATCAGGTCGGTGTAGAATTACAATTCATTAGCATATTGCCACATTGCCCGATAGCTAATCTATTTCGGGGCGTAACAACCCTCTCGAATTGATCGCACTATGCGGGCATTATCGACATAGTATCGGGGAGACATCCACCCACCCCAGGATTAACCTGTTGTACCAAAATAACTCCTATCACAACCTGTTAAAGGTCAGCAACGGTTCTGCATCACAGATATCGAGGATCGATACGATGGAAAACTACCAACACGAAAAGCCAATTAACTCCTTCGCGCCCGTATTTTGTGACCTAATTGAAATTGTCCTGGCGTTGCCATCTACCCTCGCAATCAAGCCTACGCTATATTAAAAGATAACAAAAGGTTAATATTATAGTCTCTACGAAATATCTACAACAGATATAAAGCAAAAACTACCTAGGTACACAATTTATAAAATTTAATTTATGTACATAGAGAACTGAGAACAACAACTTTTCTGACCTGAAGGTTTCAGATATCGTAATCGATTCCCGATTAAGATGTCAGTTTGGGAAAGGATCCTTGTTGAATCGATGTTGATAACTGCCTCGTTGGTCTAGTGGTTAGCATATTCGACTGCAGATCACGAGGTCCCGGGTTCGATTCCCGGGTCGGGCAAATAATTGTTAGGTATTGCGTTTTTCTGTCAAGAAATTCTCTGTACCAGCCCGGCGCGGAGTTAGTAGTTGGCGGTGTCTGACCCCCGTGCCTCGGAGAACACGGTCAGTCGGTCCCGGTTATTATTACTATCATGTGACAATAGTCGTTACAACCCGCCAACCCGCATTGGAGCAGCGTGGCGGGTCTAAGCTCTAAATCCCTCTCTCCTATAAGAGAGGAGGCCTGTGCCCAGCAGTGTGACGTAAAATGGGGTGTAGTGGTGGTGGTGGTGGAATTGATGTAGGTTCCCGTTATTCGACAGGGACGAGCGAGAGTATTTAAGAGAAATTGGTGCTAATTTTGTTGCATACAATTTCTAAACTAAGCTAAATTGTCATCTCTATAATTATGTAATCCTACCCTTCTCCGGAAGGAGCATTATGAAAATAATAGCACTCTATTTTTAGATCTGTCAATCTAATTTCGTTTAGAGATTGTGTAGAACTGAATTGATACCAATAAGTAGCTGGAGCTTGCGACAAAGCAGTACCTATCTATCAAGCCATTTAGCGTTTCCATAACTAATTAATTATGGAGAAAACTATCATATTTAAAAAGTAAACAAAATCTCTATACAATAAAATGCAAATAGTGCGTAACAACAATTATGAAGCCATAATTTCCTGTAGCATTAAAAGCAATTAATTAACTTCTCTTACACTTTTCCGGCCGCTACTAGGCATATATTGTTGTGTTTGTATGGACGACCATAATCCACTCACTCCAAATATCTCTATCTCCATAATACAGCTGCTCTATTCTTCAGTGTGGGTTCTACAGTAATTAATAGTTTAATGGATAGAATTTCAAAATAAACTTTTTGTTTTCCTTCCATCCTTTTGACCAGGGCCGGCAATGGTTCAATGAGTCTGGATGCTCTAAAAAGGTTTCCACAGAGAGTCCGAAAAATGCGAAAGATGACATTGCGACACTGAGCTCGATTTAACAGTTAAGTTCTCGCGTAGGAGTACCAGAGAGCGTCTTCTTATTGGGCAAGCGCAATCCTCACTTTTGATTACTTTTTAAGATATTAGAGAGGAGTATCTACGCAAACATAATAATGTAGATAGCTAGCTAGTTTTCTGTAAATAAATCTATGACATTATGCAGATTGTACAAAGAATAAATGCAGAAGAAGTTAGATAGTCTAATTTTGCTCCACGGCTATTGATGAGATTTGATTATAATAAAAAATTTTATCAAGACACACGGCAGTGTGTTAAGTCAAGATAAAATCTTATAAGAACGGTGACAGACGGGCAGTGTGTATTTTGCACGAACCATTTCAAGCTACTTTCAACCCCCTCATAATTCAGAAACTATTAGACCTTCACACTTACAATTTTGCATATCTAGACCTCTTTAAACACTTTTATAATATATATATCTACTAAAACGATTTTCATCTTTCTCTGCAGCCGACTTCAGCATCCTGGCCAAGTTGGCTTCGATATTATTTATATTTAAGTAGGTACTGTGAGTTGAGATTTGCACGTGTACACAATGGACCAGTTCCTTACTTCCGTGAAAGCCCTCCGATGAATTTTAATTTTATTATGTTACTCAAGCCCTTTTCAGATTCAGGTTGCTACCCGCGAATATAACCACTGTCCACTACAGTTCTTATGAAAGTCAGTCGTTACCTATTTATTTTGGTTGACATTACTAATTGGTTTTTCTTTTTCTACATTACGTATTGTGCATACTATGAACATACACGTGTCGGCTGTAACTTTAGTCAAATGTCATCAGCGATGAGCGT
This sequence comes from Melanargia galathea, assembly GCA_920104075.1. NCBI lineage: Eukaryota > Metazoa > Arthropoda > Insecta > Lepidoptera > Nymphalidae > Melanargia > Melanargia galathea. The sequence continues at coordinate 16,452,319 of OV049863.1, read as the reverse complement.
TTAATCTCCGTATTGTAAGCCATAGCCACAGAGCCTCCGGAGGTGGTCATTTGGAAAGGTTGCCACCTCGGGGCTCGGGGCACCTGCGCGCCGCACGGCAGACATTCTCGACGCGGCAATAGCCGAACTTATCGCCGTGCTCTGACGCAACCAAAAACAGGATCCACCTCCCAACAAAAAGTACCACGGCCACTATTTCGAAACTCGTGCGCACCTAAATAGAGAAAGGCATCTATGTGCTTGTACATCATTTGTAGCTCCGCTAGTCGCAACCCACGGGGTACGGGGTGAATGCCCTTAATGTCCTCCGTCCTCCTCCGGCATAGCTCCCTCCCGTTCTAGCGTGCGAGAATCCCTCTTCTTTTGACTTTGAAAAGAGGGCACGTATTCGTGCGATTCGGACGAGACTCGCTCTAACGCTCTTGGTTACTGGGTCCGAATTTATTTGCATCCGTTGTTGCTGTGTTCGGTTAAGGGTGTGTGCGCACGCGCATTGCGTTTGTATTCAAATGAGGACAGTGCGTTCCGCGCTGGAGAACACTATGATTGTACTTTTTTAGTCCGTGAGCCGTAATCAGCTACAAGGAAATGAGCATCCTTAGGGGTGGCGAGGCGTCGGCCAGCTATTGAGGACAGAATCTTGTTAATACGCCAATTAAGAGCTCCACCGCTCCGGCGCGCGGCATATCGCACATGTGCCCCGATCGCAGATCCCATTAATGCATACTCTCCAATGATTGTTTGCTTAAATGAATGTGATGTAATAGGATGTAGTAATGACAATAGTTAGTTACACGACAGTGTGCGTTTGATTTTTATAAACATACGTGCAGTGTACTTAATTGTAGCTTTATTGATGATAAAAATATTTCTTTATTTTATTTTTATTTTTTACTTAGGTAAATTATCTTACCTGAGTGCAGAGACAAAATTAAGGTAAGTTAAGTACATCGTTTGGCGCCTTCCTAAATAATATTCTCCAGATCATCCCAATTCCCACTGTGTGAAAATGGCGTGAAAACTTTTTGAGTTTATCGCGAACAGACAGACGCGGTGGGGGACTTTGTTATAAAATATGAAGTGATTAACTATAAGTGTCGTACGCATATTTTATTAAAACCTTGTATAGTATGTACCTACCTACCTACCTACTTATTCAGTGTGTCCGGGATCGAATTAGCGATATTTTAGGGACATATTCTACTTACAACATTTAGGGCATTTTTGATCGAGTTATTTTAACATTTTATTCTATTGTTTGATATTTAGTGATGGAGAATATTGTATCCAATCGAATAAGGTAATTTGAAAACCTGTGCATCAGCAGACTTTCGAGTTATTACATTTTTTGTGCGCACATACCCACAAAAACGCACACCAAATTGAAATGGCTGTCCCTGGGAGGGGGAGGGGGGCAGGCCCTAATAAGTGGTATTTTCAGAGAGGTAATGAGTTGTAGAATATGTCCCTAAAATATCGCTAGTTCGATCCCGGACACACTGTACATACCTACTATACTACCTACCTACTATACAAGGCAGGCTATGGCACACAATTTGGGTGTAGTGTCAAACATGTGATTAATGAGAACACAAACAGAAATTATAACGTAAAGGCGTTGTAAAGGCGTGCAAAAGGTTTTCATATCACATCAATTTCTAATAAGCTTAAGCATTATAATGCTATAAAATATAGCATATTAATAGGTATAATGTACATATAATAATCCTATAACTAAATTAATTGGCAAATTGATTAGCAACAATTGTGATTGCTTTCAATTTGTGATTGAATTTAGAGAGGTGATTAGGATGTAATTAAGCGGAATGGATAAATTTAATTAAAGATAAAGACGACTTCTAAAGTTCCGTATTATCCAGGATCATAAATCCAACGAAACTCTATAAACCCCACTACGAAACATAAATCTGATAATTATAAGTAGTACCTAATCACGGTTTTGTACAAAAATAATCTATTGTACGTAGGTATTGTACCTACCTAAGTACATCAATTTTCTCGAAGGCTGCATTATTGTCATTTCTCAAATTATTTAGCAAATCGACCGAATAATCGTTGATCATTAGGTTGCAAAAAGAAAGATTTGTCAACAACAGAATTAGTTATACAATTATTATTGTATTATCTTAGTTAGATTGAATAGATTCGGTAATTGAAACATAATTTATGGCAACTGATGTTTTCTGTCACCCAACAAAAATGATCTCTCAGTTCGCGAGGCATAAGAGGCCAAAAGTACCTATTACAAACTGAGTTAAAAAACCAGTTCAAACCGGATTAAACCGGCCGCGTATGTCTGTTTATTACTTCAGGGCGCCTTTGCCTAGCCGATTAAGAGTTCTGCACAAAATTAAAATATTACCTATAGAACCTAGGATACTTTTTATCTCAGGATAATAAAAGATTCCTACACGATTTAAGAAACTAAAACCACGTCGCGTCGCTGGTGAAGCTAGTACGTTAAGCCTCCTCTTCACAATCGGCGACTGTAGACGATTACACGCGTGCACGATCGTGTGGAGGGCTTATCGCTTGTAGTCGCCGATCATCGTCGTCACAATCGTCGGTAATCGTGGCGATTGTCGGTTTTTTGGGCACGCATCAAAGGGAATTCGCGTGTAGCCTAGTATTGTAGCCGCTCAAGAAATGATCACGGATGATCGTGACGATTTCCGGCGATGGTATGAGGTATCGGCGATGGCATCGGTGAGGGTGAAGAGCAGGCATTAAACTAAGAGATCCATCTGAGGTAGCTGTGGTATAACCGCGTAGTACTGTTAATATCGACGTTTTTTATCAGGAATCCAACGTGATTCCAACGGCATTTATAGCTGCACTACAATCAACACTGAATGAACGCGATGCTGACATTGAAGCTCCCGCGTATAGTACCGGTTCGCGGGGATTTTCGCGCAAAATACGCCTTTATATTGTGCTCTGCACTCTACAGCAGACGTTAGGGACCTTTCAGATAGACCGGCGCGGAGAGCAGAGCAAATTTTAATCGCATTTAAAATAGAATCTTAAGACATTGAAATAAGCTTTATTTTTACATTTTATCTCTTTTATGATAAGAGGATGCTCGAGGATGCTCCCAATACACTCTGTGTGAAATATTAAGAGCAGCCGCTCGACTGCTCCATGCTCGTGCTCTTTTGCGCTCGAGCATCCGACCGGCTCCGTTCGCGTGCTCTTTCATGCTCGCACATTCGACCTAGGCCGAATTGCTCTGCCGTCCGGCCCAAGAGCGTACGCTCGGCTCCGAACGCATCCGCGTGTCCGTTCACACAGACCGGCGCGGAGAGCAGAGCAAATTTGATCGGCCGGTCTGTGTGAAAAAAGAAATGCTCTCCGATGCTCTCCGCGCCGGTCTATCTGAACGGTCCCTTACTCTAGATAATAACTTATGCTACCTAGATCTAGACCTAGTGATATTCTACATAATATAGACGCGTCCAAGGTCATAGCCAGACCTTAGACCTTGGACCAGACAGGTCATAACTTACGAAGAATGGACATACATATTTTTGTAAAGCGTAAGTACATAAGTAGGTACTACGCGTACGTGTACATCACTACATTCCCACTTACTTAGAAATTCAAATTCAGAATGATAATTTATTTCATGTAGATTGTAGGCCTACTTGTGACTGTCATTTAATCAAGAGTTCAAGACTCTACCAACGCGAATTCTGTTGATAAGACCCGGAAAAATACTCACCAGTATTTTTTCAGAAAAGTTAAAATTTTTAGCTCTTACTTGCATCACACTGTCTTGTGGGCAGCTTATTGCAAATCCGTGCAACTTTGTCATTAATAAATTACTTAACTTCTATATTATCGTCTCCCGAAAAAATTATTTTCATTGTAAGTAGTTTATAACGCTTTTTACTCGTAAAGGTCGTATCTTAAGTCCTTTATTATGTAACTAGCCGACCCCCGCGACTTCGTCCGCCTGGATATAGGTTTTATATAGGATCGGATTGGATCCCATAATCCTTTTTTGTACCTAAACTAAATGTAGCCTAAGTTATTCCTTATAACATCACCAGAAAGTTCCATCAAAATCGATCCAGCCATTTCGGAAATTAGCTGGAACAAATAGACAGATCGACAAACATAAATTTAAACGCACACCAGTTTAAAATAAGCCGTACGTTCAAAGATCCGGGTCCCAAGTTATTTGAACCCAATAAATGCCTGTCAATTCTGAACTAAAAAACCTATGACCTTGAAATATTTACGGAACAATATATAAAGTACTATCTTTCTAACAAAAAAAGAATGAGTAAAATCGAACAACGCGTTAATGAATTACAGCTAAATACACGTTTCAACTTTCATCCCCTCTCCCAAGGGAACCGTGCTGAATTTCGGGATAAAAAGTATCCTATAACCTACCTCGGAGTATAAACTCAAATCGTACCAAGTTTCATTCGAATCCATTCAGTAGTTTCGGCGTGATGCGCGGCCAAGATACAGACAGACAGACAGACAGACAGACAGACAGACAGACAGACAGACAGACAGACAAAAATGAAAAAAATTGCAGTTTTGGCTTCAGTATCGATTATAGAGTGCCCTCCAATAAAAAATTTCAAAATATCTTCAATGTACAGAATTGGATCTGTTACAGTTTTATTATAATATATAGATATAGATATAGATTCTAATAAAGAAGACATTCTTAAATCCTAAGTAAACCGCAATAATACATAACAGGTAGGTAGTTATGTACAATATCATTCATATGACAAAGGTTATATCACCTCATCTCATGAGTACCGTCATAAGGCCTTACACACACTAAACCGACTTTCAATTTCTTGAGTTTCACTTTAAATATTTTCAATCACAGAATCTAAACGGAATTTCGTAGTCGTCGACTAAAAAATAAAAATAAGAAGTTATTTTTATTTTGACTTGATAACGGCTACACGCATGAAAAAGCATGACTCATTTTCACCTTCCGCGTGCAAGCGAAAGCGCGGAAGAAGCGATAGAGAAGGCACGATCGGCCTATGCGTTCGGCTTGTGACGCATCTATCTCTCTGTTTTCGACGTTATCACGTAAAATTATCGTCCGTAAACCGACTTTACAGACAACCAGTTTTTTTTTGCAAAAAGATTTTTTGCGAGATAGGTACCTACTTAGTAACACAGTGTAATCCGTTTCACCTTTTCATGTTGAAGTTCAAAGCTTTAACCCATTTAAAGCACTGAATTGCAGACGAAAAATTGGCTGCAGTCTAAAGTCTAAACCACACTCCTCAAATTATGAGTAAGTATAAGGTACCTACCTAATGCGCTTCAATCTGATTGAAAGGAACTTGAATCAGACTGAAAACATCCTCTCTAATACATTAGATACGATGGCAAGCTTATTTTCAGCACTACTCAACATTACCATAACAGAAAACACTTCCATTAATATAAGTCCTAGCCCTGACTAGGTATCCGCTTGAGCGTAAAGCTTGTAACAGTATTGCAACGGACGGAGTTTGAACCGTCGATCTTTTTGAGATTTCAGTCCAAAATAACCTTTTGAAGTATTGAAACTTGAAGTCTCAATATGAACATAATTTTAGAACCGGATTTATTTTCGTTGTGCACAAACCCCTACCCGCTCGGCAGCGTAGTTACGTGGGCGGTGTGACCTTCGCAAGTCCTGCGTCGTCTCTTATTTTCCTACAATACCACTTATTAGAGACGTTTTACAAAGAGCTTGCTTTGAAACACGAGGTTACATTGATGCTTTGATACCGAGATTTATAGAAGCGTAGGTACACTCCCTACAAGTATTTTTTATTACTTACTTAGAATTTTTAGTTTAGTAGCTATAGATACGGTTTCTTCTTTTAATCATCATATTTTTTGTACAAAATAGGCGGACGCAAAAAATGGAGTTTTCGTAAAAATACTCGATTTATTTTTCCGTGGAACATGGGGCTACAGCAGTTTCTTGTCTTTGGCTACTTACTACCTAACATGGATCTAAGAGAGTTTCACTCTTATATGGTTTGCCCATCGATGTGTTTGCCACAAAAAGCCTCCTCCAGGTCTATTCGGCTGACAGGATACCATTGGAACGCCACTTGTGCAACATTTCCGCCCTGTTTCCGTTGCCTTCATTATGCCCGAACTAAGAAGGCCCGACCCATCGCGTCATCGCCTCATAATAGCTCTACTTGAACTCCGGCAGATGATAACATGTTTTTTTTTTTATTGATCAATATAATACAATGTTTGTTTTTTAATACAATTTTGGTCATCCTCAAGAAAACTTTTCGTTTATGTGAGGATGGCGAGATCGCTTAATAAACTAATGAGAACATGTTCGAACATGTGCGAACATGTTCGAGAGTGAAGATATGTGAGAACATAATATCTTCATTCTTTAATCTGAAGGAGAACTGTTTAGGAGAACCTGGATTTATTTATGTACCTATTAGCGCGTCTTCGTTCACGTGGAATTTGGGTTTTATAAAATCCTATGAGAACTCTGAAGTCTGATTGTTAGGGATAAAAAGTACCTTGTCTAACTCACTTTTTGTATGATCCTCGACATGCCTCTGAAAGTTCTGTTGACATTGGTTCAGTCATTCAGAAAATTAAGACGGACAAATCGACAAAAATTTTAAAATCATGTGATAACGTGACTGTTTGAAAGATAGACAGAAAGATTGAAAGAGGCAGTTCTACGTTCTAAATCACATGCAAACACTTTAATTTCATTTATTTAGATAGATAAAGGAGAAAAATCGTCAGATTCAATATATTTATATAATTACTTAGATATACATGTTTTAATTAATACCATGTCAATCAATGGCTATGTTTTAAAAATCCATTGCTGTGTATCATGCAGTTCGCCTACATCCCAGGGCGTATTGCCACGTATTGCGTGTCTCGGCGATAAAATATTTATTTTTATGTCATCCTCGTGTACCGATCCCGGCTGGGATTGCGCAAGGTGCATTCCGTGTTTATATACCTTAGGCTGGGTCCACACTGGATTGAATGGCGATCACGATCACATCCGTCGCGCAGCCTCGACGCGTATCGTGATCGGTAAGACGTAACGTATGCGACCCGCTGATTATCGTCGAGTCAGCACGATAGTGATCATTGTTGTCAAAATTATCTCATGTAGACTCTACACGATCAGAGTCCCTGAGTGTGACGTTTCAAGATGAACTGTGCGATAATCTGCCAAACTTACATTAATAAATGGCAATTTATTTTAGGAAATGAACTGATGCTAAAGGACTTCTAAAACGTTAAATCTAAATCAAGTAAATAGGTAAGTAAGGTAACATCATCATAGTTTAGCCATTTTGACATCAAATGGTACCTATACCATGATCATTCAACTAGTAAATTGTACTGATAACTAGTTCCAAGTTTGTCTAAGAGATATTAGACTGAATCTGACTGGGTAGAAAAACTTATAATAGTGTAATAAGTTCAAGTAGGTACTTACCCAGTCAGATTTACCAGTTTTGCTTGTTCGAGTGTGGATGCAGCTTTATGGGCAGTACCCTCGCCTCCGTAGAGTGAGGAAGTCGAAAACGTGTTTCGCCTATTATCAGTCGACTCAAGTTCAATATCGACTGATCTCAGGCTATTTTTGACTTTTAAATTTTGGTTTAATCGTATTCTATTAGTGGGGTCGTTGGCCGTCCACGGTCTACGCCACAGGAAGCGCTACACAAAATTAGTCTAAATTACATAATACGATTATTTATATAGGTACCTACCTAGGTATACTATAATATTCCGCGTACCCTTAAACTTCACTATGTCCGCCACTACCTACACTGGTTTCGAAGCTAGGGCATGAACCCATGTACCAATCAGAGCTATGCACTGACTTCGAAGACAGACTAGGTAAGTATGCCATAAGTGTTATATAATTATGTACATCTCTTTTTCTCTAAGTTGTTTTTTTATAGGAATAGCGGGCAACCGAGCAAGCGGGTCACCTGATGTTAAGTGATTACCCCCGCCCATGAACATTAGCAGCACCTGAGGAACCACTAATGCGTTGCCGGCTTTTGAGGAAGGGGACTGGCTCTTCAGCTCGCTGCCGGGACACATCGGATGCTTTGCGGCAGATTACGGCTGAAGAGTGGTCGCTAGCCAGGCGGATTCGGGGTAGATTCCGGGTAGATTCCTACCACAAAGCGGTGATACCATCTAGATTAAGTTGTGTGGTATCAAGCACAACGACCCGTAGAGGGGACTGAGAGCGTGAGGGCCTCGTTAGCATATTGGCAGGGTGCACCGCGCGCAGGTGAGGTTGACTTTGGCCACATAGGTGGAATTTGGGCCACTTATACCCCAGTTGTAAGTACTACTTCTCTTAAATTTCTCTAACTTGTAAGTAGGTAGGTACTTAAGCAGTGCTTTTTTCAGAGTAAACAGTGTTCTTGTATCTTTATGAAGTAAACGCCACTAATAACTTCCCTCCATGGATCCCCACTCTCGGTTCTGTTAGCAATTAGCGGCCAAAATAGCGCTTTTCAAGTGACTTCATTTGGACGTCGTCTAAATACAGCCTCTTAATATTTAGTATCACCGAGGTCAATGGCAAATCCCTATTAGATAATTGGTAAGAACTCTGGTCTGAACCCAGCATTTCAAATAAGGTAAATCGTAAACCTACATTGATTTTCGGAAGACGAACACGTCAGTGTCGACTGTCGAAGACGCAGTCGTCAATCAGATAAGTACTAAGCCTTAGTAATGATATTACCTACTCGTGTGCCTTTGTGATAGAAAATATTCGACGGCCTACAGTAGGTATCTACTCGTTTTCATGGCCAATATGCCTATTGAGATGAGTCAGGCGACGACGTCAAAAATCAATCATTTCTCGTTTCTGTGAAACAGCAGGTAGTGCCGGCCTCAATTCACCCTACTGTCTCTGCAGTTTCCATTCGCGTCGCAAAAACTTGTGAACGAAGCTACGGGCGGGGCGGCGATATCGGCAATCTTGACTGACGACCATAATAGCGTGACACCTACAACCCGTCAACACCGCCTCCTCGATCATCCGCGTGTGTACGAATTCAGAGAGGGTAGGCAGGTCTCACCGGCTGGTGTGTATTTAATGACACATTGTTGATTCAGACAAGAACGGTTTGAGATTATTGTGGAGTTCTTGTGCGGTGCCGTGTTCACAGTTATCCTATTTCCTCCCTCTTTCCTATTATCATGGCACAACTTGATGTTTTTTTTTTTACGAAAAATAAAGTTTTAGATTTTTTCAAATTCATTTTCAGTAGAAACAAATGGTAAAACTCTATCGAAGCAACAGTCGCTGGTAGAGCTGTTCAATAACGAAAATATGGTAGTTAGGAAGGTATCATTCATTTAATTATCTCTTAAAGGTTGAAAAAGAAGGTATTCAATTTAATTATTTACTTATCATCTGGCACTGTAGCCACAGAGTACCTACAGAGGGGAAGCTTCTACAAGCGGCCCGCTGTAGGTACACTCACACATATGCGCACAGTTTGTCACCAACTGTACCGGTTAGTGGAACGAGCGCGCGTCCGTGAACCGTTGGTGAGTGTGTTTGTGTGAGTATACCTACAGCGGGCCGCTTGTGGAAGCTTCCTCTCTGTAGATTTACTACTCGTGTGCTGTAGCCATGATACCAGTAACAGTTATATAATTATCTAACCAATTTTATGCGGTAAAAACAGAGTAAAAACTACACCCTTCTTTCGTTCAGAGAGAAGCGTCATAATAATGAGTTTGCGTAATCAAACAAAACTGAAGTAAGTACCTACCTACGAGTAAGTCAATGAACTGTTTTGTAATGATGAACAAAATCTGTCAAGTATTTGTGTTTTACATATTACACTGGTCAACAAAATAAAAAAAGTTGTTTGTTTCCTGTGATGTTTTTTTTGTTTCTAGCTCAGTTTGGCACATATTTTTTAAATATGGCAACAGTTTTCCTGTAACAGCTTTTGTTTTTGAGTTACAGCAAACTACCCTCATTCACCAATTTTGTTTAGATTTTTGTGTTTTGTGGAACACTAAAATATATTTTGTTGTTGTTTTTGATATGGCTTCGTCAAGAAGATGTTGTTTGCATAATCCAGATTGTTTTTGCTATATTTGTGGGGATACATCTTTCAAAAATACCGAAAACCTATTTCGGACTTACTAAAAACTGCTTATCTTCAATACTTTAAAATAAAATTGTGCAATCAAGACAAGTCATGGGTTCCTCATATTGTATGCCAGAATTGTGTTGTATGTCTGCGATTATGGGCTAGTGGAAAAAAGGATGCAATAAAATTCGTAGCACCCATGATTTGGCAAGAATCTCGAAATCACCATAACAACTGCTACTTCTGCGTTGTGAAAATAAATGGAATTAATCCTGGAAATTTAAGTAAGTAGTCAGATCCTAACATCTTCTGCTCAACGATCTCAATTAAAATTACGAGAGGTACAATTCAGTAATCTAAATCCCCTGATGATCCAAATCTCCATAAATCAGCATAGTCTGGATCAGAGTTTTCACTTTAATGTATTATGTTCAGGAACTACAAATTTAGCCCATCAGAAACTTAAATGTTTAATCAGAAGGAACTAAATGACTTAGTAAGAGATCTGAACTTAACCTGTTAGAACTCCAGAAAGCCTGGAATTCATTTGTTTTGGTTATGAGTAACTAACTTGCTAAGCAACAAGAATTCTGAAAACTATGTCGAGCTTATTGAGTGCATGCTATCAAATTTGCAAGAGCTAGGGTGCAATATGAGCATAAAAAATCACTTCCTGCACTCGCATTTAGACCGGTTCCACAAAATTTGGGCGATTTTAGTGAGGAGTAGGATGAAAGATTTCATCAGGATATACGGACAAGGGTAGAGTGTTATTAAGGAAGATGGGACTTATTATGTGACGGCCGACTACTGTTGGAGGTTGTAACGAGATCTATCTGAAGTCGTTAATTTAAGACCCCTCTCCCAGTTTGACGCTATGGAAGTTTAGGTATCTAACGGCAGGTAGGCTGGCGGCCAGTTACACGGACGACTACTTGGATATAGCGCGACTATGACTATAGTTTTGGTACTTGTATTAAATATTAATTTATAAATTATTTATTTGATATTGTAGTATTATATATTATATATTTACTATAAAATATTTTTAAAATGACTTCGCGTGGGACTTTATCGAATAAGTATTTCATTAATCTACGTTCAACTTACAAAACAAAAGCGACCAGGATAATATGATGTTCTTCTCTATAATGGCATGTAGGGTTCCGTATTTATATCATAGGTATCACGCATATTTAGCCTTCAACCATTTTTTTCTAAACTAACTAATAAAAGAAACAATCACCTTTTTAATTATTTAACAATTACCAATTATTATTATTATTATACATATTTCAAATCATCTGTCTGAAAATAACATTACAGAGCTGTTGCATTGCACCTGTTGAAGTTCTTGGATACATTTTCTGATAAGAGTACAATTATTTAAAGTTTACCAATAGAACAATAAAAAGTATGCAATCTTTGTTTACTGCTAAAATGTCGGTTTAGTCAGAAGTGCAAGTGCGACTTTTATTACAGTAATTAGTAATAAACAACAGGTGTTTGTAGTCATTAGGTAGGTACCTAGTATATTTTTTTGGGAGGAGGGGGCGAATTTTGCTATTTCGTATAATTTTTTTTTCTTCTTCTTTTGATTTCTTCCTTAAAAAAATACAACGGCCATTTTGGATTCCAAAATGAACATCATTTTTTATGTTCAGTCCCACCAAAAAACTTCGGAAATGAAATGACACCCATATTATAAACAAGTGGATAAACCCGCGACTTCGTTCGCATGGATATTGGTTTTTAAAAATCCCTCTCATTGAGAACTCTTTGTTTTTCCTAAGCTCCTTTGAGCTTATACCTTGCTAAAAACTGTTGAAATTTCACTGGCGGATGTTTAGGTACATCAAAATGTAAACATCCGCCAGTGAAAGTCCTATCAAAATCGGTCCAGCCTTTCAGAGTTTGGCCGGTAATTTATAAAGTATCTCCTTTCTAACAAAAAAAGAATGAATGAAATCGGACCACCCGTTAACGAATTACAGCTAAGTACACATTTTGACTTTCATCCCCTCTCCCAAGGGAACCGTGCTGAATTTTGGGATAAAAAGTATCCTATATATTACTCCGTAGTATGAACTTAAATCATGCCGAGTTTCATTTCAATCCATTTGGTAGTTTTTACGTGATGCGCGCACAAACATACAGACAAACAGATAAACAGACAAAAATTTCAAAAATAGCTTTTTTATGTTCTATTACTTATCCCTAACATCCACCAGTTATTATTTTGCACAAATCTTCAATGTACACATATGGCAATTCTACGATTTTATTATATTATGTATAGATATGTATAGAAGATAATTTCTTAAAAAAAAAATACGACGGCCATCTTGGATTTCAAAATAGAATATTAGTTTATAATATTATATTTCCGTGACTGTCCTAGGTGCTATGCTGTAATTTCACTTATTTAAAAAAATACGCACTATTACTTACTACTCACGCATATTTTTTAGAAAAATATCCATGCTCAAAACTTTGCAGTCGTTGTATAAATTAGTGTTTACACAACTCTCGTACGTGCATCTGGATGGTGGCAAAATTTGCACAGGTCCTTCCCCAACGAGCGCCGGGCGCATACTAAATAAGCTAAGACAATGCGTAGCTATTTATTGTAATTTAGGGTGATGTTTAATAAGTTTTTATGTTTGATCAAATAAATGGATTGTTAATTAAACTATATACATAGATTCGTTAAAGAACATAGTTTATTTCTACATAAAAATTTTATTGAATTTATGCTTTTTTCAATACAAAAAATCGTGTTAAAGTAACCGTATAATTCGGGAAATTTGGCGGAAGTTCATTTTTTTTACCCATTAATTTGATAAAAAATCTATATTTTGGTCTGTAATGTGTCAATAGGACTATATGTCTGATATTTAAGTATTTTTTTCAAGTAAATCAGATGACTTTAAAGGACAGATATAGAGCTTCAAAGTTGAGTCTGTTATTTATTTTATTAAAACGAGGTGTGGGAAATTGATCATTACAAAATAAATAAAATAGTTTTTGTAAATATGGTCTGACAAATGTCAATATGAAGGATTAGTTTATTTAAAACATGTATTGAAATATGTGAAAGTCTCTCCTACGATGCTAAATTTGGAGCTTGAAATCTCAGATTTTTCAGAGAAAAGGTAAAACTGCTCTTAAGGAAATTGGATAAAAGGTCATTTTACAGCGTGGAATAGAAATTTTCCATATGTATATAGTAATTTTCTTGTATTTTTTAATAAAAATAGAAAAACTGTATATTTCAAAAAGTAAAGCTGTTAGCAACTTTCTAGTATTTTTTTCATAATCAGAGCCATAGAAATACCTAAAAACAGTAAAAAAAATTAAGGAAACAAAAATGGTGTTGACCAGTGTTATCAATAAAAATATAGTGTTCCTAACGGATTCCTACGCTACGCGGCTTCGTCTTCGTGGATTTTGGTTTTATAAAAATCCCAAGCAATTTGTTCGATTTCCCGTTATAAAAGGTATATAGGATACCCGTCTCCAGGATGCAAGCTATCTCTGTGACAAAATTCGTCGAGATCGATTCAGCGATTGAGACATAAAATACAGGCATTCACAATATCAACTACGTATGAAATACCCACATACGTACCTACCTACCAAGGGGTATATAAATTATCTTTAGTCTTTACATTAAAGTTACCGGAATGCTATTTTTCATATTCTACATAAATAATAAAATCAATCAATAAGTTGACATAAATTTTGATATCTCATCATAAATTAAACAGTGTGAATACAATAAAAATGTTGTAAAATTAACTTTCGTCCGACAAGTGTATAATTAAGTATGCTGATTCGCATCTCTAATAAAAAACTAAAAAGTATCTACAAAGCAAACTATGTCAGACCGTTTTAGATGCTACCGATTATAAGTACTTACCTACCTACCGGCCAAGTTTTTTCCTGTGCACAAAATTCGACGATCTTATTTTTACACCATTAATTAAAGTCTAGTAAAAGTAGGTCATAGGACCATCAAAAAAGAATCTTAATGAATCTATTTTATGTTACTAATTTCACCAATACCGTACTATTAAATGGTTTATGGCGAACATCAGCATAACCAATACAATCATGTAGAGTCGAATCAAGAAATTCAAGGGAAAACATATTTGAGACTTGAAGGCAATTTTTCTACGTTACAAATAGGTACCTAGATCGTAAGCACGTCGGTTGTTTATAGGAATAAAATTCTATAAACTGCAGCTTAAACGATTTTCACGAAAACTAGCCTAGCCTAACTGTTTGTGATAAATCAAAGGCCCACGAATAGATGGCTCATAAAGGTGGCCACAAAAGCCGTGGTTTTAGAGCCCTTCAGAAAGTGTGTCGGCGAGCCCCTCGCCCCGCGCCTCTCACCCGCTCTCCATTGGAAACGTCCGTATATGCATTTTATAGTTTTCCTTAGAACTGAGGCTCATAGTACCGGCTCGTGTGTTTGAAAGAAGTTTTCAAGGTTTTCCTAATATTTTTCTAACGTCCAGGCGATATGAACAAAACGGTCCGAAGAAAAACCTTTGACACTTGTGTAGGCTTTTCAACTCTTTGACGAAGTGCTTACCTAGATAGTGATAATGATTATAATATACTTACAGATACTTAGTGATTATACTTTATAAACAATCTTTTGAAAATTTACTAGAAATAATTAATTAGGTAGGTAGGTACTTTCTGCGGTATGAAGCAAAATATTAACTTGCACTTTGGTACAATGCTTCTTCATCACAGTTAAACCCAATTAAAAATTAAAACTATACAATCTCAATGATTTATGGGGTAGAAAGGTCCCTTAGAAATGTTCGAATCCCAACTGTTGGACTATTAATTTGTCGTGCCTACTTAGGTTATATAGCGGACAGATTTTTTAAATAGAGTTATGTATCTACTGTTGTCAACAAGAGCTCTTTTTTTAAACTCATATTAGAGAAAGATTTTCCCAATTTTCCCTAACAATATTCTTTTTTTTTTATTATTCAACTACAAATTAGCCCTTGACTGCAATCTCACCTGAAAGTAAGTGATGATGCAGTCTAAGATGGAAGTGGGCTAACTTGAAAGAGGTATAAACTATGCATACCATCTACCCCTCATCGGTTTCTAGTTCTACACGGCATCTTAACGGAACGCTAAATCGCTTGGCGGCCCGGCTTTGCCGGTAACCAGCCACGGCTAAAGCCTCCCACCAGACAAAATTCTGTCTTCCTAAATCCAAGTGTACCTATACTCGATTTAATTAATAACCATGTACCTACATCAAAAACTGTTGATTATAATCTGAATTGTGATTTTAAAATTGTGAGTCAAACGCAACGACAGCAATACCTGCGAACTCAGTACAAAATGCACGTGACAATGGTGAGGCAAAGTCGTTCCCCGAAGCGCGGCGCATGACCCCAGCGGCCAGCGCGGGCGCCGCGGCCAAGGCACGTAGTGTTATTGTAATGCGTTGCGCAACCCCCCTCTTTCCGAGACCACTGCCCTCGGACGAGAACACTACCTTTAGTGCGGGTTCGCTTATCTGGAAAACCGATGTTAGATTTTGAGTATCGAAACATCATAACGTCAGAAACCCTGGGCCTGTGGTCATCGGACACCAACGTTTTATCAATGTCATGTTTCAGAAATTGTTAGATTTTGAGTATCGAAACATCATAACGTCAGAGACCCTGGGCCCTATAGTCATCGGACATGAACGTTTTATCAATGTCGTGTTTCAGAAATTTCTCACAAATTGGTCCACACTCCAGATGATACAGGAACTGGCCTAACGGCTAAGAATGGCGCTGCCCTCGCGCTTCAACATTACCTTTAGTGCGGGCTTACTTACCTGGAAAACCGATGATAGATATTGAGTATCGGAACACTATAACGTCAGAGACCCTGGGCATAGGCCCAGGGTCTCTGACGGTATAGTGGCTGACTGACCATAGGGTCATCGGATACGAACGTTTTATCTATGTCGTGTCTCAGAAATTGGTCAGAACGCATCAGGTGACACGAGCTGATCCAACGGCTAAGAATGGCAAACACAGAGAGGCAATAATGCCAGTAGCTTGGGCACCATGCCCACCAATGTTCGGATCGAAGGACGGTGTAAATTTTTTGAAAATAATAATTTTGTGTGTGTAAAAAAAGCTGTGATAGCCTAGTGGTTAGGACGACCGACTTCTAATCGGAGGTCGTGGGTTCGATCCCGGGCACGCACCTCTAACTTTTCGGAGTTATGTGCGTTTTAAGTATTTAAATATCACTTGCTTTAACGGTGAAGGAAAACATCGTGAGGAAACCTGCATGCCTGAGAGTTCTCCATAACGTTCTCAAAGGTGTGTGAAGTCTGCCAATCCGCTTGGCCAGCGTGGTAGACTATGGCCAAAACCCTTCTCACTCTGAGAGGAGACCCGTGCTCTGTAGTGAGCCGGTAATGGGTTGATCATGATGATGATGATGAATAATTTTGTAAATAAAGGCCATTTTTGTAGATATATTATATTACAGTAGATTTTTTTAAAGCTTATTATTTTGAAGTCGTACTTCAATACTAGGTACCAATTTTTATTTTCAGTTTCCGCTGTGGGCGCTGGCTACAGTAAATGTATGGAAGAACTCGAACCTTAAAATAGGGTAATTTCGTTCCATTTTACTCTGACGTATTTTTTAAGTGTTTCCGCAATCGAAATCTACCAACGTTATCGAAATGTACAAGCTCGTACTAAGCCTACAGAGGTACCTTATTAGGAAAAAATATATAAACATTTTTGTGATAACTTTTGGAACTTTTGGAAGGCGGATCGGATAAGGCCCCGGCTTTTTTGTTCCCATTGAAGTTGTTTATACATTTTTGTATTTTATGATTTTTGTAAATATGTAGTTTATTTAGCATTCACATGATAATAAATTAACTTCACAGACTATTAATTAAG
Source organism: Melanargia galathea (assembly GCA_920104075.1). Lineage (NCBI taxonomy): Eukaryota > Metazoa > Arthropoda > Insecta > Lepidoptera > Nymphalidae > Melanargia > Melanargia galathea. The sequence goes on along the minus strand of OV049863.1, from coordinate 16,435,206 downwards.
AGCTATGTCCAGCATCTACCTACCTAGGACCTAGGTCTAGATATCGGTTGCACGTCGATGACACAACAATACCCAACTTGCCACAGTGGTTAAGTACGTAAGTGTGAGTGAGTGACTACTGTAACTGACTAAATTACTGTGTGCAATGCTGATCCGACTTGATACAAGTGTAAATTGAAAATTTAAAAAACCCCCGACATTCGCCATTTAGTGGCGGCGGCCATCTTGAATTTGCAATAGTGCTATTCTACTAGTCAAGCCCTTTCATTTGATACCCATATCAAGGGAGTTGTGAAAAAATATATCATCCGCCATTTTGTAGCGGCGGCCATCTTGGACCGATTTTCATCAAACATAGCTAAGAACACTCTCGACTAATTCACCTTTCAAACAAAAAAAACCGCATTCAAATCGGTCCACCCGTTTGAGCGCCACAGGGGAACAGACAGACACACACACACACACACACACACACACACACACACACACACACACACACACACACACACACACACACACACACACACACACACACACACACAGACACGTCAAACTTATAACACCCCGTCGTTTTTGCGTCGGGGGTTAAAAAATGTGATAGTTGACCGAACTTTAACTTTTTAAGTTCTGTTTATGTTTCTTAATACAATTCGCAGAGCTGGCTACTTGGCTATGGGTCCCTGTCAATATGACTTACTTATAAGTAAGTATGAGTAAGGAAAAGCTTGAAAATATTCCAGGCTTTGTCATAGGTATAGCTAAATTCCTAAATATGTATTAAGGAAATGCTACGAGAACGTCGATGAAAGTTCAACTGGTTAACACTTAACATACAAAGAAGCGGCTAGTTATCTACAAATGTCTAGTAAATCTAGTACTTACCTTTGCCTACAGTTAAGAGTGCCAATTTATGCGTCTAAGCAATAAAACTAAAGAAAGTTAAGGTAGATACATACTTACTAAATTAACCTAGCGGTTGAATACTAACCACTCGTACATCTGCCCTTGATACCATTTTATGGCATCAGAATTAATTGGCTCTATCATAGGGTGTACTGCAAATCGTATCTCGTTTAGTTCGTTTAAATTGTTATGTACTATGTATTTAATATTTTATGTTTCGAATCCTCAGCGTAAGATAGACGCGAGCAAGACAGAAATGAAAATAGAGGTTTAACGTTCCTATTCTTACCTTGATCGCAAAAACAGCCATTTTCTATTTCAGTCTTGCTCATTGCAAGACACACGTGAGCAAGAAATAAATAAAAATGGCGGTTTAAAATTCCTATTCTTACCTTGATCAGAAAAACAGCCATTTTCTATTTCAGACTTGCTCAGTGCAAGACACACGTGAGCAAGACAGAAATGAAAATGGCAGTTTAAAATTCCTATTCTTGATTGCAAAAACAGTCATTTTTCTATTTCGTTTTGCTCAACTTCACAAACATGAACAAGACAGAAATAAACATTCTAATCTTATCTTGATAACATTGCATTATAAGCTGTCCTAAAAATATATTTCCTATATTATATTCTAATTGTAATACTTAGGCTTTTACACGTGACTTTGTCCGCATTAGTTTTCAGCATATTGTTTAATTATTATTATTATTACATTAAATATTTATGAAATTACATAAAATACTTAGACAGGTGTTAAATTCATCTGCCTAAAATAACAAGATTTATTATTTTTGGCTGATGAATATATGCACATGTTAAAAAGTGTTTACGCAATCACTTTGTACGCAATAAAAAATACAATTAATCATTTTAATGCACATTTTAATATAGTGCGTGTAATTCTGAATTCTATTTTTAATTTATAATTTTACGTCGGCATTTATTTTGCTAGGTACTCCGTATTTACCTATTAATTCATGTAGGCACGTATATCTATTATATCTCGGTAAATGATTAAAAATATCAATAAGAAAATCTATACTAATAAATAAAATTGAAGTGTCTGTCTGTAATATCGAAATAACTACCTCATATTAAGCTCATATGGTTATTTGAACGATACCATAACCGAATCACACGTTTTTAAAATTTTTGTCTGTCTGTCTGTCTGTCTGTCTGTCTGTCTGTCTGTCTGTCTGTCTGTCTGTCTGTTTGAACGGGCTAATCTTCGGAACGGCTGAACCGATTTTGACGGGACTTTCACATACAAGTAGAGAATTAGTCAGGGAGTAACATAGGCTACTTTTTTAACCGACTTTCAAAAAAGGAGGAGTTGTGTTTTTCTACCTATGTACACCGATATCTCCGAGATTTCTGAACCGATTTGCGTAATTTTTTTTTTAATCGATAGAGAAACATTGCGACACTGTCCTACAAAAAATTTGGATTCCAACTCCTCAATCCTGATGCTGTAGGGGATCTGATCCCCAAAACTAATGGGATTTAGGCACTGTCGGTTATTTAAATTTATATTGGGGATACTAATTAAAGACTTTATTGTTGAATGAACTCTGAGTAGGTACAGCTACTGAGCTACTGAGTAGGTACATGTCCAACTCCTCAACCCTGATGCTGTAAGGAATTGCATTCCGAAATCGTGGGGATCCCACGGAATTTTTCCGTTTTGGGGACGGGTTACTACAGATAGGCTACTTTTTGTTCTGAAAAATCAAAAGTTCCCATGGGATTTTTAAAAACCTTAATCCACACGGGCGAAGCCGTGGGCATCATCTAGTGTTTAAATAAAATCGTAAATTTCTGTTTTCCTACTTTTTTCCGATCTATTTTCTCCTATTAAGAACTCTAACATTTTGAAACATTCAAAGCAGTTTCTTTTTTAACCCCCGACGCAAAAACGACGGAGTGTTATAAGTTTGACGTGTGTGTGTGTGTGTGCGTGCGTGCGTGCGTGCGTGTGTGTGTGTCTGTTCCCCTGTAGCGCTCAAACGGGTGAACTGATTTGAATGTGGTTTTTTTGTTTAAAAGGTGAATTAGTCGAGAGTGTTGTTAGCTATGTTTGATGAAAATCGATCCAAGATAGCCGCCGCTACAGAATGGCGGATTACATATTTTTTCACAACTCCCTACATATGGGTATCAAATGAAAGGGCTTGACTAGTACATTATAGCACTATGTAAATCCAAGATGGCTACTACCACAAAATGGCGAATGTCGGGGGTTTTTTAAATTTTTAATTTATACTTGTCTCCCGAAAATATTGACGCCATAATTGCTTAGATCAAGTAGGGTTGATACATTTATGTAGGTATAATCACAGAATATATAATAGTACTACGTATAGAGATCGACCAGAATCTCATGAAAAATAGGGAAATGAAATTCCAAGGTTAGCAACACTACGGCCGCCCTAGCGCTAAACAAAGCAACTGACATTTTTTGTGAAATTGACTTCTTGCATTAACAAAAGTTTTATGTCGAGTAGTTTTTTACCACAGTTTAATATTTCAAATAACTTGAACCGTTTACTGAAATTTAAATTGCCCAAACAAAGTAACTGCACTCTAAGTGAGTGCAGTTACTTTGTTTGGGCAATTTAAATAAATGCAAAAACCAAGTAAACAACCAGCACAACACAAAAACAAAGTAATTGGATGTTGATTACTTTGTTTTTGTATTTAAAATGCAGTTGCTTGATTTTTCGTTTCGTGAAACGATCCCAAGTAAGGTGTTCTAAATGTAATTACTTTGTTTATCACTAGGGCAGCAGAGTTAACCTAGTGTTGCTTACTACAAAATTTAACTTCCCCATTTTTCATGAGATTCTGGTCGATCTATACCTATGGTATAATATCTTAATAGTACGGTTTAGTCTCCCTGTATGTTTCCAAAATTGAACGCTGTGTAGGTAACCTATATTATATTGTTTGTTATTAATTACTATTTTATTTATGGATGTGTAGGTAACACATCCATAAATAAAAAAGGTTTCTAGATGCCATAAATAAAAATCCATGTATCTAATAAAATTATTTTTCTCTCAATAACATAACAGATATACAAAAGGTGACGTTTACTGGGATAGAATTGATCCAAGTCGGCCAGAGACACGCAGGTCGCCGCTCGGTCCATACTCCATAGGTACTAGAGATCCAGTCGTCCACGCAAGGATGCGCAAGCGACGCATTTCTTTTTAGAAAGTGGCACGTGTCGGGGTTGTTCACCCTACGCGATCCGGGTCACACCGCGCCTCGCGCCGCGCCCCCGCGCCCCCGCGCCCCGCGCCCCTCGCCCGCCCCGTACTCCACAGTCCACACTACTTACTCCTTGATAAGGAAACTCCATTGACACCATAATCGAGTGCAAGCGGGTCGACGGATAAGGCACTCCTTATGATATATAGGACGGCTTGATATGATATAGTATTGTATTGAGTCATGTCATAGAGATGCGTGGATAATTTTAAGTGGTTGCGTAATAGAACGATAGGTATTATACCTAGGTACCTATTATGTAAATTATAATCTGTCTACCTAGTAATATTGCTATACCGCAGTCCGCAACGCAAGTAGATTATTACTAGATTAGGTACCTATTAAATGAATATTTCGATAGTCCAAAAAACTACTCGTGAGTACAAAATTTTATGTACATTTTATGGACATTTAAATGTCAAATGTATTAAATGAGTAGGTATGCCGCATCATTTTCACTCACCAGAGCGCTATTTAAACGGTTAAAAATAATAATAGCGATAAGTAGTTTTGATAGCCCTCTTGATACCTTACACTAGCTAAAGAATTCTACAAACACCAAAACAAGTGGAAATCTGAGGGTGGTCAGGAGTCAGGACACAGGGCTATATTATGGTGGGTGCATTAAAACTTCCCAGCTGAGCTCTTTTTTGCTGAGTGAGTAAATATTTTATTTAAGTATCTATCTAGATATGTGGTCTGGTCTTACCATGATGAAAGACATTTGCATTTCGAAATTGCATACTCTAGTAACATGAAAACTCTCTGGGTTCAGAGCGCAATAATTTGTAAGGCGCAGACTATAGAGGCGGCCGGCATCGCAGATAAAATCCATTAGTAATTAATTTATTCAGTAAGTACCCAGCACCTTCGCACCCGGTAGATAAATATGCGTCACAAGCTATTATTCAAAACGCGTAGTAATTTTTCAAAACGACCACAAAATTGCCTTTATTTGCAAACTATGCAAACGCACATCATTCTTACTGTTATCGTTCTTTTAATCTTTTTATTAGACTTTTTAAACGATTTAGAGCTAATACGAAATTCTAATTTCGTCTACCTACATAAAAGAGTCACTTCTCTATAAAGGCTCTATAAAACACTTCGCAGAATGTGTAATATGATCATATTACACATTCTGCGAAGTGTTTAAACTTAGCAAATTGGTTGCTAATTTGATTAAAACAATGTCAGGTGACCCGCTTGCTCGGTTGCCCGCTATTCCTATAAAAAAAAAAGTAATGCTATTTTTCGCAGGAAACATTGTGAAAAGGATAGCATTATTTTTAGATGCTATCAGTTTAGTTTTAGATTGTTATACAACTGAATGAGCATAAATCTACCTCTTAAATACTTAAAAACAGAGTTTGATTTATACGAGGATGGGATTAGTAATACTTACTGTTACTGTATTTTGAATTCTGTTTGATGCCTGTCTCCTGTACATTTTTTTATTCTGAAAATATAGCGTAATCTCGATGCGGATAAAATCGCGTTGTCAGCTATTATCAAGACACGCCAGTGTGTCAAGCCAAGTTCCAATAAGAAAAATTCTTATAAGAACGGCGACAGACGGGCAGTGTGTATCACGAACCATTTCAAGCTCCTTTCGACCCCCCTCTATTCAATTTTACTCTAAAATCCTTTTGTTCCTAGTGATAACACGTGGCACCATATGAAAATATATACCACTTAGAGACGAGTCGAGCTCCCGCAGACTACGGAACTAGGTCAAAATGATTGACTTATTTCTCTATTTGTGACGTTACGCCGTAACACCTGCAGCGCTATTCTCTAACGCGCATCTCGCTTGCAACTCTGAAGCAGCGTCGAAAATCTAAATGCCTAAACGATATACACAGCTGATGTACGGATAAGTTTCAAAGGAGAACTCAACGACGAATAGCTAGTAGGTTGGTTCGTTTTAGAGAATAACTACTAACTAGACTCCATAGAGATAACGTAACAATTCTAAACATGCAGTTTATCTTTAGTACTTAGATGATTATTTATAGTTATAACTTTGTTGTAGGTACTCAATAAATAGGTAAAACTAGAAATTGAAACACGTAGGAAAATAAAACATTAATTAATTATTATTCCAATAAAATTACATGCTACCTAGTACCTACCCACCTATTATTACTTATAGACAATATTGTCATGTGATGCATCTAGGCTTACTTCTATAATATAAAATCTATTCTAATAATATAAATATGTAAAATAATAATCTATTCTAATTTTGCTCGCCAAGCAATAATAAAATTAATACTTACTTCTATACATACACGTAAAGATTTCTGAAGTTTACCTATTTATTCCGTATTTTAACATACCTGCTACGTACTTAGAGGCGTACTTACGTACCTTGAGGCTTGAAATGCGGTATTCGGTAAGTTTAGCTACGTAAAAATGTTTTCGGAGTCATCGAAACGCGGCTTTGTTCACAACGGCCACTAAAGTTGGCGACTTTGTTTTATCCCTAACTCAACATTTATGGTGCTGTCCGTCGGTGCAGCAGAACTCCTTGCCCGCGGAGAAGTTGGTGGGGGTCCACTGTCCGCCGCAGTTCTTGATGAAGAGGAACGCCTTCTCGCGCCGCACGTCGCGCTCCACCGCGCCGCAGATCACTGGCCCGGCGCGCGGCAGGTATTTCAGTATCTGGAGATGAGTTACGGAATAAGAAGGAGGCCAAAAAAAAGATTTCTCAGAAAATATTTATCGGATTGTGACTATTCTTTCTTTATTGGCTTACATTTATTTCAACTTAGGTAACAGTGCAAACATCAAAATCGGTTCGGTAGTTTCTGCGATAGGCTGTTAAGTGCGTGGTGAAGTTAGTTTTATATTTCAATCTTTTTAACCCCCGACGCGACGTGTTATAGTAAGTTTGACGTGTCTGTGTGTGTGTGTGTGTCTGTCTGTCTGTTTCCCTGTGGACCAAACGGGTGGACCGATTTGAGCGGATTACATAATATTTTATCATAACTCCCTTTAATATGGGTATCAAATTAAAGGGCTTGACTAGTAGAATATTACTATTGCAAATCCAAAATGGCCGCCTCCACAAAATGGCGAAACTCGGGGGTTTTTAAATTTTTTATTTTATACATGTAGATCACCTTGTTTCTCTGTGCACAGTATCGGCTATTCAGAAGTAATAGATGGGACAATGGTGGAATCACCTCGGTGGCTCTCCGCTTGATTGTCATGGCTGTGCAATTACATATTCAGAGACTAGTTAGCAAAATGTTGTGTGGACATCAACGAAACACTCGTACATAAAAATAAGTAAGTATGGGTCGGTTATTTTTTAAGTCATTTTAGTGTTACATATTTTTTGATACTCCACGTTCCAACGTGTAGATTAAACATTATTTATTGTTCGCGAAGCTAAAACTAATCTTAGTGTCTAATAAATTATTTTTACAAAATCTAATAAAATTAGATTAGGTAAAAAAGTAAAGTTTATTTTGATTATTTACTTTATGTAGATAATTAGGTACAATCAGCAATGGAACGGTAATTGCTAAGGTCTGGGCAAATACAAAGCGTGATGGAAGCGATGCGGCACAACAACACCATGGCAAAAGTCAGAACCACAACCCCCGAATATTGAGACAAGCGAATTAATTTCATGGAAAAGTTTAGGTACTACTTAAGTATCTTTTTATGGATTTATACATTATAAGCAAAATCATGAAAGACGTATTAAATTATCTATATATACTTACCTCTAAATAAGGGCCTGTATAACTTACTAGCGGTCCGCCCCGGCTTCGCCCGTGGTACATAATATATAGCCTATAGCACTCAAGGATCACTTACATATCCAACGGTGAAAGAATTTTTGAAAACGGTCCAGTAGTTCCTGAGATTAGGGCGTTTAAACAAACAAACTCTTCCGCTTTATTATATTAGTATAGATAGATATAGATTTTGGAAAAAATCCCTTAAGGGTGGTAAAATAGGGGATGAAAGGTTTTATGGGAATTTTTAAATATTGTTATTATTATATATAACTTGAAATTTGGAAGGCAGGTTCTTTTTAGGGAGTCAGTATTAGCTAAGAAAAGATTCCACGAAAATCCTCCGCTAAGGGGGTAAAATAGTTCATCATCATCAAGTAAAATAGTAGGGGTAAGTATATTACGACATCAGTTTATGAACTTAAATATAATAATACAGGATGCCTACTAATTATCGGATATTACTACGGATTGACGTAATTTTATGTTGAGGATCTGGAAAGTGACAGGTTACAATTTATCCCGGGAAAACCAAGGGTTCCCATGGGACTTTTGAAAAACATAATACCGCGGATGAAGTCGCAAGCAAAAGCTAGTCTTTATATACACAAAAGTTATAAGCATAATACTTAAAATACATCAGTGAATGAAAAATTCAATTATATCAATAAACTAAGTCATATTTACGACTTAATAATATGCCTGCCACAGTGCGCAACGCTCAGTGGAAAAGCTCTCTGCTGGAGAACGCTTTCATACAATTGCAACTTGGAAAAGTTGGACACATTGGCAACACGCGTTTTTTCTGCCAAAACCTTTAGAGTATGTAATTAAAATGAAAATCTACGAGAGGAATGATTGCTAAGCTGTACACTTCATTTTATTGTTGGTCCACGTTACTTTCTAATTCTAAGTGTAAACAAAAGCGGCGGACATTTGCATGAACACCACAAAGCATCATATTTTCTTCTGTGCGTAATTAGTAGATAGGTAGTTAGAAACTGCAGGATATTTTGTATTTATATATATTTAAGTACCTGTTATTTACAATATTCGTTTTGCCAAACTTAAGTTAGTTTTTATACCTTCTAATTCACTTCGACGAGGTTCCATCCCATTCTAAAAGCACGCGCATACTTAATAGGTACGCACGTTATGTATTTTGTGACGTGAAATTTCACAAGCCTGATTAAAAAATAAAGCCCCAGATACACAATGAACACGCTATAATGTAGTTGAAATTAAAAAGTAGGCACTTTAAACACGGCCCTTTCGCGTGAAAGAGAAGTGCCGCATCGTGTCATAGTCTGTTTTCCGAAAGCACGGACGCGGAGCCAAAAGCTTGTGAAATAGGTCAGTAGGCCTAGAAAGTACTTAGGTATATTTTTACAGTGTTAACGAGTCTTTTACCTTAAAACCTTGAAACTTTATACCATCTCAGTCATAATATCGTGTTGTTTACACTCGTAGAGCGTAAACAACAGAATAGTGTTAATAAATCAAATCGCTGACAAAAAACCTATAAGTAGGTAGGTACAGCTTCTCTTGAATAAGGCTACATCTGATCTTTTCCGATAAATTAAGATAATTAATAATAATTTCTACCTAGATAAGGTTAATAAAGGGTAGGTAAGGTTAGTATTTAGTCGCTTGATAGCAAGAGCAAAGTAATGCCTACCTAAGTGGTACTGCGTTGACTAAAGGCTTGGACAGACCAAACGCGTGGCGGCAACGTGTTCAACGCGACTCCTAGAGGTTGAGGTTTCGTCAACGATATTCGACTTGTTTATGTTGAGTGTCCACTTTCAAATAATAATTTTTACAATTTTTTGCAGAAGTCAATATTTTAAATATTATGGACCATATAAAACTTACAGAGATTGATTGTACAGTAGATACAAGTGCCAGAGCTAACTTTTGCGAGTTTTATTGCTGACATTATACTTACAGTAAAAAGCTTTGTATCTTCTAGGTCATAATAAGTATAACAATCGGCGAACAATCGAGATGACGTCATAAGCGTCATAAGCACTATCTAGATTGTTTTGCTGACTCCCGCGTGCGGTACATATTGTCCCGACCGATACAGACAGCAAGAAAACTATCAAAGTACTCTAGTCTCTACCTGCAGGAATAACGACAGGTAAAAGGACTCACCACATCCAAGCACTGACTGATGCAGTTCTTGAAGCCCGCGGAGCCGCACGGCAGGCTGGGGCTGTCGGTGTCGTACGTGACGACGGGCTCGCCCTGCGGCTGCCGCGCGGCCTGCTGCGGCGGCCCTCCTTGACGCCGACCTGCTGCGACATGAACACACCGGACCAACAGAACTTACCACGTCCAAGCATTGACTGATGCAGTTCTTGAAGCCCGCGGAGCCGCACGGCAGGCTGGGGCTGTCGGTGTCGTACGTGACGACGGGCTCGCCCTGCGGCGGGCCGCGCGGCCTGCTGCGGCGGCCCTCCTTGACGCCGACCTGCTGCGACATGAACACACCGCATTGACACGGCTCTATCTGAAAATAAAACAACGATTAAAATGACGATTGACTATCTGATCTTCTTCTTTTTATGGCACTTTCCAGAGCGGTCTTGGTCATCATAACGTCAAGTAACTTTCAGGTCGAACCGACTGACAGTTTCATCTTCTTTTCATCACACTTTCCAGAGCGGTCCTGGACATCATTACATCACGTTTTACAGGATGCAATGTCCCTCATGGGCGTTCGCCACTTCTGCCTGCTGGCACACAGGCAGATGTAAACTGATGGGGTGCTGAGTCAGGTAACCTTCACGTGGTGCACCCTGGGTACCGTTCAATAACTTGTCGATTCGTTGGGAGGTTATTGAACGGTAGCGAATAACCTGGCGGGGAAGAACGTTCCTCTGCGTGTCCTCTGTTTAGCAGAGGTCACAGTTGAGGAGCAAGGGCGGGTCCGGCGTGCACTTACTCTGCCACCGGACAGGCTACGGCCACCGTCGGACTCGTAATCCCGTATCGAGGCGTCATGGTCATGTCTCGTGGCCTGCACGGGACCGAGGGTCTTGCCTTAACCGGCCGGACCGCGAGGAAGAAAACCTCTATAAAAAATTACCCCGAATCCCAAGCGGCGGCGCACCGCGAGGGGATGCATGGCTGATGGGTGGTTCAGTCGCTAGTGCGTACCTCGTCAGGGTACCGGCCGACCCCCTGATGAGTTACCCCTAGGCTTACCCAGGTGCAGGGGGCACCGCCCGGGTGGACCGAATATTTCCCCCATACTCGTGGGACCAAATATGGAAACTATTAAAGCAAATAATACTAATGAACGAGGGCTGAAAGGCCCGGAAGGAGGGGTAGTCGTCGAGTCCCTTTTGGACACAGACTCCGAAACGGACCAAGCCTTAGAGGCTTCAGAAGGGCCATGGAAGGCGAATAAAGGTGCCTCAAAGCGCGTCCGTGAGGCGACGGATGTAGAGGAAGATGAGCCGGCAGAGAAGGCCGTCGCTGTAGAGCCGGGAGTGCCGTCCAGGCCGAAAAGGGGAAGGGGGGCGTACCTTGGACACAAGGGTGCCAAAGCCCGCCTCAAAGAGCTCGAGATGTGCTCTTTCGAGGCCGAGGCTAACGCCGACAAGGCGCAACGTGCCTCCCCTCCTATGACGAGGTCTCGAACACGGTCCCAAAAGCCGAGCGAGGAGCCTCGGGAGCGGAGCACCAGCACCGTGGCTGACTCGGCCCCGGAAACTGTGGATGAGCCCGCCCCTTCAAGGGACGAGCTCATCGACAGGGCTAGGAGTGCGGTCTCCACTATAATGGAGGAGACCAAGAGATCGACAAATCTCAAGGGCGGCGTCAGGGGCGAAATAAACCGGGCCACCAAAGACATCCAGGTGGCCATGGATGCGCTGCAAAAAATGTCAGCAGATGAGGAGGTCCGCAGACTCAGGGCCGACAACAAGAGGATGAGGCAGGAGTTGGCCGCCCTTAGGGCTGAGGTGAAAGCACTCCGGTCCTCTTTCACGGCGAAAGAAAAGCCCTCCGCGCCGACGGCTGCCGCAGCCGCAGACGCCCAGGTCCACCCATCGCTTAGCGAGGTTCTGGAGACCCTGAAGAGGGATCTCTTCGTCTCCATTGGGGGAATGGTCAATGACCGCCTCGGGGAGATTGAAAGGCGGCTCCCCTGGGAACCCATTTTGAGGCCGCCACTTGCAGCCGACAAAAGGGGGACGGAGAATACGGCCCGCCGCCCTCTCGATGAGCCGTCTGCGGGCCCTGCGCCGGCACGTCCGGCGACAACGCGCTCCGCGGGCAAGAAGGGGAAACCTGCTTCTGCTCCAGTGCCGCAGGAGCAACGCGGGGCACCAACGCGCGGCGCAGAGCCGCAGGACGTAGATGCTGAGGCCACGGCCTCAAATCCCCCGACTTGATCGAAGGTGGTCGGGAGGAAGGCCAAGGCCAAGGCCAAAGCCAAGGCCAAGTCCAAGGCTAATGCCGGAAAAGGCGCCCCGCCTAAACCCACTGCCCCTGCCCGTGCAAATAAGGCTGCGCAAAAAGAAAAGAAGGCGAAGCTGACCTCCCCGAAGTCCGCGGCGGTTGTCATCTCGTTGAAGCCGGAAGCCGTCGCGACACAGACCTACGCGACGGTCATGAAGACGGCAACCGCAGCCCTGGCCTTGAAGGAGGTCGGTGTGGACCATGTCCGAGTGCGCAAGTCGGCCACCGGGGCCCGAATCATCGAGGTTCCAGGGGCCGACAGCGGCAAGGCCGCAGACAAACTGGCCGGCAGGCTGCAGAGTCTGATCGGTGAATGGATGACGGTGTCCCGGCCCATGAAAACCGCCGAGCTGCGAATTGTGGGCCTCGACGAGTCCATCACCTCCGAGGAGGTACAGCGGGTGGTTGCCGAGAAGGGAGGCGTGCCGCTCGAGCAGGTGAGGGCTGGCGTAATCCGTACGGGACCCAGCGGGTCCGGGTCCACCCTGGTCCGGTGCCCAGTGGCCACAGCGAAGACGCTGATCGCGGAGGGACGGCTACGCGTTGGGTGGTCCTCAGCCCGGGTTGCACTTCTGGAACCTCTCCCGATGCGCTGTTACAGGTGCATGGAACTCGGCCACACGAGGGCGCTCTACCCATCACCGACAGACCGCAGCGCTCTATGCTACAGGTGCGGCAAAGAGGGACACAAGTCGGCTTCGTGCTCGGCCAACCCCAGATGTGCAGTCTGCGCAGACCTGGGTCGCAAAGCTGGGCACGTCATGGGAGGGCTGAAGTGCTCTCCGCCGCCTAAAAAAGGTAAGGAGGCCCCATTGACCCAGGCCTCCGAGGCTAGAAGAAGCCCACAGGAGCCAGCACTGGAGGAGGTCGTCATGGAGACGTGATGCCGGTATGCCATGGCGAGTTCCTCCAGACGAATCTGAACCACTGCGCCCGTGCTCAGGATCTCCTGATGCAGCACATGGCGGAGTGGCAGATTGATGTGGTGGCAGCCGCGGAGCCCTACTTCGTGCCCCCTCAGCCAAACTGGGCAGGCGACGCGGAGGCTTTGGTGGCCATCGCGGTGCCGGCGCACGGGCCACCGCTGGTTCCAAAGCGTAGCGGACCGGGGTTCGTGGCGGTCGGGTGGGGGGAGGTGGTACTCATTGGAGTGTACTTTTCCCCCAACAGACCTCTGTCCGACTTCGAGTCGTTTTTGAGAAGTCTGGAACCAGTGGTGCGAGGTGCAGCCCCAGCCCAGGTAATCCTGATGGGGGACCTGAACGCGAAGTCTGCTGCGTGGGGGTCCCCCATCACGGACCCGAGGGGGGTAGAGCTGGGGAACTGGACCGCTATGGTCGGTCTGGTTCTTCTAAACCAGGGACGCGTAAACACCTGCGTCCGGCGGCAGGGGGGGTCAATAGTTGATGTCACATTTGCTACCCCTGCCATCGCGGCACGAACGCGGGACTGGCGCGTCCTTGAGGACGCGGAAACTTTGTCAGACCACCGATACATTCGGTGGAGGGTCTCCGCGTCACTCCCGGCGTCCCAAGGCCAGAACGGGAGAGGGGGAGGGTTATTCCCTAGGTGGGCACTGACCCGCCTAGACTGCGACATGGCGGAGGAGGGAGCCATAGTCGAGGTCTGGAGCACAGGTCCCCCTACCTCATCGGGTGTAGAAGAGAGGGCGAGACATTTCCGCGCCGCACTGATGAGGGTGTGCGACGCGGCAATGCCCCGTACGAGGCGGCTACCCGCCCGAAGGTCGGTCTACTGGTGGTCGCAGGAGATTGCGGCCCTCCGCGCCGCCAGTAACCGAGCGCGCCGGGCCTACACCCGATGCCGCCGCAGAAGGCCGGTGCCCGCGGACGAAGAGGCTCGCCTCTACACGGAGCTCCGGGAGGCGAAAAAAACCTTCCAGGTGGCCATCGCCAATGCCAAGAACTCCGCTCATAAGGAGTTCTTGGCAACCCTGGACAGGGATCCATGGGGCCGGCCATACCGCATCGTAAGGGGCAAGATGCGGAGCGCCCCCCCTATGGATTCCATGGAACCGGAGCTCCTCGATCGGGTGGTGTCGGGGCTATTTCCTCGACCTCCGTCATTCACACCCCCGACAATGGCGTCTCCGTCCGCGGAGCGAGAAGGGCCGGTTAGAGTTCCCCCAGGCACAGATGACGAGATGGGGGAAGCTCTGAACCGCCTGCGGCGGTGCAGGAAGGCGCCGGGACCGGATGGAGTCCCGGCCAGAGTCCTGGCGCTGGCCTTGGGACACCTTGGGGGCCGCCTCAGGCAGCTATTTAACGACTGCCTGACGGCGGGACGGTTCCCAAGGGTGTGGAAGGAGGGACGACTGGTGCTGTTGCGGAAGGAGGGTAGATCCCCGGACTCTCCGTCGGCATACAGACCAGTCGTCCTTATTGACGAGACAAGCAAGATGCTGGAGAGAGTTCTGGCCTCTCGGATAAACCAGCATCTTGCTTGGCGGGGCCCCGACCTGTCGGAGCACCAATACGGGTTTAGGGTCGGCAAGTCGACCCTGGACGCGATTGGTGCTCTGAAGGGCTTCGTGGAGGGTGCCGAGAAGAGGGGCGAAGGTGTATTGGCGGTGTCATTAGACATCGCCAATGCATTCGGCACCCTCCCTTTTGGCGTGATAGAGGAGGCGCTCCGATATCACGGGGTGCCCCTCTATCTGCGCCGAATGATAGGGCACTACCTGGAGGAGAGGGTAGTGCTCTATCAGGCAAGGGACGGGAGGAGGGTGGAGAGACGGATGGCCTGCGGGGTTCCGCAGGGGTCGGTCCTCGGGCCCCTGCTGTGGAACCTGGGGTTCGACTGGGCCATCCGTCCGGTTCTGCTTCCCCGGATGGCAATCGTGTGCTACGCGGACGACACTTTGGTTGCCGTCCGGGGAAGTAGCTACGGGGAGACGGTGAGGAGGGCCACGGTGGCCACCGAATTGGTGGTCACAAGAATAGAAATGTTGGGGTTAAAAGTGGCCCTCCCGAAAACTGAGGCCGTCCTCTTCGGCGGAGCGGGCTGGAGGCCCCCGGCACGCGCCAGCATCCCGGTGTCGGGGGAAGCGGTCCAAATCAGGGCCCACATGAGGTACCTGGGCCTTGTTTTGGACCGAAGGTGGAATTTCCAGGAGCACTTCCGTCAGCTCGCTCCTCGGGTGGTGGGGGCAGCTGCCGCGCTCGGCCGACTGCTCCCAAACGTGGGGGGCCCTGGGGCCCCATGCCGTCGCCTATTCGCGGGGGTCGTCAAGAGCATGGCGACGTATGGGGCTCCTATCTGGTTCGACGCACTCGGACCGGAAACTAGGGCCCTTCTGCGGAGGCCGCAGAGGGTGGTGGCGAACCGGATCTGCCGGGCTTACGTCACCGTAGCCTTTGCGGCCGCCTGCGTTTTGGCGGGCACTCCCCCTTGGGAGTTGGAGGCCGGCGTGCTCGCCGAGACGCACTGCGTTAGAGTGGAGAGCCGGGCAAGGGGGGAACGCCCGGCTCCCGAAGAAGTTGGCCGAGCGCAGCGTATGGCTGCCCGCAGAATGCGGGAAAGGTGGAAGGCCGACCTGGCGGATGCCGTCTATGGCAAGCGCACCATAGACGCCATCCGCCCGGTTCTGGAGCGGTGGTGCCAGCGAAGGCACGGGTCCCTCTCCTTCCGGCTGGTGCAGGTGTTGACCGGGCACGGATGCTTCGGCCATTACCTGCACAAAGTCGCCAGGAGAGAACCGACCCCGTTGTGCCATGAGTGCGGTGCTGGGGACGACACGGCCCAGCACACTCTAGAGGAGTGTAGTCACTGGGCCCCCCAGCGCCGCACTCTGGTGGCGACAATTGGCGGAGACCTCTCGCTGCCCGGCGTCGTACTTGCCATGCTGAGCAGCGAGGGGTCTTGGGATGCTGTGGCTGACTTCTGCGAGGACGTTATCTCGCAGAAGGAGGCCGCGGAGCGGGCGCGCGAAGAGGCTCTCGACGCGCATCCGCTCCGGCGCAGACGGGGGGGAAGAAGGCGGCGGTTATTCGCCGCTCGCCAGCTTCCCTCGGGAGACGGCGGGTAGCTATTGGGCTAGCTATCCGCCACTAACAGTCTCCTCACTGTCTGAGGAGGGGATCACGCTGTCCCGATCCCCTCCTCTTTAGCGCGGGAGCCCCGGCAGGTGGCCGGGGCGGCTGACAGACGCCTGGGACGTATACAACGGGTTCCCCAGGCGTCCAACACAGTCAGCGAGAGGGAACAGCCGTGGTGGTTTTAGTTAGGGTATACCCATAGGGGGAGTCCCACATAACCCCCGTTCTGCACAAAGAACGGGGGTACCTATAAAAGGTTTCCACCACGTAAAAAAAAAAAAAAAAAAAAGATGTAAACTGGTCGGTTCATTGCATTGGCACTTGTGATTTAGGTTTCATCATAAAAGGAAGAAAAAATTTCCACCAAAATTAGAAGGCAATGGTGAAGGATTGTGAGTTGTGACTGAAATTCATACCACCTCTGAATACTTCAAATCACTTCTGATTGATTTTCTCAGTGTTATCTTGTTAGAACCTACATGTTAGTCCCTCTGTGCTAGCATTGAAAAAATTTGTTTCGAAAGAAAATATTATGTTCGTGGTCCCAAAAGATGTCCAGTAGTCTCCGTCATTTGTTTATTTTTATTTAAAGTCATTAAATATGAGAATATGTATAAAAACTGGTCCACAAAATTCACGATTTCCGCTCAACATTCGTTTCACGCGCGTCAGAGACAAAAAGTGCAATAAATTAGCGAATAAAAATGATACCTATTAGATGATTGCCAAGTGATGGTAGATTTTCTTAGATTAGGATTATTTTATAATTTTTGAGAATTGACTTCCTCTTCGATTGCTTTAATTTATTATTAACAATAGTAAATGGGAGGTTTCGATTAGACGGGCAGCCTGTATATTTCCGGGACGAGCTGCTCTTTTTGTGTCTGCCTAGCCTAACCTACATACATACATACTAATAAAATACTATAGTTAATATTATGAACTAATTTTAAAATATTCGGAACTACTGTTATAATTCAATGTCTAGATGTAAAATTGTAAAATATGACGTCACACTAGGGGGGGAACAAAATCATGAAAGTGTGATGTAATTTATGGATGGCCCCTAAACCGTAAATAGGTACTTACCTACCTAGTCTAAATAAGTTCTAATTTAATTATGAAGAAGGTAACTAGTTAATTTCAAACACTTTCCCGACAAAACTACTTACCTATTGCTATAATTATAATATTATTTATAATAATATTATCTATCTATAATATAATAAAACTGTAACAGATCCAATTCTGTACATTGAACATATTTTGAAAATTTCTTTTGGAGGGCATTCTATAATCGATACTGAAGCCAAAACTGTAATTTGTTTCATTTTTGTCTGTCTGTCTGTCTGTCTGTCTGTCTGTATCTTGGCCGCGCATCACGCCGAAACTACTGAATGGATTCAAATGAAACTTGGTACGATTTGAGTTTATACTCCGAGGTAGGACATAGGATACTTTTTATCCCGAAATTCAACACGGTTCTCTTGGGAGAGGGGAAGAAAGTTAAAACATGTATTAAGCTGTAATTCATTAACGCGTTGTTCGATTTAACTCATTCTTCTTTTGTTAGAAAGGTAGTACTTTAAGTATTGTCCCGTAAATATTTCAAGGTCATGGGTTTATTAGTTCAGAAATGACAGACATTTATTGGGTTCAAATAACTTGGGACGCGGATGTTTGTACGTACGGCTTATTTTAAACTGGCGTGCATTTAAATTTATGTTTGTCGGCCTGTCTATTTGTTCCAGCTAATCTCCGAAACGGCTGGATCGATTTTGATGGAACTTTTAATGGCAGATAGGTGATGTTAAGGAGTAACTTAGGATACATTTAGTTTAGGTACAAAAATAATTATGGGGTCCGATCCGATTCTATATAAAAACCTATATCCATGCGAACGAAGTCGCGGGGGTCGGCTAGTAATATATAATAACTAGATGATGCCCACGGCTTCGCCCGTGTGGATTTAGGTTTTTAAAAATCCCGTGGGAACTTTTGATTTTCCAGAACAAAAAGTAGCTTATCTGTAGAAACTCGTCCCCAAAACGGAAAAATCCCGTGGGATCCCCACGATTTCGGAATACAATTCCTTACAGCATCAGGGTTGAGGAGTTGGATATGTACCTACTCGAGTTCATTCAACGATAAAGTCTTTAATTGGTTTTTAATTTTAACTAATAAATTAACCCCCAATATCAATTTAAATAACCGAAAGTTTCTAAAACCCATTAGTTTTGGAGATTAGGTCCCCTACAGTATCAGGATTGAGGAGTTGGAATCCAAATTTTTTATAGAACAGGGTCGCAATGTTTCTCTATCGATTAAAAAAAAAATTACGCAAATCGGTTCAGAAATCTCGGAGATATCGGTGTACATAGGTAGAAAAACACAACTCCTCCTTTTTTGAAAGTCGGTTAAAAAGTAGCCTATGTTACTCCCTGGTTAAATCTCTACTTGTATGTGAAGGTCCCGTCAAAATCGGTTCAGCCGTTCCGAAGATTAGCCCGTTCAAACAGACAGACAGACAGACAGGCAGACAGACAGACAGACAGACAGACAAAAATTTTAAAAACGTGTGATTCGGTTATGGTACCGTTCAAATAACCATATGAGCTTAATATGAGGTAGTTATTTCGATATTACAGACAGACACTTCAATTTTATTTATTAGTATAGACTAGCGGTCCGCCCCGGCTTCGCCCGTGGTACATATATAGCTTATAGCACTCCAGGATCACGTACATATCCAACGGTGAAAGAATTTTTGAAATCGGTCCAGTAGTTCCTGAGATTAGCGCGTTCAAACAAACAAACTCTTCCGCTTTATTATATTAGTATAGACTAGCGGTCCGCCCCGGCTTCGCCCGTGGTACATATATAGCTTATAGCACTCCAGGATCACGTACATATCCAACGGTGAAAGAATTTTTGAAATCGGTCCAGTAGTTCCTGAGATTAGCGCGTTCAAACAAACAAACTCTTCCGCTTTATTATATTATAGTATAGATATTATGACCCGAGTAAAGTTACCCTTTTATAAGCGCCATTTTCTATTTCTCTCTAGCTCAGTGTAAGACACACGTCGGACAGAAATAGAAAATGGCGGTTTAACATTCCTAGTCTTATCTTGATCGCATTATTATAAACTAGCGACCCGCCCCGGCTAGGGCTTCGCACGGGTAGTAATTACCCACTACTATGCCACCTAATATAATCTGGGTTTAATCAGTGTTTTCGATGGAAGCTCCCAGGCGGCTTGACTTTTTCTGACATTTTCAACAAGTATATTTTAAACAATTTACGTAAAACCTTAGCAAATTATACACCCAAAACCTCCCTTATCATTCACTCTGTCTGCATATTGGTGAAAACCGAATGAAAATCCGTTCAGTAGTTTTTGAGTTTATCCCGAACAGACTGACAGACGCGGTGAGGGACTTTGTTTTACATTATGTAGGTAGCTTACCTCATCAAAATCCTCGTCGTCCATATCAGCATCAACAGTTTCATACGACTTCAAGCTTTCCACTTCATCTCGCTTGAGCTTCCGCCTGGCCTGGCTCGTGGTCGCTAGCCACAGAAATGCTGCCAGCATCGCCCATCGTCGGATGCCTGTCATCGTACCGCTGACGATCTGAAATTAGATTAGAATTAGAATTAAAAAATAAAAATTGAAAGATATTAATAATTGGATAGAAATATGTAGGTGCACTACTTTAAAAACTAAGCTATAACCAGCTTTTACAGCCAGCTTTACTAGGGTAAATATGCTTTTATTGTTAGTATAAAGAAAAACTATTGATAAAACATTTATAAATAGATACCTAACTAGCCGTAGATATCGTGCTTTGACGCAAGGCTACATCTCAAAATGTTCTGGTGGCTAGTTACCACTCTATCGGCAGTGACGTGCCGCTAAGCTATTAATCGTTCTGGTACGATGCAGCGTAGAAACCGATCAGAGTTATAAGTTTCCTCTACCAGGTTAGCCCACTTATATCTTAGACTGGACTGGACTCACCATCAGGTGCGAGAACGCAGTCAAGGGGTAACTTGTAGATTAAAAAAAAAAACTTTGAGGCACGTCTATTGCGAGTTGACCGAGCATTTGGATTGCGAGACTGCATGAACCCGTGCCCACCCCCATCGGTGGACTTGGCTGAAAGGGACGATAGTTAATCGTCTTCCAAAGAGGTTCCCAACTTTGGTCTTTGAGATATCTTGACATATCTAGGCATTAGATCGCGCTTCTCTTTTTGGGTGGCTGGCTTTGTCCGTGTGATCGCGTCGAGGTATAAGCATTTGCCTTGGTCAAGGAGCGTCCACAAAGTCCAAAAACAAGCCTCGCAAGGCTGCCCACTTATAGCTATTGATGATATACTTACATTTATAAAGAAGACTGTTGGCGGCGACACTTCTAAGCTCGACTTTACGACGCTACTTAGTAACAACACCCTTCACATTGCTGAATCAGTAATAGAACGAAAATGAGGTTAATATGACAATGCCTCTATTTAAATCCGTGTCAAAAGGAATTCTAATAACATACCTACCTACGTCAGCGGCATATGCTCGCACAGCAAACGTGCGGATTGCATGCATTCACTCTCTGGGCTATAGCTTCATACGTGTTCCACTGTGAAGTTGACGACTGATAAGGATTCTAAGATGAAATTATTTGAGATCAAAGTATGATAAGTAAGCAAATTCTTCAAATGTTCAGACGTTTTGGAGTCTAGATAGATAGGTACTAGGTATGTATTATGGTATGGTATGGTAAAAGAAAGGCAGTGACATTTATGACCAGTTAAAAATGTTCAATTTAGATAGATACTTATACTTAGACTATAGTCATCATCATCATGATTATTAACCCTTTTACGCTACCGACGTAGTAAAAGGTAGCAATAAATTCAAGATGCATTCTTAGTATACATATAGCTAATAGCGCAACTGTCAAGGCTTGGACTGAAAACCGAGAGGTTGAGAGTTCAAATCTAATCCGTTGCACAGTGCACTATTGTCGTACAGTAGGTACATAGGTACTCCAAACACAAACTTAGTTGGAGAGGAAAGAGGAATATTACCAATGGACATCGGTCTCTTGTAGAGAATTCCACACGACGGGATCTTGTGACGCTTGTATTCAGCGGCTCCCTGCGACTCGTCTGCCGTTGGCCCACCCAATGAAGGGTTTGTCAACACTGCGATTTCCGGTGCGAGGTCGCCACCGTGGTACCCCAACGTCTGTCGGGAAAAATCACAAACCTATTTCTCTAGACTTTGGGTGACTAAAAAAAATATTTGATTGAATAGCCATGTTTAGTCATCGTAGAAGGTATGTACCTATTAGCAAATCGACTGGCGGGAGTAATTTATCCAGTAGTGTTAATTTCGCTAATGGATTGTATTGATAATATGGCTATCCGATCTCTGTCCAAACCAAATACGAAAAATCGTCATACATGAAGCGCCTACATTTTGTGACGAGCAATTTTGTTTTGTTTTCATCTGCAAGTGAAATAAATGCATAAATGTTGATAGAATGGTAGTAGCTATACCTATAGGTACGGAGGAAAAAATAAAAAACTTAAGCTAACTAGACGTAGGAACATGCCAAGGCAGGACTGCAGCCGGGCCAGATAATGCCGCTCCTTGTCGCGTACTATTTCTAGTGAGATCATCAGGATTGAAATCCAGAACCTTTTTATTAAAGCGAATACTCTTACCACTGCGCTAGAAAATACCATAATGGGAGATAGGTTATCGGGTGCGCCCCATCCGTTCAAAGTTGAATTCTTATTTGAATTTTAGCCAATCAAAGCCAATTAATGTTTGTAAAGACTTTCTAGAAACTAATATAATATTGTGCTTTATCAGACTTGCGTAAAAATATGTACCTCGCTTCAAAGTTAACCGGTCTCAATTTGTATGCAAAAAATCTTTTAAACTTCTCTTCTCTCTCTCTCTTCTTGTATGTAAATCTTTTAAACACGTGGTACCTGGAGCCATCCATACAATTTATGGTGCGCGCTAGGGAGAAACTTTTCTTTAGGAATATAAAAAGTTAAACTACAAGAATCATTTTAAATATGAATCATTTAATGAATGCTGGGAAAACAATACTGTATTGTTATTATTATAATAGCCTTAATATACACATACAAAAGTACACATCATCACGAGGAAAGATGTAGCGCAAATAAATAACAATAAACAATGCTTATAATTTAAATGCGATTTCTTTTAGGGCTGAGGCACACTGGGACTTAAATCTTGGTAGTTCAGATTCATAAAACATTGCTTCCACGAATATGAAATCTATGGCTTAAAGGCAATACTCGAGAAAACAAATTAAATCCTTATTTCTACAACGCTATTTTTTGTTCAATAAAACTCTAATCGTCGTTTAAAGGTCCATTCGCACAGATCAGTGAAACATCAGTGCCGCGGCCGGCGCACTTCCGGCACAGTGAAACAGTGAAAATATGTCATTTTCTATGAACTGACACTGAAACATTGCATCGTCACTGATACGGACAGGTGTGAACGCGTTCATAGAATCATGAAATCAATCAATAAAAACGAAATAGAAACGAAAATAGAATCAATGCATGAAAGAATATTTTTCACTGTGCCGGAATTGTGCCGTCACTGATGCTTCACTGATTTGTGCGAATCGTGCTTAATTCGCCGTTCAAAACGAGGTTTTGTGCTATTGCACTGCTCAAAGCTGACAAAATATTATTATGCTTACTTCCTAAAAATATATTTACACATGATGAAACTGTTCTTCCATGATCTACTTTCGCTTGCATTCCATTTAAGCAAGTAAGCTAATTTTATTTAGGTAAAACATATTCTACGCCAAAGTAAAATATGGTCTATTTGGTATTTTTTATACGAAGTTACATACATAATTATAAAACAATTTTCAAGAGGAGTTTCCCTGCTGGCAGCTTGGCCACTGTTATATATGCGATATATGTAGGTAGGTCTGTTATTATTATGTCTTCTACCCGATTTATTTTTATTATAATAGTAATACGTACACACGTAACATTTATTTTTTCGTGATTTAATGACTGTTAAACCAATATTGAAGATTGAGATATTATGTACCTACTTAGATAAACTTTTTAATATATTTGTTTTCCAAATAGTTTCAATTAATTTACTTACTGTCATGAAAGTCTAGCATAAAGTTGGTCGTTTTTGATCGAAAAATACAAATATTTTAGCCTGTGTAACTTTGAAAGTACTATTATATTATTTATACAGAAAACCACAGACAGATATTAATTTCTAAGAGCGTGATTGCTTTAAACTGCGTTCGTTGGCTCGAGTTAGGACGAAACTCCTCTTAAGTGTAAATTTTAAAAAAGAGACTCCCAAAGCGCCAAAATATGTTTTACAATAGACAGATCTTAATAAATATGATAATTTAGGAATACATTAAAATCACAGAATCTTGTTTTCAATTTAGTAACAGCTCGGTTAGATTAGGATGAAGCAAATGATTTTGCTTGCAATGGTACACACTATTATATTATGAGAAATCTTCATATAATCCAATTGCAAAATGAAAACTACACTAACTACAAAAATTTAAAAACAACCTACAAACCTGAGCAAAAACTATTTGTAACTATTTCTAATTATGACAAAAAGCTATCACTATAATTAAATTGTATTATGACTTGATCACCATTCTGAAGTGATTAATAAAATTTCATCAATCTTACTTCATACAAATTGTACATTTGAATTGTTAACAAGTTTCTCTTTCAATAATATTATATTAATCATACAAGATACTTTGGACATTTTGCTAAATCAATATTGTATTTTTATTGTGTTATAATTAAATAAATAATATTCTAATGGCTATCAGTCTCAATCAGTTATTGACTATAATGTTGTACATAATGGACAAAGTGATCAATTTGAAAATATTTTTATTATAAATCGTTTTTTCAATTAATAACTTTTGTTTTCTTGCAAAATTGGCACTTCAAAACACAGCAATATATTCACAAAGACATCTTAGCAAACAGACTAATAAAGAATTATAATATTAGAATCAGATTTGCATACAACTTTATTTTCAGTTAATAGAAAAACCAACACACATGTAAAATATTTTCAATTAAAGGATAAAGTATTTTTTTACAGAAATAAAATATGAAACTGACTAAATTCATAAAATAGTTTTGATAGCTTTTTTGCCCGCACAAATTATTCTCACCAAATGCTGACTTGTGTGGGTGTGATGCTTGCGGGAGTAAAAGTAATACCGTGCAAGTAGAAAAATATTACAATCCCTTGATTCGGTAACCAACTGATTGTAATGTTTTCAGGTTTATCATTAACAAAAACTAATGTTGTATAACCATAACTTACACCTACTAATTTTATATACTAGGGTTGTAACAGATATCAGCATAAATTTAGGCACCCATACTTTCATCCATATCCTCAAAATCGATAACAATAATATCCTCATTCTCACTATCCAACCAACATTTGTTACAACCCTATTATTTAGCATAAAATTAAAAATAAATTATGTGTATAAAATATAATCTCAACAGTCTTTCGCCAACATCAATTTGGCCTCGCCTTCAAACACAACCTTTTTCTCTTCCTCAACTATGCAGAAAAACTTCACTTTGAGGATCTTCCTGACGTCCACAAGTTCAACGCTTATGGTCAGCTTCTCTCCAACAAAACACTTGTTAGGGAACTTCATTGTCTGTGAAACTAACACAGTACCCGGTCCTGGTAAGTGGGTACCGATCAAACCAGCCACCAAGCCGTTTAAAAATGCCCCATGTACAATTGGCCGCTTGTTCCCACTATTTTTGTGAAGATAATTATGATCACTGGTGAGATTCGAGAATGTATCCAGATCTTTCTGTGTCAGCGTCTTTTGAATTCTTATTTTGTCACCTGCTTTAAATGAAGCACGGCTGAAAGATGTCGTATGAATCTTGCATATCTTTTGATAGTTTTTGTTGTTTACAGCTATATACGGGAATCTGTTTGATAACATCTTATTCATCTTTACTGTAATGTATCAATTATTTTGCACAAATTATTCAATTGTTCGCACAATGAGCCTTGCTTACATCATCTATAAAGACATTAGCAAGATTGGAAATCACTTTGTTATCAGAATTTATTAATCGCTGTACATCTTCAACAATGTTTAATCCTTCTACAGCAGGTTTTGCATGACTATGGTACAGGTAGATAAGTGTTGTGATTGCTTCAGCTACAGTGTCACTGTGAGTTGACTTCAGTAATGTGCTGATGATCTTTAGATCTGCATGTTTTAGAATATATTCAACATTTTCTGGATCTGGAATTAAAAAAAAAAACAATATTAATGTTAGACTTGCATAAAAACACAGAATCTTAACCTAACTGCGTTTTTGAAATGTTAAAGAGACTGTAATGCCCTTGGCTATATTAAATGTTAAAAAATGGATAGAAAGGGTACTGGGGAGAAAGTAGACTGAAAACTACATGAAATTTACCTAAACATAAGTTAGTGATCCCAGCAGCTGCAAAATGTAGAAGTGTGCCATTCTTTTCATTCTTCAACACATGTATAAAGATATCTAATACGCCAACGTCTCTTATAAAGTCATAGTTTATCGGGTCATATGCAAAATTAGCTAGATTAGCTAGCACTTGGCATTTGGACTCTGGAAAAGAAAACATTATGCAACTAAGATTTCTTTGATGATTTTCACATGGGTTGAGCTTTGAATTTGACTAAAATATAGTTAAGAATTTGAAAAACATACCGAATGATTCCGTATTGATGTACTCATCCACTAACAATGATAAATAGCTTTCGCGGTCAGTTCCATTATCGGGAGTTCGTTTTTGAAGTTGCACTTTGCTACTAAACATTGAATTAATAAGTTATTTTAGTAATGAAACGTACACGCTAGGTTTCCATAGAATTTAGCATGTTATTGTAAAATAACAATGGAATAATTGTAAAATACATTTAGAAATTGACTGAAAGGTCAAACGAATTATTGAATCAATTGAAATGACAAGTGTAAGATATCAGATATGTCATTGACATTGATTGACAGTGACATTGACAGTTCGTGGATAGTTCAAAAATTGTTCAAAACCTTAAAATACCTAATAATAAGCAGAGATAATAATTGAGAATCAAACGAACTTACCTTGTGAAGTTTGATATCTAATTATACAAGCGTCTCGGCCGAAGATTATTATAGCTTACAAGCAGCAGTACAGTAGATTATGCTGTCCTTATCACACTTTTAGAGTATTTTTAATAATAAATTAATTGTTTTTTGACGTTTTTGACGTCAGAGTACCGAGTAGGTACCCCCACCCCCACGCTCCCCCGCCACGCGGAGCAGGCCCATCGTCATTTTTCAGAGCCTTATTTTTTCGATATGTTTAGGGATTTTGACAAAAAAACAGGGCAGGTGGGTTTGTAATAATCTTCAGTCGAGACGCTCGTATAATTAGATATCAAACTTCACAAGGTAAGTTCGTTTGATTCTCAATTATACTTCGCATCTCTCCGAAGATTATTATAGCTTACAAGCAGATGTTTAGAGCATCGAAAAAATACTACAATAATATTTACTGTGTACAGTAAAATTATCTATACTAATAAATAAAATTGAAGTGTCTGTCTGTAATATCGAAATAACTACCTCATATTAAGCTCATATGGTTATTTGAACGCTACCATAACCGAATCACACGTTTTTAAAATTTTTGTCTGTCTGTCTGTCTGTCTGTCTGTCTGTCTGTTTGAACGGGCTAATCTTCGGAACGGCTGAACCGATTTTGACGGGACCTTCACATACAAGTAGAGAATTAACCAGGGAGTAACATAGGCTACTTTTTTAACCGACTTTCAAAAAAGGAGGAGTTGTGTTTTTCTAGCTATGTACACCGATATCTCCGAGATTTCTGAACCGATTTGCGTAATTTTTTTTTTAATCGATAGAGAAACATTGCGACCCTGTTCTATAAAAAATTTGGATTCCAACTCCTCAATCCTGATGCTGTAGGGGACCTAATCCCCAAAACTAATGGGTTTTAGAAACTTTCGGTTATTTAAATTGATATTGGGGGTACCAATTAAAGACTTTATCGTTGAATGAACTGGAGTAGGTACATATCCAACTCCTCAACCCTGACGCTGTAAGGAATTGTATTCTCACGGGATTCACGATTCACGGGATCTCACGGGATTTTTCTGTTTTGGGGATGGGTTTCTACAGATAAGCTACTTTTTGCTCTGGAAAATCAAAAGTTCCCACGGGATTTTTAAAAACCTAAATCCACACGGGCGAAGCCGTGGGCATCATCTAGTATATAATAATAACTACTACGTAGTAGCGCCTAAACTACTGGGCGGATTTTGATGAAAGAGGTGTCAATTGATTCGTTGTAATGGTCCGGGTGACATAGGCTACATTTTATATACGAAAAAAAAATCGAGAAGTGACCTTCGCGCGGCTATACTTGAATAATAAATTAGTTTCGGATAGACATAACAGATGGAGTCACTAGCTGCTTGCGCCGCGCTTTCTGCATACTGAATTATTATTTTATATTAAATTAAATTAAGTATAATACTAAACGTAGTCGGGTTTTAGTTTACAAGTTCGTAAACTAAAACCCGACTACTATGATGTCTATGATGTATAATACATGATTACTATTGAAAAATCATAAATTATATTAAAATATATAATAAATAAAAAATATAATATTACTATTGAATAAGTCTTTAATTGGTACCCCCAATATCAATTTAAATAACCGAAAGTTTCTAAAACCCATTAGTTTTGGGGATTAAGTCCCCTACAGCATCAGGATTGAGGAGTTGGAATCCAATTTTTTTACAGAACAGGGGGTCGCAATGTTTCTCTATCTATTAAAAAAAATTACGCAAATCGGTTCAGAAATCTCGGAGATATCGGTGTACATAGGTAGAAAAACACAACTCCTCCTTTTTTGAAAGTCGGTTAAAAAGTAGCCTATGTTACTCCCTGGTTAATTCTCTACTTGTATGTGAAGGTCCCGTCAAAATCGGTTCAGCCGTTCCGAAGATTAGCCCGTTCAAACAGACAGACAGACAAAAATTTTAAAAACGTGTGAATCGGTTATGGTAGCGTTCAAATAACCATATGAGCTTAATATGAGGTAGTTATTTCGATATTACAGACAGACACTTCAATTTTATTTATTAGTATAGATAAAAAATCATAATTAACAAATTAATAAACTTTCACGAAAATTTATCGCAGGACCTTATGAAGTACTAGATGATGCCCACGGCTTTGCCCGTGTGTATTTAGGTTTGTAAAAATCTCGTGGGAACTTTGATTTTCCAGAACAAAAAGTAGTCTATCTGTAGTAAGAAGTAACCCGTCCACAAAACGGAAAAATTCCGTGGGATCCTTACGATTTCGGAATGCAATTCCTTACAGCATCAGGGTTGAGGAGTTGGACATGTACCTACTCGAGGTCATCTATGCTAATAAATAAAATTGAAGTGTCTGTCTGTAATATCGAAATAACTACCTCATATTAAGCTCATATGGTTATTTGAACGCTACCATAACCGAATCACACGTTTTTAAAATTTTTGTCTGTCTGTCTGTCTGTCTGTCTGTCTGTCTGTCTGTTTGAACGGGCTAATCTTCGGAACGGCCGAACTGATTTTGACGGGACCTTCACATACAAGTAGAGAATTAACCAGGGAGTAACATAGGCTACTTTTTAACCGACTTTCCAAAAAGGAGGAGTTGTGTTTTTCTACCTATGTACACCGATATCTCCGAGATTTCTGAACCGATTTGCGTAATTTTTTTTTTAATCGATAGAGAAACAATGCGACCCTGTTCTGTAAAAAAATTGGATTCCAACTCCTCAATCCTGATGCTGTAGGGAACCTAATCACCAAAACTAATGGGTTTTAGAAACTTTCGGTTATTTAAATTGATATTGGGGGTACCAATTAAAGACTTTATCGTTGAATGAACTCGAGTAGGTACATATCCAACTCCTCAACCCTGATGCTGTAAGGAATTGTATTCCGAAATCGTGGGGATCCCACAGGATTTTCCGTTTTGGGGACGGGTTTCTACAGATAAGCTACTTTTCGTTCTGGATAATCAAAAGTTCCCACTGGATTTTTAAAAACCTAAATCCACACGGGCGAAGCCGTGGGCATCATCTAGTTGAAAATAAAATTAAGGCAAGACATAACAGGGAAAAAAAAAAATCATTTACAATATGTGATTAAACAAAGTCAATATTACTTCATAAACCATAATTTAAAGGCGATTTATTATTTATTTTTAATTAATTATTTTTTTGCTAAGTAGCATGTCAGATAATATATGCTAATCGTACTTGTATAGAATAGAATATAAATTTTTATTCGCATAAAAAAATTTAAGCTTCAAAATAATATATCCACAATTTTGATCTGATTTTAATAAATCTTTATAATATTATAATAGATACTTTAAAAATACATTTGAAGATTCAGACCAAACTACTTTTTGTCGAATAATTTCTAAGTTTTAGCCCTACATTGTGGGCAGCTGATGTCAACGCGTGTCGCGTGCTATGTGTGCCATTGAATTGACATAACTCAATGGGATAGAAAGAGTGGTTTTTGAAAACTGATGAACAAAGGTATAAAGTAAATAAGTAGGTTATTAAATAACAAGAATATGTGTATGCCCTAAAACAAGGGCATGAAATAGTAGCACTGTATTTAACAATTTTACCATCATTGTACTAACCTATTTCAACAAATAAATTGATTTTGATTTGATTTTGAAAAAATCTCATTGGGCACGTAAGGGATCAATTCTTTCTAAATATCTTCTGAAATAAGCTTGTACAGAGTTTAAGGATTTTCTTTAATATATGGCACCACAATAATTGGTTGAAAAAACATTTGATCTTGAAGTTTTGATCATCTATTTTAGTTTTATCGGATTCCAATAAAGTATTTATTGACCAATTGTCTGTATTTTTTAATGGAGATGTTAATGCCAAAAAAGTGAGTTTTTAAAGATAGTACTGAATCTTGCATTTAAGGCATTTGCATTTAAAGGCATTTGCATTTAAGGCATTGCATTATCTATGCATTTAAGGGTTAATACTAAATTATGGTGGACAGTGAGAATGATAGAAATTTAACTTGTATATGAATTTTTGTGTGAAAAATTCAATTAGCTGTATAATGTTGGAATCACCATATAAAACCAATATATACCAATAATTATAACCTTTTTTCTTGCAGAACAGTCATTTTGACTTTAAAGATGTGTTATATTTATTCATGGAATTATTAGAGAAAAGACCATTGCTATGTTAAGCGATGCGTTGGAGTTGGAAAAAACGCCCTTTGCCATGTAACATTTAATTGTGTAATATTTTGAAATAAGGCTAAAGTATGGAAAGGCTTAAAAATTTTGTATTTTTTTTTTTTTCATCAACAATCTCAGAAGTTCCATGATGCGTACCTCTGACATTTGTTATTTTGATTACTGGCAAATAAACCAAAGTCAGATCTGCCGAAATAAACTTTTAACTGACGATACGCATAAACAGTGAGTTCCCTTTCTGTGTTCATGTTGAACTTTTGACGAGATTCAAAATCTGCCACTAATGTTCGTATTTATTTAAATATATGACGCAAAATTTTATAAACATTGATATAAGCAATAGCTGTTTGGTAAGATATTATAATTTTTAAGTCGTGAAAAAACTGAGGCTATAAAGGGCTGCAAGTAAATTGAAGAACCGATGGACGTTGGAGTCCCAAGGTGCTTGAGTAGCGCAATGACATTTGCGAGTAATCCGTAAGCTGTCTCATCGTTACAGATTGCACCACAGCCCGAACGTGACGCATCACTATACACTAGGTACTAGTGAATATTCTTCATATTTTAAATGAACAATTTGCAGAATCAATATAATTTCTCCACTTCCTCCAGCATATGAAATCATTGTTAACAATACAGATCATATATTTCTACACAGAGAAGGTCATAATATATTTCTTACGATTATCAAAGTAGTGAATTGCCAAGAATTTCAAGAACTTTGAAAATCCATACATTTTCGTATAAATAAATCCGTCATCGAAGGCCGGGCACGCCAACATCGACAAACCAACATAACTAGTTAGTTTCCTGATTTCTCATACATTTTTCTGTATCTGTTTGTGAATAACTTTATATGAACTTTTAGACGAATAAAAGATAAATCCTTTTTTGTGGGTAAAGAGTGATCCTTGATCAAAAATCTTAATTTCAAAAGTAATTTGTTGATCGCTTCTTACATTATCCAAACAGTTGTAACCGAATTTCTAATGCATAATGAATCGTCAAGAAAATTAACTGATAAATAAACTGATGAACATACATAAATGTGACGGACCGGTTTTTTAAAACCTTTGTTGATAGAAGTTGCAAAGTCCAAATGGTAAAACGTTGACTTCTGCATATCACTTTCGGCCACTGGCAGTAAAAAAATATGCATCTTTTATAGTCTGATTTCTACTAAGGATTTCTTATTCCGCGAAACTATCGTTTCTTACTGTTACCAGACGTATATGTCGGCGACCAAGCCAGATCTTTCACGTTAAGGGTCTAATCACGGTGAAATTACACACCAAATATCACTTATTTTATTTCAGTGCAATATCTAACAAAGGAATGCATGCCATTTTCACGATTCGATTGCTTTTATATTTGTATCTCAAGGTTATAACGGAAATATAGCAATACAACTTCTTTTGTATAAAGAACAAATAAAATTACTGTAAAATAATTCTTGAACCATAGCTTAATAATCAAAATAAATATTTAAATGAATTTTACGTAACTCTAAATGGTTTATTTTAAACAAACTATGTTTATTTAAATAATACCAACCAAACAACCAACAGTCATAATTCCTGCAGATGGCGCTACAAGGAGATTCTACCATAGATTACACAAAACGTTATTATAAATTTTGCAATAACTCTAATAGATTTTATTATAAATATTTAAACAGCGAGTGGACTGACGCACTCGTTGGACAGACGATCTCAAGCGAGTCGCTGGCAGCCGCTGGAATCAGGCGGCACAAGATCGTGTGCTGTGGCGATCCTTGCAAGAGACCTATGTCCAGCAGTGGACGTCCATTGGTTGAAACGAATTTAAACAGCAAACTATTATTTCAATAGTAAATGGTGATATTGAACAATAAATTAGACATCAAACATTCAAAGAGTCAAAACGGTGTCTATTTAATATTAGACCTTGATAAATAACGGTTTAATATTTATCAATAATTATTTCTCATCATCATATTTATCAATCTCATCTATTTCACACATTTTTATAATTATTTAAACGATAAACTAAAATATAGTTTATCAATATTTTCCACTTATTGCCGATACATGGCGCTTGCGCCCATATATACCAGTTCCCACATAAAGGATAATAAATTTAAAACTCATATAACTGAAAATCAATTGCCACATGTACATATGACAAATGCCTGACAGATGCTTCAGGCATTTTAATATTGGTGTAAAATCGAACTTCAGGTGTTAACCTTGTTATTCATACAAATAACTCATTGTATTTTTAAAATGACAACTGTCAGAATTTCACCGAATCAAAAATTAGACCGGTTGTCATACAGCATATTAATTAATATTAATGCGGTACTTTCATATCTTCCATATTAAAGTTATTGACACAAATAAAGTTTGATCATCACACATCATATAAATTCAAAATAAAACGATGTTTTCCTTTAGGCTGAGGGACTGTAAAAATTGGTGAGACGAATAATTGTTTTTCTTTGGCCCAAAAATATGAAGCCACTCGTGAAGAAAAACTGATCTGCCAATGATACGTAAAAAGGTATCGGTGTTATGTACCGGTGACGAAGCAGCTAGCATTGTCACGGTTGCGCGTGCGATATTTAGCATTGAGTCGTAAGCTTAAGTGCGTAAACGTAAGAGAGTAAGTGCTCAGTGATAATTTCACGACACGGCCGCTGGTGGCGGTGCGGTGGCGATAGCGGGTGCTGATGTCAGCCCGGGTATATGTATTATACTCGCTTTTCGGGCAGGTGCACATGGTGCCCCCCGTACGTTTAGAGTTTTCCGGTACAGAAGTACTCGGCTGTGAGCGGAATTGGTTAGATATCAACTTTGAAGCGGAGGTTGAAGTGGCCTTAGATGATTTCAGATACTCCGACAGATTTAAACCGAACCAAAGGTGTCGATTTTCATATTTTTTAATATATATCTCGCTTATGTTTGCTAAGCTTCTGTAATGAGTATCGCATAGCAACCGTCTTTGACGCTGATCTTTTTGGTAAATATTATTTTAGAATATCGATCTTCCATAAGCAACCCGTAAGTCAAAAATTACACATAGATGGGTATAATGTTTCCATCGTGTGGCGAAATCTTTATGGCCAAATCTCCGAATAGTTTTTCTTGTTGGGTCTGAGACCAATAATAATTGTAAAATCTCAAGATCTAATTATTTTGTCATTCTTATGAATCAGATGTCAATAAGAATAACGTAAGATGAAATTTATGTAGGTAGGTATTAATTTTATGACCCTACAAAGAAAACTCACACACGCTATGCGTCGGAGTAGTTGACTGGATGTTAGATATACCTATATTTTATCCACACACCATAAAGGTCGGGATGTACATATATTTTCCACTCACCATATAGGTTGGGATATACATAAATATTTTCCACAAACGTTTTACATCGGGATAGTTATATTTATTTGACAGGTATCACTATATTTTTTATCCACACACCATATAGGTCGGGATATATATTTTCCACACACATTTTATGTCGGGATAAGGTACATGTCAATAATACAGGAAACCAAGGTTATAAGTATATATTCTATATGCCACTGAAGCTGGCGCCTTAAATATTTTAGTGAAGACAAGGTCATTCGCTTAGGCTATTCTTTCTCTCTAGTTTTTATATACCTCACACACTATTTATGTAGGTGAGAACGAGACAAAGCAACTTCCAGCCAACAACAAAGGAAATATTTCTTTGTTCAACTTTTTGTTTGGAGCGTAAATTCCACAGGTTATATCTGTCTAACAGGAAACTCATTGAGATTTCCAATTGAACCGTCAACATAAACAGAAGACGGTACACAGATAAAAACAATGAACAATAATTATTTTGTTCACTGGGTAAAAATGTTAATGAATATAACTTCTTACTAGTAAATAAATCTAGTCTTACCTTGAATTTTTCTGCTCGCTCGATGATGATTGATCGCATGATACTCGCTAGCGATTCCTGGTACTGATGATTAAAATCCGCGGGTGATACACTTCAACTTTTTCAACTAAATCACGTTTTCTTTTTCCCGTTTCACTTTTTATTTTTTAAATTTTGTTTGGTCGACGTGTGACTCGGACAACACAAAATAACGTAATGACGATGGGCCTGCTCCGCGTGGCGGGGGAGCGTGGGGGTGGGGGTACTTACTCGGTACTCTGACGTCAAAAACGTCAAAAAACTATTAATTTATTATTAAAAATACTCTAAAAGTGTGATAAGGACAGCATAATCTACTGTACTGCTGCTTGTAAGCTATAATAATCTTCGGAGAGATGCGAAGTATAATTTAGAACCCCCATTATTATGTTCATACAAACACAAAGTCAAGAAATTTTAATAAACACCATTTATAGTGCTCATTGTGCTCGTTTAGTAGGTTTGGTTTAGCTAAATTAACCACGTTTTTTATTATGATCAAAAATGTTTTATGCTTTGTTTAGGGTCTGCTCTCTAGATATCTGTGGTCAAGTGACAACTGACAACCTATTGACACCGCTAGATCGTTTGACTTTTCGTACTATAGTGCTGCCAGTAAGGCCGTTTAGCCCCAAAAGGATCGCAGGTTTGGGCTTTTTAGGCCTGAGATATTTTAGAGGCTTATTCATAGAAAATCATCAATAACAAGGATAGAACGGTGGACTGAACGGAGCCCGTGTACCAAATTAATGCACAGTCGAGCACAAGTTTCTAATGTCACACTCAGTACGCACAGACTTCAACGTAATTTATTTATTTTAGCGCACAAAAATAATTGTGGAAATGCCATTTTGCGCTATTTCGAACTTTAAACGCAGAAGTTCAGAATAAGATTGCAAAAAGGAGGTATTTATTATATCACACCGTAAGTGTTTATTTTGGCACGCGTGAATTAATTATTCTTCGTAAACAATGATGATCCTCAATAGGTAGGGTAGGTATCTATCTTCTATCTATACATATTATAATAAAATTGTAGACTTGCTGTATCTGTACATTAAAGATTATTGCAAAATAATAACTGGGGGATGTTAGGATAAGTAAGTAATTAAACGTAAAAAAAACTATTTTTGTCTGTTTATCTGTTTGTCTGTATGTTTGTGCGCGCATGACGCAAAAACTACTGAAACTTGGCATGATATAAGTTCATACTCGTAGTATGAACTTATATCATGCCAAGTTTCAGTAGTTTTTGTAACATAAATTCACAATTCAGTAACATATAGGATACTTTTTATCCCGAAATTCAGCACGATTCCCTTGGGAGAGGGGATGAAATTCAAAACGTGTACTTAGCTGCAATTCATTAACGCGTGGTCCGATTTCATTCATTCTTTGTTTGTTAGAAAGGAGATACTTTAAAGCTACCGGCTAATCGAAAATTGAATATGAAAGGCTGAATCGATTTTGATGGGACTTTCACTGACAGATGTTTACATTTTGATCTACCTAAATCCACCAGTGAACTTTTAACAGTTTTTAGCAAGGTATGAGTTTAAAGGAGCTTAGAAAAAACAAATTTATTCCCATGGGATTTTTAAAAACCAATATCCACGCGAATGAAGTCGCGGGTATCCGCTTGTGGTATATAAATTATGTCTGTGGGCTTATTTAGTACTCCATCAAATTGTGTCCACACACAACACATCAATAATCGCAATAACCGACTCGGATTTTCAATTTATTAATTAGTATTGGATTTACATACTGTTTTACTTTTATCTAGAAACTTTCGTTTATTCGGGGTATTTCGTTTTGAGCAGTTGGTAACCCTGGCTAAGTAAAACGTGCGTTTTTGACGTTTATTGTGCAATTATAATTTATCAAAAATATCAAAATAACTATAAAAATTTGTAATTTTTGGGAGAGAATGATATGATTTAATTTTTTTTTAAATAAAACCATATTAAATTTCATAATGAGTGCTACTCCATCCATCGCCGGTAACTATTTATCTATTACTTTTGGAAAATATTACTATTGAATTAGGTTATAAAAGATTTTTTTTTTCAGGATTAACAAATCGCAATTTATTTCGAATCCAATTTCAAGAACCTTATGAGGAGATAATACTCAGAGATGAGACGACACCTAATATACGCAGTTTTACATTTAGTCCGAAAGGGACCTATTTAGCTTACAGGACGGATAGAAAGTGAGTTTATCTGCCATCATTGCTATAGCACTATTTTTAATATTCTAATTATTATAGCATAGGTATAGGCCTATGCTATGCTGAGTAGCAAGACAATCTTCGTGAAACTGGTGTCAACTATATACTAATTTATGTAAAATGTATTTAAATAAGATTGTTAAATAAAGGCTTTATTATTATTATAATTATTATAGATTAAGATCCCAGAGCGATCTGACATAACTTATTTTCTGATTAGATGAAACCTTAGGCTCTCAGTAGTGTCTTATTTACTTTGAATACCTGCGTACTTGTGGAGTTTGAACCTGTGATACTTGGGGAGATATCAAGTGTGAAAGGTAACTAAAAATAAGAGTAACTTAACTTACATTCACATGGCTGATTCTTATATATATATTGTAGAATATCACTCCAAACCACTACCAACAGTATCAGACACTTTCCATAGACCAGAACTTTTATCAGACACTTTAAATCTCCACAAAAAATAAATGCATAATTGACACCAATTAAAGTTGTAATTGGTGTCAATTATGCTGAGTTGTATGGGCGCTCATACAATATAAAGGCCTAGCTTAATTGGCACCTACCTCAATATGAAGAAACATGAATATTTCAGAAAATAATTGATTGCCAAAACTCGAGATGATGATTGGATATTAGAAATTATTTGTCAGATTTGCATGTCAAAAATGAATGGCCTTATGTTATAACACAATACATACTTACTGTGCTTGTTAATCTTTAAGGCATCTCTGATTTCTTCACCATGCTGTCATCAACCATGCTGTCTTCCACTATGGGAAGTGTGGAAGTGCGGTCGTTTCTAGATTTGTTTTCTGATGGATGTTAGATGGATGGCTGTGGTCACACAGAATGAGCTGATATTAAATAATTATTATGTAAAAAATTATTATTTACAAGTGATTAATTTGTTCTCTGTGATATCTATACTAATATAATGAAGTGGAAGAGTTTGTTTGTTTGAACACGCTAATCTCGGAAACTACTGGACCGATTTTAAAAATTCTTTCACCGTTGAATATGTATGTGATCCTTGAGTGCTATAGGCTATATACCTATTATGTACCATGGACAAAGCCGGGGCGGACCGCTAGTAAATAATATATTAAAGAATTTAAATAAATACACCCAAAATATTATTTTAGAGCAGAGATAGTCAAATGTGCTGACTGGTCCGTAGCTGCAACAATTGAAGGCAACTACAAAGAAATGTTTTTCTCACCGTTGGATAATTACTTCATTGTATGGGAAATGTTCGCTATGACCAAGGATAATCCTCAGGTAAAACAAAATAATATAAATAATAATAAAAAATAAGCTGTGATAACCTAATGGTTAGGACGACCAGCTTCTAATCGGAGGTCGTGGGTTTGATCCCGGGCACGCACCTCTAACTTTTCGGAGTTATGTGCGTTTTAAGTATTTAAATATCACTTGCTTTAACCTGCATGCCTGATAGTTCTCCATAACGTTCTCAAAGGTGTGTGAAGTCTGCCAATCCGCTTGGCCAGCGTGGTAGACTATGGCCAAAACCCTTCTCACACTGAGAGGAGACCCGTGCTCTGTAGTGAGCCGGTAATGGGTTGATCATGATGATGATGATGAAAACAAAATAAGATCCCATAACATTCTTTATAAGACCACTGGTTGATTAAAAGGGGCTAACCTTCAGTTGGTCGTAGGGTTAGCTATTTTTTAGTTAAAGGGTGGCAGTATTATGAAATTATTTCAATGGCATAACTTTTTAGGGTAAACCTAACTTACACGTGTTTCGATCATCAAATGGAGAAAAAATAGGATCATTCGTCCAGAAAAATCAGATTGGTTGGTAAGTGTTTTCTTTTATAATGTAGTTAATAAGTTACGATGAAGCTTGTAAGCCAATATCTTAGGGATCAGTGCAGTCCTAAACATAGTTATCAGTATTTAATGTAATGCAATGTGTCCACTAGCAATAAAGTTTATAGAAATCGGCTTTGACAAGTCACTTGCACTGTGTAAACAATCATGGCAAGTTAATGTCTTCTATTTAATCTTGTCTTGTCTTAATAATGTCTTTATTAATAAATTCTATTCTATTCTATTCTAGTATATTTTTTTTTCCACCAGGGAACCAAAATGGTCATCAGACGAGAAATTATTTGCAATGCTTATAAACAACAGAGTCCTCATATATGAAGATGTGAATCTAGAACGATACACTCAGAGTATCCAAGCTGAGAAATTGCAGTCATTTAGCATATCACCCAGTACAACACCCGCATACTACTTCTCAATATTCACATTAGGTATGAAAAATATTAACTATCTGGTTGGTCTAATGGTTAGCATATTGAACTGCAGATCACAAGGTGGGATGTTAAAGGGCTGTAGTGGTCATGGTA
The DNA here is from genome assembly GCA_920104075.1 of Melanargia galathea. Taxonomy (NCBI): domain Eukaryota; kingdom Metazoa; phylum Arthropoda; class Insecta; order Lepidoptera; family Nymphalidae; genus Melanargia; species Melanargia galathea. Next base: position 16,395,759 of record OV049863.1, on the reverse strand, counting down.
ATCTTTTTCTGCAGCCAATATGCGGAAAGGATAACACTACTTATAGAACTGTTTATTTAATTTAAAGGTTGTATACCAATTATAGTAATTAGTATACCTGTGATAGCCTAGTGGTTAGGACAACCAACTTCTAATCGGAGGTCGTGGGTTCGATCCCGGGGCACACACCTCTAACTTTTCGGAGTTATGTGCGTTTTAAGTATTTAAATATCACTTGCTTTAACGGTGAAGGAAAACATCGTGAGGAAACCTGCATGCCTTAGAGTTCCCCATAACGTTCTCAAAGGTGTTTGAAGTTTGCCAATCTGCTTGGCCAGTGTGGTAGACTATGGCCAAAACTCTTCTCACTGTGAGAGGAGACCCGTGCTCTGTAGTGAGCCGGTAATGGGTTGATCATGCAATACCAATTAATGAGCACCAATTTGCTATTTAACATAGAACGTCGTGTGGCAGTCTCGTTAAGTGTTTTCAAATTGTATTAAAAGTGTGTTTCTGCTCATATATCTATCAAAATGACATGGCACTGTTTGCGCAGATACGAAAATGCCTTAAAACCAACATATTCTTTCTCTGTGGAGCAGGTGCTTTTTTTTTAATGTTAAAGCAAAGTAAATACCATCTTGCCTTCAAATTTTTCCATTACTTAACACAATGCTTTACTTATTTATATTATTAATTAGCTAATATTATTTACAACCTTTTCTGCTGTGAAAAGCAGCAGGAAAAAAGCAAAAGGAAAAGCTGTGATAGCCTAGTGGTTAGGACGACTGACTTCTAATCGGACGTCGTGGGCTCGATCCCGGGGCACGCACCTCTAACTTTTCGGAGTTATGTGCGTTTTAAGTATTTAAAAATCACTTGCTTTAACGGTGAAGGAAAATATCGTGAGGAAACCTGCATGCCTGAGAGTTCTTCATAACGTTCTCAAAGGTGTGTGAAGTCTGCCAATCCGCTTGGCCAGCGTGGTAGACTATGGCCAAAACCCTTCTCACTCTGAGAGGAGACCCGTGCTCTGTAGTGAGCCGGTAATGGGTTGATCATGATGATGATGATGATGATTTACAACCTTTTCAGGTAAATCAGGTCAGCCATCTTTTTGGCGCGTATTCAAATACCCTGAGTTCGAAGTGTCACAGGCCCTGGTGAGCAGGTCCTCATTTCAAGCGGACAAAGCCGCTTTTCATTGGAACCGACGGGGAACCAATGTCTTTGCTATGACACAAACAGAGGTAAGTAGCTAATAGTGATAGATGATAGTTTAATTAGTGTTACTGGATATTTATCCATTCTAATTAATTTAAAATAAATAAATAAGTATATTAAGCTGTGATAGCCTATATATTAAGCTGTGATAGCCTAGTGGTTAGGACGACCGACTTCTAATCGGAGGTCGTGGGTTCGATCCCGGGCACGCACCTCTAACTTTTCGGAGTTATGTGCGTTTTAAGTATTTAAATATCACTTGCTTTAACGGTGAAGGAAAACATCGTGAGGAAACCTGCATGCCTGAGAGTTCTCCATAACGTTCTCAAGGTGTGTGAAGTCTGCCAATCCGCTTGGCCAGCGTGGTAGACTATGGCCAAAACCCTTCTCACTCTGAGAGGAGACCCATGCTCTGTAGTGAGCCGGTAATGGGTTGATCATGAAATAAGTATATTGCAAGGTCATTGAAAGTGATGTGTGTTCCACACTTATGAATAAATACATAAAATTATAATAGTATTTTTTAAAAATGCACAATTTTTGTGTGCTTTACAGTGCTTTTGCACTTTTGTGCAACAAACTTTTCAATAGTACTGAAAAGTACGATTTTTATTTTTATTAAAAAGAATATTATAGCCATGTTGATCATGACTAATATTCTTTTTTCTCCTTTCCCCTTCAATGAATTGAAAACTTGACTGTGGTAATAGAGTAACAGGTGGGGTTTGAACCGTCGACCCGTCGAGCGTCGTTTCCGATCCGCGCCCGATGACCGGTGCGCTATTGAGGCTATGAAAATATAATGCTTACATAACCTTTATACCAATTTATTCTTAAACAATGTCTTTTTTGCTTTTGCAGGTAGATAAAACAGGTGGTTCTTATTATGGAAAGCAATCGTTATCTTATGGTGATGTTAAGGGGAATGCTGGGAACATGTCATTCAGTAAGTGAAAAAGTTAATGAAGGTAGTTTATCAAACCGATCATATTATATGAATCTTACTAATATTATAAATGTGAAAGTGTGGATGGATGTTTGTTACTCAATCACGCCGCAACTACTGAACCGATTTGGCTGAAATTTTGAATGGAGGTAGATTATGCCCTGACTTAAAATATAGGCTACTTTTTATCCTGAAAAAATGCACAGTTCCCACGGGATTTTGAAAATCCCGAAATCTATAGCTACAGCTATAGGTAGATTACTATAGCGAACTTCCTTGATAGTAGGTATAAAGGTTGGAAAAAGGAGCGGGAACGGGAACCGGAAATCCACGATTCCCTCGGGATTTGTGCAAAACCGAAATTCATGCGGGCGAAGCCGCGGGCATTCTCTAGTTTACTAATAAAAACTATTAAAAGTATATGTAAATATATAAAGCTTGTTTGTTTGTTTGACTCAAGATCAAGATTGATTCAAGATTAGTTACTTACTTATATATTAAAAAAATAATCTTCAAAACCAAAAAAAAAAAAACCAAAAAGTTGTGAGTGGTTCAAAACTCCAAAAACAAAATGTACGCGGCGACTTATGACCTCCTCATTTTTTCGTCTATTAAAAATTAACTAAAGTATCAATTATATCTTACTAGCTGTTCTCAGGATGTGTTGCAACACCACGTAAAGTATTATTTACGAACGCATAGAGGGCAAACATACAAACATTTATTTTTATATATATTTTTTGGGTCAGAAATCTTTGCGGACCTATGCAGAACAATTCACCAAAGATTCATCGTAACCAGATGAATAGTTCAGCAGTGCATAATGGACAGTCAAACATTGATTTTTATTAATATAGATACACAACTGTGACCAAATGTACTTTAAAAACAAAGGGAAAAAAAAACTGGAAATCGATGATGACCAAAGATCGGAATAGGTAGTGCAATTTGGGGTGAATGACCTGGAACATTATCAATAGTATGGATATGACTGCGGATTTCTATCTTACGTGATTTTAATACCTCATATTATGTGCAATATCAGAGAGATTTCTCTTTTTCATGTTGTACTAATATGACCCGACATGTTGTAAAATAGGCAAGGAGGGTCCCATCCATGCGGTCGCGTGGAGCCCGAGCAACGGCAACGAGTGGGTGGGCGTGTACGGGCACGCGCCCGCCAAGGCCACGCTCTTCAGCGCCAAGTGCGAGCCGCTCTTCGAGTTCGGCACCGGCGCCTGGAACGCGGTCTACTACCCGCCCGACGGGAACCATATCCTTTTCAACGGCTTATATGTATTACTTGTTTGGATCCACCCACCACCACCACCACCACCACCACCCGACCAACCGGAGCGCGCTAGGTACTTGTAACGGACAAGTACTTAGCGCGATCCGGTTGGTCGGTTCTATTCAATAATCCTTATTACCTACCCTAATTTGGTTGTTCAAAATCTGTCTAAAAGTAATGCTATCCTCTTTCGCAGAAAAAAAAAGAGATTTAGCTTGGAGATTCCTCGTCATTCCTGAACCAATTGCGGTGCTGCGGTGTTTCGTCTTTGGACTATTAACACAATTAATTAAATTAGTTTTTTTTTCTTAAACACATATGTCCTTAACTCCACTGCACTAGTCCTCCTCGGCGGTTTCGGTAACATAGCAACGGGACACATTTCCGTGTGGGATGTGCGCGGGTACAAGAAGATGGGAGAATGTTCCGCTCCAGACACGACCAGCTTGCAGTGGGATCCCAGGGGGGAAACCTTCCTCACAGCGACCACGTACCCCAGGCTCACCGTCGGGAATGGGTAAAACATTAATATTTTACAAGATGTTCCGCTCCAGACACAACCAGCTTGCAGTGGGATCCCAGAGAGGAAACCTTACTCATAGCGATTAAGTACCCCTGACTCACCGTCGGGAATGGGTAACTAAACACTGATATTTTACAAAAAAACTGGGAGAATGCTCTCCCTCCCTTGCGTGGTAACCTAGAGGGGAAACCTTCCTTACAGCGACTATATATGTATTATACTTTATGTTTACCATCGATCGATCGGCAGTTGGTTAATAAACTCAATTGTTTTTTTAACATGCGCTTAATCAAAACGGAGAAGAATGGAGTGTGTACACTCTACAAATTCTAAATAAGGTACCAACCTTATTCTACGATACACGTCCATTGAAGAAAGTTTTTTTTTTAAGAATAAAAATGTCTGTATTATAGTTCTCTCGCTCACAATTACTAGGCACGTTTGTTCACCGATATTCTTTTATTACAATTGTCACAGGTACAAAATATGGCACTACACGGGCGCGCTCATGCACAAGCGTGTTTGTGGTGAAAAAGAGAATCTGCTGTCGATTAGCTGGCAGCCCGGCGCGTATCCGAAGAGCGAGCTGTCACGGTCAGCGCCCAAGGGCATAGAGGACGCGACCCCCAAGGCGACGGGCGCGTACCGACCGCCCGGCGCCCGGAACCGACCCTCCACCTTCACCCTGCACGAACACGAGGCGCCCCATCGACCGGGACAGACTCTTGATGGTATTTTTTTTACTCATCTATAGGCTCGTAGAAAAAATATCGATATTTTTTTTTTCGATCGGAAATCGGATCTAAATCACTTGGCAGCACGGCTTTGCCGGTAGGGTGGTAACAAGCCACAGCTGAAGCCTCTCACCAGACCAGACTAGATACAATTTACAAATTATAAAATCCCAATTTGCCGGGAATCGAACCCAGGACGTCGCACTTATAAGACCACTGCGCCAGAGGGAGGTCGTCAAAATAATAATTATATGTGGAATTAATACAGTTCCCCAGTTTCACTGTCCTAAATTGTCTGCGACAAATCTATCGGTCTCATTACTGTGAAGGTTGTTTATTACTTGTGGCCTGTGAGGGATACGTCACCTGAACACTTATACGTAATATTAACGTAACACTTGTAGTAATTGTGGTCTTAGTGCTATAACCCACTGGCGCGACACGTCGCGTGCGGCTTGCCGCGCGCGTTTTTTTTCGAGGTGCGGCAGCACGCGCGACAGGGCGCGGCAAAAAACACTCAGTCTCAAAATTTAGGTCGAAGAGATCGCAGCACTATTGTTTTATTACAACCGCCGCGCGTCGCAAAAAAGCGAAACATAGATACTGGGTACATCCTCTATTTTTAGAACGTCCTACATGTAAAAACGTGTAGCGCGCTGCCGAATGTCGCGCGCGGTTTTTCATTCAAAGTCAAGCCGCGCGCGACAGCGCGACCATGCCGCGCTAGTGGGTTATGTGCCAAGCGTTTGCATAGAGTTTATATGGAAAACTAGTATGGCGCGTGGGTGCGCGGCCCGCTAAAGCGGACCGCGAGGTTTCGGTTTTGGGTATTTTGGTTTGAAGTTGAACAGCCTCCACCTATCTCTCCCATATTCCTAACCCTCGATCATTATCACTCTCCATATTTTTTCTCCGAATCATTTGTCAGAATGAGAGTTCTTCCATAAAAACAGATTTTGAAAAGGAACTGTATCAAAGTCTTGCATAGTTCCGATTTTGTATTCTCTTCAACATTCGCCATATATTTTGTATGGAAAAATAAATTTCGCCATCTTGTTTTTTTCTGTTCATCAAGTAAACCACGTCTTGATCATCTTTTGCCAAAAAACCACTCTTCCATCTTTTATACTCAGTGAGATAGACACCGACGAAATTTGTATGGCCACTATCTTGAATCCGCCATTTAGGATTTTTTTCAGCTCACTGCCAATTGGATGAGGTTTCGAGTGACTTTTGTTTGAGCACCTTACACCTATATTCAATACCCTGGCTGTGCTCGTCACCCGCCTCTGAAATCTTCAATCATCAGCTCTCTCCATATTTTTTCTCCACATAAATTTTTGTCTTCTATACGAAACCATCAATGAAAAAAATTATTTGTGTGGAAAAATAAATTCCGCCATATTGATTTTTTTCTGTTCATCAAGTAGATCTTTAGGTCTTGATCATATTTTTCCAAGAAACCACTCTTCCATCTTGTATACTTGGTAAGATAGACATCGACGAAATTTGTATAGCCGCCATCTTGAATCCGCCATTTTGGGGTTTTTTTCAGCTCAGTGCCAATTGGATGAGGTTTCAAGTAATTTTTGTTTGAGCACCTCCCACCTATCTACAATACCCTGCCCGGGCTGCTCAACCGTCTTCCAAACCCTCAATCATCATGTTTTCCCATATTTTTCTTTGAGAGTTCTCCAAAAAACCGGATCACAGCCTTGCATAGTTCACAACTTGTAGTCTTTTCAATATTTGCCGTACATTTTGTATGGAAAAATAAATTCCGCCATTTTGAATTTTTTTTTCTATTCTTTGAGTAGACCTTCAGATCCTGATCATCTTTTGCCAAGAAATCACTCTTCCATCTTTTATACCCTCCGAGATGGAGACTGACGAAATTTGTATGGCGGCCATCTTTTTTTCGCCATTTTGAATTTTTTTTCAGCTGACTGCCAATTGGATGACGTTTCGAGTGACATTTGCTCGAGCACCCCCCACCTATCTTCAATACCTTAAGCGTGCCCGTCGCTCGTCTCTGAAATCCTCAATCATCAGCTCTCTCCATATTTTTCCTCTTAATGAATTTTTGTCCTCTATACCATTATTGAAAAAAAAAATTTCATACAAAATTGTTCAGGAGAGGTGATCAATCAGTCAGTCAGTCAGTCAGTCAGTGAATGAATCAGCACGAGCAGCTATATATATATTAATAAAACCGCGCGCGACAACCCGCGGCATGCCGCGCGCGACGTGTCGCGCCAGTGGGTTATGGCACTTACTGTACAATTCTGCAGCCGCGCCATCGAAGCAAGCCATAAAACAGAAGGAGAAGCGAGAAGCGCGCAAGGCGCGCAAGGCGGAGGAGCGCAGCGCGGACGCTTCGCCCAGCCCGCTGCCCGCCGCCGCGCCCCGCGAACCCCGCGCTCCCTTCGTCTCTACGGGGGACCCGGAAAAAGACAAGAAAATCAAGAATCTTAATAAGGTAACTGCACTTTACTAAAGGTGGGTTTACACCAAACGAACATAGAGCTAGAGCTAGAGCGTTCTTTCTTAATCTTGTAGTGTAAACGAAAGCTCGTTGACAGCGTTTACACCAAAATAACAACGAGCAAGAATAAGAACACGAACTAGAACACAAGAACACTTTGAAGAGACCGCTCCGGGGAGCGAGCGCATCCGAACACGTAAGAACGCTCTAAGCTGCTGTTCGCGCGCTCCAGCGCTGTTTACATCAAGCGAGCGAACATTCTTAGAATATTCCATAGAATCTATGCGAGCAACGATAGAACAACGAAGGAATGTTCTGTCTCTGTTTAAACTAATAGAATTTGACGGAGAGGGGATAGAATGAGCATTCGCTCGTTTGGTGTAAATCGGCCTTAACTAAAACTTTACTATAGTGCATTCCACGAATCAACCTCCCAAAGAAAATATCGTGCGATCATTCACCTCCGGTAGCCAAATCGTTTTTAGGATGGTCTTAAGGTGGGTTTACACCAAACGAACAAAGAGCTAGAACTAGAGCTAGAGCATTCTTTCTTGATCTTTTAGTGTAAACGAAAGCTCGTTGACAGCGTTTACACCAAAATAACAACGAGCAATAATAAGAACATGAACTAGAACACAAGAACACTTTGAAGAGACCGCTCCGGGGAGCGAGCACCTCCGAACACGTAAGAACGCTCTAAGCTGCTGTTCGCACGCTCCAGCGCTGTTTAGATCAAGCGAGCGAGCATTCTTAGAATATTCCATAGAATCTATGCGAGCAACGATAGAACAACGAAGGAATGTTCTGTCTCTGTTTACACTATTAGAATTTGACGGAGAGGGGATAGAATGAGCATTCGCTCGTTTGGTGTAAATCGGCCTTAACATGCCGGATTTTTCTCAGTACGTCCATAGTTCTTGAGACGGTCGCGGTAAGATTAGGATTATTGGGTGGGATATTGCAAACTTAGAAATGAATATTTTTAGAACACACAGAATATTGTTATAAAACGCTCTATAATTAAAATATGACGTTCTACGAAAGAGTTGTAGTAATAAAATATATTGCATAGTAGTTGCCTGCCAACATGTATGCCTTCCCGTTAAAACTGGGCGTGTTCACTTATCTCTAGCGGCGCGCATTGACCCATGAGGTGCGAGTATTTTGTTCCCAAGGAGTTTGACTCGTGGAATATACTATAGAACTGTTGCTAAAGGTTTTAAATCTGGTGGTAAGGGTACTTTTCAAAAGACAGAAAAGAACAGCTTTTGTAAATTTTTAAAAAGGCGTGGACTGACGTTGCTTTTCCAACAAAATTCTCTTTCTCAGTAATGGTGTCTATTGAGTTCCTGTACATTAATAATAATTCCTATTTCTTTTTTTGCAGAAACTAAGTGACATAGAAAAATTAAAACAAATGAAGGCGGCCGGCAAACAACTAGAACTCAACCAAACGGCCAAAATTGACAGCGAAGCAGCTCTCTTGCAAGAATTAGCACAACTGAAATTATGATCCAATACGTAATTGTATGGAGAGAGTATATTTAATGTATAATATGTAAATTAAAACATTTTATATACTTACCTAATGATTAGAAATTTTGTTGCATTTTTAACATTAAGTTTAGTCAAATCATCGGTGTAAGCGCAAAATAGGACAAGAGAAAAATGAGTTAATGTAAAATGTACCTATACCCGAATTACTAATTCCGCGGAATTCTGACAGCTGTCATTGTCATTTACAGATGAGTTATTTGCATAGAGATAATAATAATAAATAGAGTTGGCATAATGTCCTATAGAAATTAGTGGATCGGAAAATAGCTCAAGCTTATCAAAATTTTCATAAGTGTGAAAGAGACAACATTACATTTTTGACATAATAATAAAACAGTTTGCGGCAGACTCGTGACTTAAAATGGCCTCCCTAAAATGTATACATGAACACTCACACACGCACAACTTGAGACATCACAATGAACACGCTCCATTTTATGTCTTCGGATTGTGCGTGTGTGAGTGTATTTTTTGGCACGTTTTTAAGGTAGGTATGCCAACTCTATTTGTTATTATTATCTCTATGGTTATTTGTATGAACAGGGTTAACGTCTACGAAGTACGATTTTACCCCAAACTACTTTAATTCCCTGTCATAATAAAAAGCCATAAAATGTACCTATACCCGAATTACTAATTCCGCGGAATTCTGACAGCTGTCATTTTCATTTACAGATAAGTTATTTGTATGAACAGGGTTAACATCTACGAAGTACGATTTTACCCCAAACTACTTTAATTCCCTGTCATAATAAAAAGCCATATGCCGCGTAATAATATTACTCATTTAGCCTTAAAATAGAAAACACCAAGAGTGGAAACTAGAAAGTGCACACTAACAGCAATAGAAAACAAAAGAAGCACATTGAAAAAAATTATTCAAAAATGGATGACATCACCATGAAGTGTCTGTCAAGCATTTGTCATATCTACATGCGGCAGTTGATTTGTATTTGCATAAGTTTTGAATTTTTTATCTTTTTTGTGGAAATTGTTTTATCTCTGGTAACATAGGTAGGAAACGTCAGAATTCCGCGGAATTAGTAATACGGGTATAATTAGAATCGTTTTAATGGTAGAATACAATCCATATTATAAAGATAAATGTTTTGGGTAACTATCGTAAAATTAAATCATGATTGAAAATAATACAGCTTAATAATAATTATAAATTATTTTTTTATTATCTAGGTTAAGCTGAATTTTACTATATGAACGTTACGCTGAATTTTAAAGATATTTAACATTCTGGACCGCAAAATATTCTATACGCTGTCCACTTTGTTTGTTGATATTTGGCAGCTCACGCCTATGAATTACCGTATTTTTTTCCCGGAATAATGTACTACAGTAATGTCGTACTTTATAGACGTGTAGTGAAGTGCCATGTGCATAACAAACAACCACAGACTATAAAACAGTTCTTGAAATACGATAAATCGATCTTATGATAAAAATAATTTTATTTCATGTAAATATTGTTTCCGTAAATTTAATAAATAAAAGGAAATAAAAATAGTATTTATGACTCCAAGATTAATTATTTGCAAGGAATTAAGTCGAAATCTTGGAATTTAAGTTCATACCAAGAGTAAAGAATAATAACTCTGTTCATTCCATAGAATTATTGGTTTCCGCTGCGCTCCGACCTAGAAGGAGCAGCGTGTACAAGTACGGTAACAAAATGTACGCCATATTACATATTATGTGGCGTACACGGGTCAGTCTCGTTGCAACCAATGATTGACGTTGACGTGCTCCGTGTTGTCTTAAATTTTGCTCATAATAAACTTAAAATGCCGGTTTGCGTAGTGAAACTATGTAACAACAATACTGCAAGTAATATAAAAGATACTGGGATCACATACCATCAGTAATAATTACTTAAGTTATTATTATTGTTTCAGTTTTTAATTTCAACGTGAAATTACACAAATCATAAAGGAGTCACAAAATATAAGGTCTCTTGTTAACACACGTTTTTTCCCACGGAACAGAAAAAACAGGTTGGAACTGCAATACACCAAAACTACTATAGGAACCGCTGTCGCCAAACTCATACAAATATACCGATTATCATATATTGCACTACATAGAAACAAATCGTTTGATTTGTCGTTTTAAGTTCAGTCAAAACTAGCCTACGTCACAGATTTGGAAACAAACCCTGACGTTCTAGAAATAAGATTTATTTTGCTTTAGTGGAAGAACGTATTTAAGAGCTATAATCACACTAGATTCAATTGTCCAATTAATTCCGCTACTTGACCATAGATGGCGGTATTCTAAGTGATAGCAATTATAAACTTAATTACGTTACTAATAGGGTTGACATTTGCGTGATCGGTCGGCTACTCATTTGGGGACGCACCACGTAACTCATTGAATTATCTATCGATATCGATAGATACTCGTTATTTTGTTCATTCGCAAAAATAAAATTAAAAAATGTAATTATAAAATTGAATAAAAGTGCTGGTATGTATGCATGCCTTTTACAAGTATGCACAATAAATACTGCTACGTATGAAAATAGTTCAATTTTATTTATTGCCCTTGAAATAAAACATATTTGTTAAGAAACTGGCGTTTTGAAAATCTTATTTTTAATTTTAATAAATGGTGTATGCGAACATTTATATATTTTTCGACTATTGCCTTCATGAAAAATTACTTTGTGTGTTTACGAATTAAATTTGATATTTAGTCAGTCAATCTTCATCTATACTAATAAATAAAATTGAAGTGTCTGTCTGTAATTTCGAAATAACTACCACATATTAAGCTCATATGGTTATTTGGACGATACCATAACCGAATCACACGTTTTTAAAATTTTTGTCTGTCTGTCTGTCTGTTTGAACGGGCTAATCTTCGAAACGCTTGAACCGATTTTGACGGGACTTTCACAGACAAGTAGAGGATTAACCAAGGAGTAACATAGGCTACTTTTTTAACCGACTTTCAAAAAAGGAGTTGTGTTGAAATCGGTAAAAAACGCCCTGATAGGTATTTTCGCTGCGCGCGACGGCCGACGCTCGCGCTGCATGGAATCCCGGCGCCGCGCCGCGCGCCCCTGCGCCCTGCGCCCGCCGTACGCGGTACCGCGGTACGCCGCCGCGCGGCGGGGGGCGGGTGGACCAGAAATCTACTTAACCCTCAGGATTTGTGAAAAACCGAAATTCACGCGGGCGAAGCCGCGGGCAAAAGCTAGTACAAAAATATAACTTAGAGGTGTGTTGTTTAGTATTATACTTAGAGGTGTGTTGTTTAGTATTATAATATCAAGTATATTCAATACTTACTGAAAGTGATAAAATAAAACAAGGTTACTTACTTGATTAAAAAACTTAACGATTTTCATTGATGGAAGCGCAGTAGGTTTCGTATATCTATATCCTTTATTTGATACTAGCGGTCTGCCCCGGCTTCGCCCGTGGTACATAATATATAGCCTATAGCACTCAGGGATCACGTACATATCCAACGGTGAAATAATTTTTGAAATCGGTCCAGTAGTTCCTGAGATTAGCGCGTTCAAACAAACAAACTTTTCCGCTTTATTATATTAGTATAGAAGTATAGATTATAAAATCGACTACTAAAAAGTGTTCAGAGCATATCGTGCTTGATTTGGTTGGCATCCAATTAACTCTACCCGTTGCATCTATCCATTTCTCTTTGATGCTTGCATCTTTGGGAAACCTAAAAATATTTTAAATGAAGGTTAGAGGAACTACTGATGTCTATTTAGTGATCAATGCAACGTCTCACTCATTAATAAATTATAATTATTACGTTACTATTTATTTATTTCCTTATATCGATATCAATCGATAAATTCAATATTCGACTTGGCCACATCACTAAATGAGTAGCGAACACGGAGCGAAGTACTTTCGGAATGTTCTATTGAATAGAATCAATCCAAAATAAACTTTATCTTAATTGCTTAAGGTTGATTTTGACTAACCGTCCTATTAAATATTAGCAAATTGAAATAAATTAAGATTTATTGGAAAACAATGAAAATCGTACTTACCGATGATACGAAACACCTCCATTTTTAAGATTTTTTCTCCTACTATCATTTTTACACTCCAAAACGGAACAGTACGGCATTGCTAGGGCAATATGAATTTGTCGCGAGACTACCAACTCCACGCGATGTTAGAACGCGACTGGGATCAGATATGCGTAACGACGCTTTATTGTGGCACGCGTGCCACGCCTACTTAGCACTTCCACCTGTTTTTTCTATTTCGTGTTTTTTCCACGGTACGGCGAAACGTGGAACCTTGTTAACGACATGGCGCGTCCACGGTTCCATACAAGACTGCAACCGTAAAATGTAAAACGTAGCCTTGTGAATCAAGGCCAAGTGCTACGTTTTACCACATGAGTAGATATACGTACAGAGAGGAAGCTTCATACAAACGGCCCGCTGTAGGTACACTCACACTGAGCTTTAATCAACGGTTCACGGACGCCCGCGTCTGACCTCCTACTGGCTCAGTTGGATGACAAACGTGCGCTATGTGTGAGTGTAACTACAGCGGGCCGCTTGTATAAAGCTTCCTCTCTGTACGTATGTATATCTACTCATGTGGTTACACGGTTGCAGTTTTGTATGGAACCATGGTCGCACCGTATCGTTAACAAGGTTCAACGTTAATACATTTATTTATTTCATGTATAATTTAAAAAAAAACTAATAAACGAATAGTAATTAATATTTTAATGAAATATGCACAGGTGTAAATTAAAATTTTAAAAAATCCCCGACATTCGCCATTTTGAGGTGGCGGCCATCTTGGATTTGCATAGTGCTATTTTACTAGTCCAGCCCTTTCATTTGATACCCATATTGAGGAATTTGGAAAAAAATATGTAATCCGCCATTTTGTGGCGGCGGCCATCTTACACCGATTTTCATCAAACATATCTGAGAACACTCCCGCGTCCCGACTAATTTACCTTTCAAAAAAAAATTGCATTCAAATCGGTTCACCCGTTTGAGCGCTACGGTGGAACAGACAGAGGCACACAGACACATCAAACTTATAACACCCCGTCATTTATGCGTCGGTGGTTAAAAATAAAAATATTTAATTAAATCGATTGAAAGTTCTTTTTAAATAAAATCGATTATTATTTCAAATCGAATCATTAACCTGTGAGAGCGTCACTAAATTCGTTTTTTTGACATCTGCCAAAAAGCAATTAATAATTTGGACAAAGTCTAGGAACAAGTATCTATGGAAGCGAAATATTTTAGACGAAATCAAACATCTCTTTGACTCACTCACTCGTGCCGATTTTAAGCATAAGAAAGAAAGAGAAGTCTGCTACTATCAGTTGTCCTACTTTAAACAAAAATAACCACTTTTTCCTAGAGTCTGACGTAGTTCAACCGTGGACGTAGTTTAGCAGAAAGGACCCAATCCACAAAATGGTAAAAATGAGTTATACAGGGTATAAGGAGACCGCTTCCGAAAACTTGTCGCTATTATTAGACTACCTAAACACAATCCAGTATAACCGCAATAATCTTATAGCGTAGGTATCACGCGCAACAACGTGACTGCGCGAGGTCAAGGTAACGCAAAGTTCGCTGTCCTCCAGCGTCAGCTGATTTTATTTGGATTACTTTTAACTTTAAAAAAATACAAGCAATATTTTTTTTATTCCCCAAAAACGGGAATTGCACAAAAAATGCATTTATGGGTTGGGTCATTTCTACTAAGCTACGTCCAGTTGACTGTCAATTTCTCGTAGGGTAAACGGCAAGTATTAACGACCCCCTTAAGATAATTTTAAAATCGATATCAATTATTAACAGTAGTATATTACTAAGTAAATTACAAAATAGCACTAGCTTTCACATTTTTATTTGTTGTTTATGTTATTTTATGTTACTTACATATTCTATAGTTTATTTGCACTACCTTAAATGCTTTTAAATATAAGATTACCGTATAATAAATATCCATATGCCTATTTGTAGGTACTAACTATAACATGTACTAATTAAAAAGCGGTGATAGCCATCATTTGCTGTAACAGTGAAGAAAAACCTGCATGCCTGAGACTCTGCATAATGTTCTCAAAGGCTACCAATCCACACTTGGTCAGCATGGTGTACTTCGGCATAAACCTTTCTCATTCTAACACGAGACTCGTGCCCTGTAGTGGGCCGTTAAGGCGTTGATAATGATGATGATGAATTATAACGTGTCTGAGAAGTAGTCTTTAATAGAATCATATCGCGTTTGAGCATTAGTGAAACTTAACCGCGTGTTATTCTCTCATAATACACCTATTCGACTTTTACAGCGAAGCTGCATAAACCGTGACTAATTAATAAATGGATTGTCAGATAAAAAATTTCGCACAACAAAGCACTTAGAACTTAAAAAATTACAAAATAACGTAATTTGACTTAGTTATGTGGATGCTCTATAAGTCGGCAGTTTAACGTCTGTGTCACGTTTAAAAATTCGTAGACATGTCAAACGAAGTAATTTCAGTACAATATTTTTTCTTCTAATACTTGATTCTTTTGACTTTTTGAGTCAACTAATAGTATTTGCTTTTTGTATAAAGAAGTAATTTTCAATTTATTTAAAAAATAAGTACTAATTTGCCTAAGCTTGGCACCTTTGTGCCTTTTTCCAGCATTTGTGTCCTCAAAGTCGGCCCTCACGTGTCTGAAAGAAAATCATATTTTACCCGCGACTTCGTCCGCGTAAATTAATGTTTTTCTTAATATTTATAGGAACTCTTTTCTCCTTTTCATTTTATTTTATTTTCCCGCCAAATAAATACCCTTCTCCAAAATTAATAGAACTTTTGAAGAAATGGATAGAATTTTTTTCAACAATCAGACAATTTTTTTGTATAGACAACATCAAGTTTATCCAATACGATAAACAGGATACCTCACAATAGGATACCTTAGAAATAACCCAAATTCTAAAAGGTGGCACCCCCTGCCGACCCCAGGTACCTCATATTACTGGTTTTCCTTAGTCCACCACCCTTGTTTTTTCTTTAAATAGGTAAAATAATCGTGTTATACTACTATTACAAGACATCAAATATTATAACAAATTAAATTGCAACAACAAGTCTTAAATATTATTCATACGTAATTTATATCTTGTCAAACGACGCTCGGAAAGCAGAAGTTTTATAAGAAATTAAGCGATTTACGCACTTGCACTCGTTCTAAGCGATAATTGAGGGATAACGATGCAAAAAAATGCTGCCTTATTCTAAAACTATTTTCCCATTAGAGCAAGCTATATGTACACATAAAATACTCAGTGTGCCTAAGCGGCACCCAAAATGTTAATATTTACAAACATAGAACTGAGTGCCGACTTTTGCTGGGCGGCTTTAGGAGCATCCACCCTATCACCAGACGGTTAGCAAAATACAAATTTCTTGTCAATCTGTCTTTCAAGATGACACTGAAATTATATTGCGATCTTTTTTTTGACAGTGCATATTGACATAAGCAAAAACGAAAGATATAATAAGTATTTATTCATTTTAAATAAGTTCTCTCTAGGAAGAAGAGGGGGTGGGGTATAATTTCTCTTAGGACAAAGTATAGTGTTAATTGAATAATGTTATTGCGTCATAATATGGCGCTCACCAAATACCTTGGATGTTATATAGAACTACAGAAATATTTTATTATATATATTATACTTAATAAAGTTTTAAAGCTATTTATATATTTTCTTTTATTTAATCATTTAAGCAACGTTGGGAGACCATCACAAGATTGACAGACGATCAAGCGAACTGCTTAGAGACGCTAACAATTGTGCAAGAAGTTGTCCAAACGGCACAACTTCTTGCACAAGATCTTTTTGGAAATCGATGCAAGAGGTCTAACGTCCAGCAATGGACGACTATCGGCTGAAACGACTACAAAGCAACGACTTCTATTGAAAACACATGATTTGTTAATGTACCTACGTGAAGTACGTACATACGTACGACTTAAGTACATATTATTATACAAATTGTTCCTGTAAGGTGATGTGTGTGATGTGATCATTCTTCAATATTGAAAATTCGCTAAAGAAATTCAAACGACGTTATAGATAGCATTGCATTAGTATTTCACTGGTCTGTGAAGAAAACCGTCGGAAATGGGGCTACTTTTGTCTGCCCTTCTTAACGTGTAGAATTGTAAGCACCATTCCGAACCAGTGGTAGATTCATTTGTCGATTCAAAAGCACTTGTAAAAGTTTATCTGAATAAAAAATATGTCTTAGACTTGCCTTTACACAAGTTTAAGAACTCTATTAAAAGTATGCTCATAAAAAAACCTTATTATACAATTGAAGATTAACGATAAAAAAGCTTGGATTTAACCAGAGATGTGTTATATAAAATTTTATATATCACATCTCTGGATTTAACTCGTTCTAGCAATGCGCGAGACGGCATTTCAATCATGTAAGTACATTAATAATAATAATTGTTATAATGTTATTTTTAAAAAAGAGCAACCGCCGAGTTTCTTGCAGGTTCTTCTCGGCTGGAACTGCATTCCGAACCTATGGTAGATTCAATTGACGATTCAAAAGTACCTACTTGTAAAAGTTTATTTGAATAAAAAACTATTCTATCTATTTATTCTGTGAGTACAGGTAATGCCATGACGTGCTTGTCGATGAAAAAAAAGTAAAGAACAGACTTATATGATCAGACCCTCGACAATCAATACAATTATATAGTTAACTAAATAATTAATTCTTACCTTCCTACCTACCACAGATTAATGATTAGTATCTACGATACTACCTACCTTCAAAAAATGCGTCAATTAAAAATAATCTAATGTGTCGTTTTAATCTTGTGCTAACGTAGAAATTTAATATGGGAGAAATAGAATATCGTATCAGATACGAGTATAGACCAATATGCAATAGTATGTAATACGCACCCTATCCTTTCGGAAGTTATTATTTACACCCGATAAGATATTGATAAGATACGGGAGGTAGGTGGACAATTATTGTAGCGGCTCGGCGTCTCAGTCGGTCTAATGACACCCGACGATAGGCGTGATTATTTACGGACTAAAGTTCCGACACAGTGCGATAATAATTAATTCCTTAGTCCTTTTATAATGGACAGACACAGTGATATCGATGAGAGCACGCGGCTTTTAAACGTTCCGGATGAACAGAATAGACTGTATAATACTGACGCGACGGCGTCCTCGTCAGAAACGATAGTGTTCGATAGTAAGCTCATGAAGACCTCGACGCATACCGAGGAGTTGGCGGCCACGTGGGGCGGTCGGGTTTCCCTCCCCGACTCTGGAACTTCTGGAAGACTGAGGAGGGCCCGCTCGTGGTCCGGCGGGCCCCCAGATGATGTCGCCTCGGAAATTCGGATATTGAGAGAACGGTGTGTTTATAAAAATTTCATATAATTACTTAGTAGGTCTATTAGATGAATAATGAGTAAGTAGTTAGGTATTTCTTTTTTTATTAGTGGTTATTACATACCGATATATTATGATAGAATTGTCATCCAACATTTTCAAACTGACCCTCGACAGTTGCAGCATAAGCGGTTAAAATTACATTACAGGTGCCGTTAAAAATAAAGTATTAAATACTGTAGAGGTTCGACCTACAAACCTACTTAAAAAAGAAAATAATACTTAAAGCCTTTATTTCATGACCTGTAATCAACCCAGAATCTAGATTCTAGACGTAGGTATTGCCTGAAACCGAGATTTTGATTGCGTGACATTATGAATATTAATATACTAGATGATGCCCACGGCTTCGCCCGTGTGGATTTAGGTTTTTAAAAATCCCGTGGGAACTTTTGATTTTCCAGAACAAAAAGTAGCTTATTTGTTAAGTAACCCGTCCCCAAAACGGAAAAATCCCGTGGGATCCCCACGATTTCGGAATGCAATTCCTTACAGCATCAGGGTTGAGGAGTTGGATATGTACCTACTCGAGTTCATTCAACGATAAAGTCTTTAATTGGTACCGCAATATCAATTCAAATAACCGAAAGTTTCTAAATCCCATTAGTTTTGGGGATCAGGTCCTCTACATCATCAGGATTGAGGAGTTGGAATCCAAATTTTTTATAAAACAGGGTCGCAAAGTTTTTCTATTGATTAAAAAAAGAATTACTAAAATCGGTCCAGAAATCTCGGAGATATCGGTGTACATAGGTAGAAAAACACAACTCCTCCTTTTTTGAAAGTCGGTTAAAAAAGTAGCCTATGTTACTCCCTGGTTAATTCTCTACTTGTATGTGAAAGTCCCGTCAAAATCGGTTCAGCCGTTCCGAAGATTAGCCCGTTCAAACAGACAGACAGACAGACAGACAGACAGACAGACAGACAAAAATTTTAAAAACGTGTGATTCGGTTATGGTACAGTTCAAATAACCGTATGAGCTTAATATGAGGTAGTTATTTCGAAATTACAGACAGACACTTCAATTTTATTTATTAGTATAGATTGTGTTATAATTTTAATCAGATTGTGCTATGTTGTTCTACTAATAAATGCATAACTATAAAATGCTAACTAGGTAGGTAGGTAGGTACTTAATACTTTATCTGTTTATTTGTTTGTGCATGCATTACGCAAAAACCACATGATCGATTTAGACGTATAACTATAACGACTAACTTCGCTGTTCAATATAAGTAGGTGTAAGCAGCTGTAGGCATTCCATTGATCCTTAAAATCGATTTACTAGAATCCTTGCATTGCGTAGTTGAAAGGGTTGCCACTTCAGGTAACGGGCTGGTCACATTTTTCGAAGAACCGATATAGACGTTCAGGTCCCAATGTGCTGAAACGGCGACCTCGCAGTTGAGTGCAACTGGAAAGCGCAGTGTTAGCAGACCGCCATTAGGTGGACCGACGACTTCAGACCAGTTGCAGGGAGCCGCTGGATACATGCGGCACAGGAATGCGGTGTGTGGAAGTCCCTACGAGAGATCTATGTCTAGTCTTGGACTTCCATGGCTACGTCATGACGACGACGCCGAGAATATAACCCGTATGTGATACAGCTTCATACGAAAAGCGAAGAAAGGCGAGAGCAAAAAAAGCTAATGTCTTAGATACAAGCTATATTTTAGGAAAAATCAAACCGATTTCGGTCCAGCCATCTCAAAGAAATAGGTGTACCAATCAAAAATATCATATTAGTGACAGAAATGGGTACATTTATGCGTGTAACTTACTATAGTTATAAGAATGATAATTAGTTGTGTTATATAACTAAAACCTTCCTGAAAGTAGGTATGTAGATTAATACTAAGTGAAGTTACTTAACTATAGTGAAAAAATCATCAAAATCGGTTCACTGGTTTTTTAAATAATCGCGAAAATACATACAAGTACCTATATACGGGTCGAATACAGAGCCTCCTTTTTTGAAGTCGGTTAAAAAATAGGCCAGGAAGGTTTTCCCAGTTTAGGGGTCAGGATTCCAATGAATATATACTGTGATGAGTTTAATGTAAAAAAAATTCTAACCTAGTTCTACTAACCTTTTGTTTTTTTTTTTGACGTGGTGGAAAGCTTTATGGCTACCCCCGTTCTTTGGGCAGAACGGGGGTTATGTGGGACTCCCCCTATGGGTATACCCTAACTAAAACCACCACGGCTGTTCCCTCTCGCTGACTGTGCTGGACGCCTGGGGAACCCGTTGTATACGTCCCAGGCGTAGTTCTACTAACCTCGCCAACCTTACGTAGCTAACCGAATCTATCCATTCTGTAGGTTGGTGCGTACGCAGGCCAGACTGCGGCCGGGCGCGGTGCGCCACCTGTCGCGCCACCAGCGCTTCACGCTCGCCTCGCTCGCGCTGGTGGACTTCATGAGCTTCTGCTCCATGAGCATCATGGCGCCGTTCTTCCCGCGGGAGGCGACGGAGAAGGGCCTCTCGGAGACCATGTGCGGGGTGGTGTTCAGCTTCTACGCTGTCGTTATGTTCATCACATCGCCGTTTTTTGGTAAATATGTAAGTGATTATTATAAACGGTGCTTTGAGCATTTTTTTTAGTACAATTTAAAAATAGGTAGTTAACTGTGCTTTGTAGATATAATCAAGATAAAATTTTAAAAATTATTAGCACTATGCAAGGCGACTTAATTTTTAGGGTTCCGTAGTAAACAAGGAACCCTTATAGTTTCGCCATGTTCGTCCGTCTATCCGTCGTACAGTCACATGTACAGTGGGGATGAATATTTTTTTTCTCGTCTACCCCATAGTGTGGGGTATCGTTGAATAGGTCTTTTAAAAATACTGTGGATGTGGGAACATCATTTTTCGATTTCTAGATCCGTTTATAAAATATGATGTTTTAAAGTGCTAATTTTTGTTAGAGTCAAGTGTCCCCCCCTCCCCCCCTCTATCAGCCAAATGGCAGCATATAGGAAGTTGAAAAATTTCACAGCAGTAGTATATATAATCAATTTTAAAGGAAAACTATCATGGCTAAGTAGGGTTCACAGGTTCAGGAGTTATATCTGTTTTTCGAGGATTGTGTCTACGGAAGCCTACACTGCGCGTGGCCCGCCACGCACTTGGCCGGTTTTATTAAGTTTTTTTTATACACGCTTTTATTAGTTTCACCTATAACTAAATAGGTAACTATATTGTAATACCGATGAAAATACAAAAATTTGGTTCTATCGAACTGATCTGATGATGGAACCAGGAGGTGGATTTTGATTGTCTTTTTATTGTCTTCTTGTTTGTCTTTTATATGTCCACACCATTCAGAAACGATTAAAGTGAGTTTATTATAGAAACTTGTTACCGCTAAATGATACATGGCACATTCTCGGAATATTCAATCGATTTATTTATAGAGTAGGTAGTAAATAAATCACAGTGTGATAGTGTAGGTATCTCACTCATTGATATTAAACGGGAATTTTACAAAAAGGGTGACTTTAATGATCATTATTTTATTGTAATTGACTTTAGTACATAAATACTTACTAGCTAATGCCCGCGATTTCGTCCGCGTGGATTTAGATTCTGTATATAAAAATTACGTGGGAACTGTTTATAATCCTCTACTTGCCTGTAAATGTTTCCTAAAAATCGTAAAATTCGTGGTTCAGTCGTACGTGGTTCAGGACAAACAGACAGACAAAAATCACAATAATAATAAATCAGCCAAGTGCGAGTCGGGCCTCGCTCTTTCAGGGTTCCGTACATAATTATGAACAATATAATATTTTGGGTCTAAGAAATATTTAATTTCCGAGTTAGACATCGCAAGAAACCGTGAAAGAAAAACGCAAAATAAGCTCGTTTGTTTTGGTCACAGCTTATAAACTATTTTATGAATCGTTGTTTTCAGTATTTGTTGTACAAATAGAGCATATAGTACATAATATACCGAAATATCATATTCCTAACTAGTTTAGTTTTTGAGATAGCCCCCGTCACAAAAATGGTCTAAAACTGACAATTTTGATGACCCCCCATTTCCTTACTGTTTAAGCAAAAAAATTAAAAAAATATATATTCGTACTCTACTCAATGAGCTCTAAACAATGATACCCCACAAGCTAGGGTAAGAAAAAAAAATTTTTTTTCGGCTCCTTTCTCATGTATGGGAGCCCCCCTGAAAAATAATTTAATTCAATTTTTAATTCAATATTTGATTTTGCGTCAACATTTTACACCAAATACCAAAATTTCAGGTTTGTAACTCATTTCGTCTGCGAGCTAGAGACCTGTGACCGGCGGACAGACGGACGGACAGACAGACAGACAGACAGACAGACAGACAGACAGACAGCCGAGTGACATTAATAGGGCTCCGTTTTTACCCTTTGGGTACGGAACCCTAAAAAGGTGTGCTTGTGCTTGGGTTATGCTATCTTTCAAATAAGACTGGGTGAGGTACATATAGACAGATTTCTCATGCAGGCAGCATTCCTCATTTTCAGCTACCGGTGATAGGAGCAAAATTCATGTTCACAGCTGGGATGTTCATGGCTGGCTCTTGTAATGTTATATTTGGGTAAGTGACACTTTATAAAATAAATGCAATAATTAATTGTCATCATCTCTATACCACTTGCTAGACATACTTACCACTCGCATCATCTTTATATCTCTATACCAGCATGTATAGTAAGCGCCAAGCGGAACGGTTCTCAAGGCGTAGCGGGAATAGTTGCGTACGCGTAGGTACTCTCGCTAAGTATTCTTGTTTATGCGTCAGATTACAAAGACGGCGGTAACCAATGCGGGAGGCAGATCGTGACGTGATATGGCAGCGAACCAATCACGGGATACGGCGACCAGACTCGCCCCGCGAAGCAGACCCTTGGGATTCATTTCATCTCCACGTCAAATCACAATTACTCAGCGTTTCAGAAGCCAAAAAAAAAACCATGCGCCAAGAATGCCTAACTTTTTTTACTTTTTTTTTTCAGAACCTTAGCATTAGTAGAAGATCCCACAACATTCACCGTGTTATGTTTCGTGGTGCGAGGCATGGAAGCGCTTGGAGCGAGCGCATACTCCACTGCTAGCTATGTTTTCGTCGTGAACGCTTTCCCGGACAATATAGGCTCGGTGTTAGGCATCCTAGAGACGTTCGTCGGCCTTGGCATGTCTGTTGGACCCGCGATTGGAGGCCTTTTATATTCGGTATGGAGTTTACTATTCTATAGGACCTACGGTAATAATTGACTAGCGATTAGAATGCGCGTCTGAGTTTTGTAAAAAAAACTTCACATGTTTTACAACGTGTAGCCAGCCAGCCAGCCCAGGCAGTAGGTAGCTATAGTGAGCCAATGTGGCTAATTCTGTTGTAGACAATCTCTAAACTTAAACTAAATTGACAGGTTTAAAAATAGTGCTATCCTTTTCCGCTGGGTGCATTGTGAAAGAGATAGGAATATATTTAGCCCTATCATTTTAGTTTAGGTTTAGAGATTGTGTACAACAGAATCGGCCACAATATATTAACAGACTATCCGGTCCGACCGATTTGTTCTGACGAGGACGATCATAGGTCACGACAATCAACAACAATCAATTCCACCACCATTCGTCCCACCGCATGGCACATGCCTTCTTCCTACAACTCTGTGCGAGTACTGCGAATTTCTTGACAGAAGACTCAACACCAAACAATTTTTGACCCGACCCGGGAATCAACGTCATAATCATGACCTTGGAACTAATAAGGTTCCACATTCAGCACAAAGTCGCAGTAAGTTTTGCGCTTTCAGGGCTTCAAATTCCTGCAATTTAATCCTATACGGATGATCTTACAGACGATCAGATATAATCCGGTCGACCACATTCAATCGACGATAACTTATATGTTTTAATTTAACTACTTAGTCTAGCTCATGAGAACTAGCTTAAAAATCTTAATAGGTGATTAATATGAAGTATGGAGATAGGTATATCGTACAAATATTTCGGAACCTGAATATAAAATTATCCAGGTTCAAAAATATTTTAATTAAATGTGTGTTCCAGATAGATTGGAGGATTTGGGCTACCATTTTACAGTCTTGGAATTGTAATGGTGTTAACAGTACCCATCAACTATTGCTTGCTGACAGACTGTGGGGGTAAGTTGTACTTTTAAACACAGTACACTTCCCGATTACCAAACGAAAAACATACTTTAAATGAAGATTTATTACCTACACCTATTTCAGTTCATCATCATCATCATCATCATCAACCCATTACCGGCTCACTACAGAGCACGGGTCTCCTCTCAGAGTGAGAAGGGTTTTGGTCATAGTCTACCACGCTGGCCAAGCGGATTGGCAGATTTCACACACCTTTGAGAACGTTATGAAGAACTCTCAGGCATGCAGGTTTCCTCACGATGTTTTCCTTCACCGTTAAAGCAAGTGATAGGTTTAAATACTTAAAACGCACATAACTCCGAAAGTTAGAGGTGCGTGCCCCGGGATCGAACCCACGACCTCCGATTAGAAGTCGGTCGTCCTAACCGCTAGGCTATCACATTCTTTTTCAGTTGCCTCCTTATATTTTTTCTTTTGATATTGTTTGTATTATTTTCATTTATGGTGTGCTAAGTAAATAGCTTCCCAATAGGGTATTTGACTAATTTTTGGAAATTGTTTTAAATTATTCTTTATTACTTATTAAAACACACTATACATTGATATTTTTCGCAATATCTACAGTATTAAGAATTAAATCAATGATAAAGTTTAAGTTTTGAAAACCACGCCAAAAACGACATTTCTGATCACATGATACGCGTGACGTCACAAATCGCTATGCAAGTCACTTCTCTCGCTCGCTCCTTTTCGGAACTCGGTGCGTGCGACAGAGACGCTACGCAAGGCGACTGCTGTATCGTAATGTTGTAAATTGTTATACCTACTCATTTTAATATCAATCTTATTCTTTCAAGTATAAAGTTTAGTTTCGGTTGACTTGATAAACTTCAATTATAACAACCAAGTTACGTGCAATCGAGTGACGTCACAAACAATCCCAGAGCGTTCACGTTCCTGATAAAATTTCAAAAATTATTATGTTTTATTTCGTGCAAAATATCGCGTAAAATTACATAGTTTAGTTTGATTGAGTTTAATATGTCTTTTTTAGGCTATTATCTGATAAGATGACCACAATCAATAGTATATTTTCAATGTTGTCAAATACCCTATTTGCCCATGCCGGGAATCAAATCAGGGACTTCAGTAGCTAGTTAGTTATTACCTTAGTTTTTTTTTCTTTCAGAATACGTATCCGGATCAAAATCTGCCTCCATACTGAAACTTTTCAAAATACCGTCCATAATAATCACAGGCCTCGTGATTGTCATCGTGTCTAACACCTGGGCGTTCCTTGACCCCACGCTTGAGCCGCATTTGCGACAATTCGGACTGTCGACGAATCAAATTGGATTAATATTTCTGCTATTTTCTAGTTTATATGGAATCTTTAGTCCTATTTGGGGATGGGTGGCGGATCGGTAAGTAAAATTTATTTTTATACTCCTGGTAATTTAGTTAATTGATTGAATTGAAACTTTGAAAAAAAAAATTGAAAATGTTTAAAGGCTGTATGTAACCTTAACAGACCGAAACTTAGAACATAGATCATCACAGATATGTACATATTGCAGTTATGTACCAACCGCGTGTCTGATGTACTACATCTAGCCATAAGCTTACCGTTGAACAGATCTTGACCATATCATATTAGAGGTATGGTCGAGTAAGTAGGTACAGCTTGCAAGTTGCATCCTTAAGTCGGTAATAAAATAGTTTTTTATCCAGGAAAAGAATTAAACAAAAAACACGCACTTTTTATAGCTGCAAGTTATTAGTTGTGTGTTGTATTCATTGAATTATTAATTCCTCAAAGGTTGTAACTTGTATTTAACTTTGTTTTGTTCACTTCCAGAGTACACAACCACTGGTGTATGATGGTGTGGGGACTATTTCTCTCAACTATAGGCCTGTTACTCCTTGGACCATGTCCTTTTATACCTGGTCTGACACGGTAACAAAAATAATTTTGGATTTTATTGATATGAATTATTTAACTAGGTATATATTTTTTTTTTAGTTTGCCAGTATGCAATACCATTGTGTTTTCCAGGGACTTATGGCTGGACTTGGTTGCTCTTTCGATCTTAGGAATGTCAGTTGCGCTAACCCTTTTGCCTACATTTCAAGGAGTATTGACTAGTTCTATGTGAGTATTATATACCTGTTCCTTAAAATATTATGTCTTCAGATACTGACTTATCAGTAAATTTTTGCTCAATTTTGTACCAATCTCCATAAATTTTGCGTTATGTTATAGACGATAGGTGGATGTCTTATTGAAAACACCACTTATGTTCATCTATAGTTTATTTATTAAGAGCAGTTTTACCTTTTCTCTGAAAAATCTAAGATTTCAAGCTCCAAATTTAGCATCGTAGGAGAGACTTTCACACATTTCAATACATGTTTTAAATAAACTAATCCTTCATATTGACATTTGTCAGACCATATTTACAAAAACTATTTTATTTATTTTGTAATGATCAATTTCCCACACCTCGTTTTAATAAAATAAATAACAGACTCAACTTTGAAGCTCTATATCTGTCCTTAAATGTCATCTAATTTACTTGAAAAAAATACTTAAATATCAGACATATAGTCCTATTGACACATTACAGAGCAGAATATAGATTTTTTATCAAATTAATGGTTAAAAAAAAAAAGAACTTCCGCCAAATTTCCCGAATTATACGGTTACTTTAACACGATTTTTTGTATTGAAAAAAGCATAAATTCAATAAAATTTTTATGTAGAAATAAACTACGTTCTTTAACAAATCTATATATATAGTTTAATTAACAATCCATTTATTTGATCAAACATAAAAACTTATTAAACATCCCCCTAAATTACAATAAATAGCTATGCAATGTCTTCGCTTATTTAGTATGCGCCCGGCGCTCGTTAGGGTAGGACCTGTGCAGTTTTTGCCACCATCCAGATGCACGTACGAGAGTCGTGTAAACACTAATTTATACAACGACTGCAAAGTTTTGAGCATGAATATTTTTCTAAAAAATATGCGTGAGTATTTTTTTAAATAAGTGAAATTACAGCATAGCACCCAGGACAGTCACGGAAATATGATATTATAAACTAATACTAAAGTATCCATTTTGAAATCCAAGATGGCCGTCATTTTTTTTTTTGAAGATATTATCATCTATCTCTACATATAATAAAATCGTAGATTTGCCGTATCTGTACATTAGAGAATTTTGCAAAATAATAACTGGGAAATGTTAGGGTTGAGTAATAGAACGATAAAAGCTATTTTTGAAATTTTTGTCTGTTTGTCTGTTTATCTGTTTGTCTATTTGTCTGTATGTTTCGTGTGCGCGCATCACGCAAAAACTACTGAATGGATTGAAACAACGAAACTTGGTACGATTTAAGTTTATACTACGGAGTAATATATCTATCTTATATACTATATACTTTTTATCCCGAAATTCAGCACGGTTTCCTAGGGAGAGGGGATGAAAGTCAAAACGTGTATTTAGCTATAATTCAATAACGCGTGATCCGATTTCATTCATTCTTTTTTTGTTAGAAAGTAGATACTTTAGAGATTACCGACTATTTTCTAAAAGGCTGGATCGATTTTGATGGGACTTTCACTGGTGGATGTTTACATTTTGATCTACCTAAATATCCGCCAGTTAACTTTTAACAGGTTTTAGCATGATATGAGCTCAAAGGAGCTTAGGAAAAACAAAATGATTCCCACGGGATTTTTAAAAACCAATATATATCCACGCGAACGAAGTCGCGGGTATCCGCTTGTTACTATAATAAAAGTAGCACTTGCACTTCTGACTAAACCGACATTTTAGCAGTAAACAAAGATTGCATACTTTTTATTGTTCTATTGGTAAACTTTAAATAATTGTACCTACTCTTATCAGAAAAGGTATTCAAGAACTTCAACAGGTGCAATGCAACAGCTCTGTCATGTTATTTTCAGACAGATGATTTGAAATATAATAATAATAATAATTGGTAGGTAATTGTTAAATAATTAAAAAGGTATTTGTTTCTTTTATTAGTTAGTTTAGAAAAAAATGGTTGAAGGCTAAATATATGTAAATATGCGTGACACCTATGATATAAATACGGAACCCTGCATGTCTTCATAGCGAAGAACATCATATTATCCTGGTCGCTTTTGTTTTGTAAGTTCAACGTAGATTCATGAAATACTTATTCGATAAAGTCCCACGCGAAGTCATTTAATTAAAAATATTTTATAATAAACATTATATATATAATACTACAACATCAAAGAAATAATTACAAGTACCAAAACTAAATTCATGGTCGCGCTATATGCAAGTGGTCGTCCGTGCAGCACGCCGCCCGACTACCTGCCGTTAGATACCTAAACTTCCATAGCGCGAAACTGGGAGAGGGGTCTTAATTAGGGTTTACGGAACCGGTCCTGTTTTTGAGAACCGGGAATTTCGGTACTTTTACCCAAAGGAACCGGGAATTCCCGGTTCTTTCGGGATTTTCGGTTCTTTGTAGTTTTATTTTATAAAACACGTTTAACACTTTAAAAGTAAACCACAATGAAATATTTATGTAATTTTTATTGTCATTTAAACTTTCATCCGCTATTTAACCCACTTGGAGATAGAATTTCCAAAAATCCTGAAATTCAAAATTTTTATTTTTTATCGAAAGTTTAAATACCAATTTTCATGAATATCACTTGAAAAATGACCGACTTTCATGCAAACTTTCATCCTCTATTTAACCCCTTTAGGGGTGGAATTTCCAATAATCCTTTCTTAGTTAGCCTGCGTTGAAAAAGCTTACGAATTCAATGTACCGTGTGTTTCGTCAACTACAGTAAGGCCTTTGACTGTGTGAACTGGAAGCTCCTATATATGGACAGTTCTCCAGGAAATAGGAGTCCCAAAATATCTGGTCAACATCTGGTCTGGAGTGCTTCAAAGCCTATACTCAGATAGTCAGGGGGTACTAAGAATTGACAAGAAGATATCAACACCTTTCTCGTTTGGCAAAGGAGTTCGTCACAGATGCACCGTATCCTCTATTCTGTTTAACATCTACGGAGAGAGCATTATACGCCGGACCTGCGAAGACTGGGATGGTGGAATTACCATCAATGGCATTAAAATTCGAAACCTTCGCTACGCCGAAAAGGATGGTGCCTTTTCGCAGCTAATGAAGCTGAAATGTTCCAACTCGTGAACAAAACGGAGCAACACAGGCCATAAATCGGTTTAAAACAAAGATCATAGTGGTGGATCGTGCTTCTAAGCTAGAACTCAATGGAACATTCAATTTAAAACCCGTCGATCACTTCATTTACTTGGGTTCTAGCATCAGCAATAACGGTTCTAGTGAAGCTGAAGTTCGCAGGAGAATCGGAATGGCCAAGACTGCAATGTCTCAGCTCGATAGAATATAGAATGATCGTAACATCAGTAGTAAGACAAAAATTACACTCGTCATCACTTTAGTCTTCTCCATTTTCCTATACGGGGCGGAGATATGGACATTAAAAGCTGGAGACCGCCAGCGCATAGACGCCTTTGAGATGTGGTGCTGGAGTAAAATGCTCAGAATCTCTTGGAATGCATTCAGGACCAACCAATCGATCCGTGAAGAACTCAAAATTGACAAAAAGCCGAGGCTCTCAACATATGCCTGAGGAGGATCTTTGAGTTCTTCGGCCATATCGCCCGTAAACCCGGCGATAACCTACAAAAACTTATAGTATTACCGGGAAAATGAACGGCAAGAGATCGAGAGGTAGGAGTCCAATTCGCTGGACTGACCAGATCCGCACCACTCTCAACATGAATGTTGCCGAAGCGGTTCACCACGCTGAAAGCCGGAACAGATAGCGCAACATCGTCAGAAACTTGAAATTTTCACATTGCTTCCTTTTATGATCTAGGCGCACACTAAGAAAGGATTATTGGAAATCCCACCCATAAGGGGGTTAAATAGGGGATGAAAGTTTGTATGAAAGTCTGTCATTTTTTAAGTTATATCCATGAAAATTGGTACTTATTTGAGCTTTCGATAAAAAATAAAAAATATCTTAAGCAGCATTTTTGAAAATTCTGTCCCAAGGTGGATTAAATATTGCATTCCGAAAACTGAGTAAGCGAGCAATCGCACACAACAGCGAGAGAGGTAAAAGACCGCAAGAGTACCGCGAAGAGGTACCGCGCGCCATTTATTTTAGCGCTGAATTCACATTAGTTTTGAACTTTTGAACAGTAGGAAGTATAAAAAAGTAAAGTTAGTATTGTAAATATTATGTATGTAAGTAGTAGCGTGAATCATGTAATTAAATTAAAATTCCCGAAAGTACCGAAAGAACCGGGAATCAAAATTTGATTTCCCGGTTCTTTTTACTGACAAAAGAACCGGGAATTCCCGGTACTTTCGAGACCGGGATTTCCCGGTTCTGAACCCTAGTCTTAATTAATGCTACACACTTCACAAAATTCTTACTTGGACTATGTTTAACACCGCGTTGAAACCTTTGTGAAAGGTCGAGTCGGAGTCCTGGAGACTGAGTATCTGCAGAATGACGTAGAATTATTTATGAGGACTGATTATTTCTACTCGATATTCGGTATTTATAGGCATATATTGCTGACTTGTGACATGAATTAAATTGGTGTTAAGCGATGTCAGCGATACATGCTTAAGGTAGGGCTGTAACAGTTAGTCCGGTCAAATTAGACATAAAAATAGTTATGAAATAACAAAATTCTGACAGAGCTAAATTTTGGTAGAGACTACGTCTCCCCAGTCCCACATGAGACTACCAGTCCCCATTGATTCCATGTCTGCTAAAAAAGTTATTCAAGGTCAAAGTCTGTAGTAGTCTGCACTGTCCTGTACAGCGTACCTATATAAACATCGGCACGTACATCGAACGCTGAAGGAAAGTGGAGGGGTTAGCTAGGACGCCCCGCGCACGTCCAGTGTACAGTCGCGTTCTTAATTGTATTGTTATTGCGGTTAATTTTTGTTGTTATATTTTGTTAAGATTGAGTTTTTTAATTTGTTTTTTATTAAGTTTGTACTATTAAATAATTAAAGCGATGATTGTATTACGTGCGCGACAGTACCCATGCGCAGCTACCCCCTCCACGTTTCGTTCAGCGTTCGATGTACGTGCCGATGTTTATAGCTTAGTCACGTTACTCGGTAGACCCCAAGAAGATTGCCGGCACTCGTTCTTGTAATGTTACAGCTACGAAGGTGGGTGTCCCGAAGCGCTAGCGACGTACAGCGCCGTGGCGGGCGTCTGGTCGTGTTGTTACTCGCTGGGCGAGGTGCTGGGACCTGCACTCGGAGGAGCTCTCGCCGAACGATACGGGTTCCCTCTGTCTGCTACGCTATGCGCTGCTGGTTGCTTTATAATGGTAGGACTTTGCTAAAGTTTCTATAAGAAATAATCATGAGATAGGTTCTCTAAATCAGAAATGAGGCAATCTATAGAAGAACTTATGTAACAGT
This sequence comes from Melanargia galathea, assembly GCA_920104075.1. Classification (NCBI taxonomy): domain Eukaryota; kingdom Metazoa; phylum Arthropoda; class Insecta; order Lepidoptera; family Nymphalidae; genus Melanargia; species Melanargia galathea. Next base: position 16,363,892 of record OV049863.1, on the reverse strand, counting down.
CAACAGTGTTAGTTAGTAAGGTGAAATAGCAACGGGCGGGCCAAATAGTTCAAAGAACTTATAGACGTGGGGTTCCAAGATGCTGGTACGGTAACCTCGCGCCGGATAATGCAATTATTATGATACACCGTGATATTTTTTTTTTTTTCAAAATTTATTTTCATCTAGGCCGTGATAACTCTCACATTCTTCTCACTGCGCGAGTCCTCGAAATGGGTAGAAGCGGAGTCCACGTCGAATTCAATACCATACACGGACAGCACTTGGAACAGCACCCATTTCTGCAGGACACGAAGCGCGCCGCCGAGCCAGCTCGCCGAGACCTCGCCTCTTCTAACGCCTTGCTCGTGTGCTTCCAAAACCGGTAAGACTTAAGAATCACTAATAATGGTCGCAAGATGGGCCGGATGGGTTTAAAAATTTCATCCCTATGACGTTGTTGTTCCACCTACACGCACGAAGCGATTTAAGTTTTCTTTCCTCATACGCACGGCTAGGGTTTGGAATACCCTTCCGAGATCTGTGTTTCCCGCCACTTAGATAGGTACAACTTGGGCATCTTTAAGAAAAGAGCAAATAGGCTTCTTCTAGGCAAACGCGTACCATTCTTAGGCCACATCATAACTTTATATTAGGTGTGATTGTGGTCAAGCGGTTACCTATAAACAATAAATAATAACCGGCCAAGTGCATGGCGGGCCACGCGCAGTATAGGGTTCCGTAGTCACAATCCTCGAAAAACAGATATAACTCCTTAACCTGTGAACCCTACTTAGCCGTGATAGTTTTCCTTTAAAATTGATTATATACCCTACTGCTGTGAATTTTTTCAAGTTCCTATATACTGCCATTTGGCTGACAGAGCGGGGGGGGGGGGGGGACACTTGACTCTAATAAAAATTTGCACTTTAACACATCATATTTTACAAACGAATCTAGAAATCGAAAAATGATGTTCCCACACCCACAGTATTTTTAAAAGACCTATTCAACGATACCCCACACTATGGGGTAGACGAGAAAAAAAATATTCATCCCCACTTTACATGTAGGGGAGCTACCCTAAAAAAAATATTTATCAAAATTTTATTTCACCACTTTGTCGGCGTGATTAACATTTATACCCATGCCAAATTACAGATTTCTAGCACTAATATTCTCCGAGATTAACCGAGGACGGACGGACGGACGGACAGACAGACAGACGGACGGACATGGCGAAACTATAAGGGTTCCTTGTTTACTACGGAACCCTAAAAATGGTCCTCCCAAGTGTCCTTTCAGCCACGGCGGCCAATTTGCACACATGCTTGACAGGTGCACTCATACTTTCCCCCTTAGAAGCTTTGGATATTATGCAGTAGGTAGGTACCAATAAAAGCAGAACATCATAGTGATTTTAAAGGAACATAATAATTCATTTTCTCAATTAGGTACTATCCACCACTACCACTACTACCGCCTTTTTTACGTCCCACTGCTGGGCACAGGCCTCCTCTCATATAGGACAGAGGGATTTATAGCTTAGACCCTCCACGCTGCTCCAATGCAGGTTGGCGGGCTCAATTGCTATACTTACTATACTTTTAATGAATTACTATACTTTTAATGAATTTTAATACTTACTTACATGCCTAGGTACATAAAAATAAAAGCACATTAAATAAAAACAAGCCTTTTAAAATTGTGATTCTTTTTGTATCGTGCATCACGCACAATACCATTGAACCAATTTAGTAACAGCGGTATTAAAACAAAATGTAGATAAAACTAAATCCAAATTCCTTGCGAAAGAAGCCGATAACAGCAGCTAACATAGTAGGTAGGTACATATATATTTTTACCCGACTACGGCAAAGCTAATAGGAAGGGTTATGATTTTAGCAGTCTATGTATATATGTATGTATGTATGTGGCTGATTTTAGTATGCGATTCTGTGTGTACCACCGTAGCGCCTAAACTACTGGGCCGATTTTGATGAATGAGGTGTCAATTAATTCTTTGTTATGGTCCGGGTGACATAGGCTACATTTTATATACGAAAAAAAAAACGAAAAAAAATCGAAAAGCGACGTGCGAGCGGCAAAAGTTTATTATTATTTAGTTTCGGATAGACATAACAGATGGCGCCACTAGCTGCTTGCCCGGCGATTTCGGGTTTCGCTTGCGCAGTCGGGTTTTAGTTTACGAACTTTATACTTGTTGTATTTCTCTTTCAGCGTATTATTTGTATGGAAATCCACCTACAAACCAACCAAACCTTTTTTTCCTGCACAAAAACAGCAGAAAGGGTGGCGCTGCCAGCGTAGCCGATATTATGGCATATTTCCTCAAATTCGAGTACTTGACAGATGTGTATGTGAGAATAAGAAAATCACGTAACAAAACAAAAACGAAATCATTACCCAATAGTGATCAGTTGTACCAAAATTATCTCGGAAACAACGCAACCGTCAAAGAGGAAAATGTAAATCAAAACAATAATTTGTGTGCAAATGGAGTGGCCCAAAGCAATGAAGATAGCTACTGCTCTTACATAGACAACGCTATATTCGGTCCAGTGGTTACGCAGATGGGTAGTGAGAATGTGATTATTAAGAGCAACAATAAAGGCCTCGTCGCAAAATTGGTGACACACGACGATGACAAGCGGCCGTCGGATGAGATCATAAAACATAACCTCCAAAAAGTACATTTCTATGAACAAAGTCCGGAATGCTCCACACTTGACGATATTTTTGTAAGTTTATTTTTAATTAGTGGACCCGGCAGACTTCGTCCTGCCCGGTGACATACCGACATCGGTGCTACCTACTGAGACCCGGTAGGTTACCAGGAATCGTGTTTTCAAACTATCCAGGAACCCATTGAAATATACACACAAAATTTCAACCAAATCGGTCCAGCCGTTTAGGAGAAGTTAGTTAGTTAGGTGAGAGTTTACCGTATCCATGTGACAGGATATTTTACAGTTACGAAACCCGTGAACATTTTGTATGGGAAAATGTTTTTTCTTTTATTTTATTTTTTCGTCAATTTTCCAATGTTTTTAACAGTTATTATGCTATTCGGGATGGAGACAAATACAACAACACAATAACTAAGAAAATCGCTCCAGCCGTTCTCGAGTTATAAGTGTTCGAACTAACACGACTTTGTTTTATATATATAGACTAGTATGGCGCGTGGGTGCGCGGCCCGCTAAAGCGGACCGCGAGGTTTCGCTTTCGGGTATTTTGGTGAGAGCAGCCTCCACCTATCTCTCCCATATTCCTAACCCTCGATAATTATCACTCTCCATATTTTTCTCCGAATCATTTGTCAGAATGAGAGCTTTTTCCATAAAAACAAATTTTGAAAAGGAACTGGAGACACCGACGAAATTTGTATGGCCCCCGTCTTTAATCCGCCATTTTGGCCTTTTTTTCAACTGACTCTCTCACTCACTGACAATTAGATGAGGTTTCAAGTAATTTTTGTTTGAGCACCTCCCACCTATCTTTAATACTCTGACCGTGCTCCTCATACGTCTCCAAAATCTTCAATCATCAGCTTTTTCCATATTTTTCCTCCGCATGGAATTTTGTCTTCTATACGAAACCATCAGTGGAAAAGATTTTGTGTGAAAAAAATAAATTCCGCCTTCTTGATTTTTTCTGTTCATCAAGTAGATTTTTAGGTCTTGATCATCTTTTTCCAAGAAACGACTCTTCCATCTTTTATACTTGGTGCGATAGACACCGACGAAATTTGTATAGCCGCCATCTTGAATCCGACAATTTGGGTTTTTTTCGCTCATTGCCAATTGGATGAGGTTCTGAGTATTTTTTGTTTGAGCAGCCCCCGTCTATCTACAATACCCTGCACGGGCTCATCAACCATCTTCCAAACCCTCAACCATCGTATTGTCTTCCCATATTTTTCTTTGAGATTTCTCCAAAGAATCGCATCAAAGCCTTGTATAGTTCACAACTTGTAGTCTCTTCAATATTCGCCATACATTTTCTATGGAAAAATAAATTCCGCCATTTTGAATTTTTGTTCTATTCATCGAGTAGACCTTCCGATCCTGATCATCTTTTGTGAAGAAACCACTCTTCCATCTTTTATACCCTCCGAGATGGACACCGACGAAATTTTTATGGCCGCCATCTTGAATCCGCCATTTTGGTCCTTTTTTTTTAGATCACTGCCAATTGTATGAAGTTTCGAGTAATTTTTGATTGAGCACCTCCCACCCATCTTTAATACTCTAAGCCTGCTCCTCACCTGTGTCCAAAATCTTCAATCATCAGCTCTCTCCATATTTTTCCTCCGCATAAATTTTTGTCTTCTATACGAAACCGTCAGTGAAAAAAACTTTTTTGTGTGAAACAATAAATTCCGCCATCTTGATTTTTTTTCTGTTCATCAAGTAGATCTTTAGGTCTTGATCATCTTTTTCCCATAAACCACTTTTCCATCTTTTATGCTTGGTGAGATAGACACCGACGAAATTTGTATAGCCGCCATCTTGAATCCGCCATTTTGTTTTTTTTCAGCTCAGTGCCAATTGGATGAGGTTTTGAGTAATTTTTGTTTGAGCAGCCCCCATCTATCTACAATACCCTGACCGGGCTCCTCATCCATCTTCCAAACCCTCAATCATCATGTCTTCCCATATTTTTCTTTGAGAGTTCTCCAAAGAACCGCATCAAAGCCTTGCATAGTTTACTACTTGTAGTCTCTTCAATATTCGCCATACATTTTCTATGGAAAAATAAATTCCGCCATTTTGAATTTTTTTTCAATTCATCAAGTAAACCTTTGGATTCTCATCATCTTTTGCGAAGAAACCACTCTTCCATCTTTTATACCCTCCGAGATGGAGACCGACGAAATTTGTATGGCGGCCATCTTTTTTTCGCCATTTTGAATTTTTTTTCAGCTCACTGCCAATTGGATGACGTTTCGAGTGACATTTGTTCGAGCACCCCCCACCTATCTTCAATACCTTAAGCGTGCCATTCGCTCGTCTCTGAAATCCTCAATCATCAGCTCTCTCCATATTTTTGTTCCGAATGAATTTTTGTCCTCTATACGAAACCATTAGTGAAAAAAAAAATTTTCATACAAAATTTTACAGGAGGGGTGATCAATCAGTGAGTCAGTCAATGAATCAGCACGAGCAGCTATATATATATTAATTATAATATAGTTATATAACGTGGTAATTGTACGGGTGCATTTTAGATATTGATTTCATACCGATCGTCAGCCGTCGCACCTGCTAGGTGGGTTTAGTAGTTAGGAGGCATCGAACTGTTTAAAAAAACTTGATCGTTTTATTCCATACTGCACCGAACCTCGTCTATATGGTTGCTTCTGTTCGTTTAGAGCTTGTTGCCCTAAATGTGTTTGTTTGTTGCTTTGTCCTTTAATCGTGCAATAACGGAGCAAAAGAACCTGTACTATATTTTATTATGAATTCTGTGTGATCTACTTGATTTTTTAATTTGAAACAGAGAATTTGAATACGTATAAACCTACGTAAAACAGCTGTCGTAATTGTTACGATTAGTAATTTTATGAATTTTTTGCATCTTTTTAGGATGGTTGCGATTGCCGCGATGACGTCACCTATGTGAGAGGAACTGTCACAGTCTCCTCCACAGGAGCCTGCGAAGTCTAAGTAAATCCTGAAACAGTAACAGTAAATTTTAGTGTATAAGTAAAAGTAATTTCATAATAGGTAAAATTTGATAACCGTAAAATTTTTTATTCAGTGATACAAAACAATTTTAAATAAATAACTTTCCGAATATTCATTTCATTATTTCTCGCCGCCTGAAGTTTTCGAATAGCAAAAATAATTCGCACATCGCACAAGTATTACCAGGATCCTATCAAAGTGAAGCGGGATAACTTGCGGGAGCGAGGGAAGACGTCCTATAGGTATGTATTATTATTGCGCGCAACTGCGCAGAAATGGAGCCGTATTTCAGGGGTACTTTGAATGACTTCTCCATAAGTCATGTTTTCCGAATAAAACCGACCTCCAGTGACGATTTCTCGACATCCATTGTCTTGCTTACCTTGACCGTTGTCCACTTAAAGTAATTTTTATTTTTTGAAAAGTTTTCCGATTTTCAACTTTGTCAACGTCGTACTACGCTGCTGCTACGAGCTCAGAGGCTCTGCTACGATGCTACGACCTTTTGAAAACATGTTACCAGAATATCATAAATGGTTGGAGGGAATGTTACCCCTCATCTATCCGCAGGATTTTGTTCAATCCACTGTTATAACGGAATATGGGGTATAAACTCTTAAAATATAACCATACTACATCGAAGAACGTCCTAACGACCTTAAACTAACTAATGGATCTATTTGAACTAAATATTAATAATAGTTGATATGGAAATACTTAAGCTTAAAATAATATAATTTTAGTTATCACTTTTTTACAGACTATAGGTATAAATACGAGTAAGTAGTTATGTTTCGAAAACTGTGTAGCGTCGCTATAGTTATTTTATTTCTAATATAGAGTGCAGTTAAAATTATCCCTTATTTAAGTACATTTGTATAGTTGAATCCAGATAATTTACTAAAATAAGTGAAGTTGCATAATATTTTTAATACATTTGTTGTAAAGTTTAATAGGAATATAGACGGCTGAAAAAGTCAGAACTTCATCTAATAGGTAGGTAGCTACATGAATCACAAATGCAAAATTTAATTTATACAGACAGTGTAGAAAGATGAGCATAACAACGGTGTTTTACATAGACTTAAAACTGATATCCACGACTTCGTCCGCGTGGATTTTGACCGTTATTTTTTTCCGGGATAAAAAGTAGCCTATGTTCTCCTCCAAGGTATAGTCTATCTCTATACAGATTTCGTTAAAATCGGTTCAGCGGGTTAGGTATGAAAGTGAAACAAACAAACTCACTTTCGCATTACTTAATAAAACATAAGCTTAGAATTATCTACCATGTAAATTGTATCTTGTACTTACTTATTATCAGAGTTTCTGACGTGAAGATAATATGGTAACCGTTAATTAGTAACTTACTGATATAAAAAATCAGCCAAGTGCGAGTCGGGCCTCGCTCTTTCAGGGTTCCGTACATAATTATGAACAATATAATATTTTGGGTCTAAGAAATATTTAATTTCCGAGCTAGACATCGCAACAAACCGTGAAAGAAAAACCCAAAAAAATGTTCGTTTATTTTGGTCACAGCTTATAAACTATTTAATAAATCGTTGTTTTCAGTATTTGTTGTTTAAATAGAGCATATAGTACATAATATACTGAAATATCATATTCCCAACTAGTTTAGTTTTTGAGATAGCCCCCGTCACAAAAATGGTCTAAAACTGACAACTTTGATGGCCTCCCATTCCCTTATTTTTTGAGATAAAAATTAAAAAAATATATATTTGTACTCTACTTAATGAGCTCTAAACAATGATACCCCACAAGCTAGGGTAAAGAAAAATTTTTTTTTCCGGCTCCTTTTTCATGTATGGGAGCCCCCCTGAAAAATAATTTAATTCAATTTCTAATTCAATATTTGATTTTGGGTTAACGTTTTACACTAAATACCAAAATTTCAGGTTTGTAACTCATTTCGTCTGCAAGCTAAAGACCTGTGACCGGCGGACAGACGGACAGACATACAGACAGACAGACAGACAGACAGACAGACAGACAGACAGCCGAGTGACATTAATAGGGCTCCGTTTTTACCCTTTGGGTACGGAACCCTAAAAACATCAGAAGTCACTATGCCCGAAAACCTAAAATGTCTCCTACGTCCCCTAAAGTGTATGACACAATATATTATTTACTCTGCAGTGCATAATGCATGTATGCTATAGTCAGACTTTTAATTTGATACAGTAAAGTGACGTTTCATGGGTTGCTACTTTTTGACGAAAAAAAAATAGGGATGGGGTAAAAGTAAATGGTGCGAATGATTCAAATCATCAAAACATCAATTATTTCATTTTATCTTTATTTACTACTTTACTTTACTTACTTACTTTACTTACTTACTTTATTTTTAAGAGGATATAAGGGAGAGTCCGGCAGTACGGGCCGGCATCCAGTACCGGCCAGTTGCTATTTCTAAGATTATATAACAGCTAACGCTGACACCATTAGCTCCATTTAAGTAGTTCACTTTGACAAGTCTATGCCCAAAACGGGGGCGACCTGTCAGCTACCGACTAACTGTCAGTGCAAAGAATTGCGTTGCGCGCGGTGACATTCGTTACACAAGTATTGTACCGGGGGTGATAATTGAATATTATTGGAATATATCGACAATAGTTAATCGTGGTATGTATTTATTATTTATATAGCTACAATAATAATGTTTTAATTGATGCTTTATACGTAACATTTTATAATTGAGCGATCTCGAAATTTTATTTCGCTTCCTCCAGTACGGGCCACGAAATTGTCCGTCAGTACCGGCCACTGGTTGAGTTTATTTTAAATGGTTTAATTTCTTTATAGGTACATAAATATGTTAGATGATGACAGTGGACGTGAAAGGAAGACAAAGAAGCGCACCTGGGAACCTGCCATAATGCATAGAGCCGTGGAAAAGTTTTAAGTAGGCACAGAAATGAATGCGCGTCAGGCTGAGATTCAAAGTACCAAGAATGACTTTAAATGTAGAATTAAAGCTATTGAAAATTATAAAGAGAAAAATAATAAAGCTTTAAGCCTGCTATGGGTCGTTTCCACGACACATTCTCGCCTGAACACGAAAAAGTGTTGGCAGAACATATTAAGGATTTAGACAATAGGCTAATGCCCATAAGCAAACTTTTAGTAAACTTTTCACGGTTAAAGATAAAGAAGTTAACAAAAAAGGCAAGGATGTTTTGCTATCAGGCAACGATACCGACAAAAAAGACAGGAAAAAGAATGAAAACTAGCTCCTTTTTCAAAGAAAGATTTAGGAAGAAACAATATGCCCTCTGTGCCTCGAATCTCATAAAGAGGATTGGATTCATTGTGGAAACTGCAAGATTTGGGTGCAAAAGGCTTACGCAAACATTTTGGAACTATTAAACCAATAAAATATGTGATTATTGCCTAGTATAAATGGTATTTGTTTCTGGCCCGTACTGGAGGACAATTTTTTTACTATTAATTTTTAGTGTCTTTAGATTTTATTAATAAATTTGATTCTTTCCAAATATATTGATGTTACATTATTTTTATTTATACATTATGAGTTATTTTACATAAATCAGCAAATATATAACATATTACTTTGGAGATTTTAATTTTATACCAAATAAACCTTAGGGTGGCGGTACTGCCGGACTCTCCCCTAGTAAGTAGATAATGTTAGATAGATACCTGTAACAGCTTCCTAAAGAAGTAACTTTAACACTTTATGAAACTAACTTTATGAAATTGTAGTCTGTTAAATGTTAAATATTGTATGCCTGTTAGAGGTAGATTTTCCTACTAGGTATATAGTTACAATTATTTTAAGATCTTATTATGTAACAATTAAACGATTTTATGATTATAATTATAAATGAAATAAAATGAAGTGAACCTATCACAAAATCACTATTGAAATTAGGTTGACAACATTGTTTTACGAAATGACATTTTGAAACGTCAGTTTACTGCATCGAATTAAAAGTCGAAGTATAGTTCCTAGTAATGCATGGAAATACAATGTTTATAGCGTCATACTGACTTTTCTTCCTAGACTGTGTCATAGGGATCAATGTGAGGGAACAACCCTCTTACAAATGGGGTGAAATTGATTGAGCTAGCCCTCTCCTTCCTTCTACGAACAAACTCCACTCACTCATGATATCCTGGTATTTGCTACGGCAAAAGAAAATTCTAAAATGGTGGCCAAATACATCATAGTTTTTATCATCAAAGGAGAAATCGCGAACAACAAAAAATACTAACTAGGGTAAAACCCGGATAGATGCCGCAGTTGGATAGATGCCTCAGTGTCAAAAAACCTGACTTCCCAAACTCGCGACTAAAAATTGATAGTTTAAATAAGAAGCGCAGGCCCCCCAAACCTCAGGCCCCTACATACATTTGTATTAAAACAATTTGTTTCGTTTGTGCGTGTGATTATCTCCGCAGCGAACGCGGCAAATCCTTCAAAGTTTTAGAGGCGAGTATTTGCCGTTGTATAACTTTTGAAGTAGTAGAAGATTCTGTTATATTTTTTATTATGTCAATACACTGGTTCAATAAGTGTACACCTAAGTGTAAATAATCGCTCTTTAGTTTTTAGTTTATTTAATAAATAAAAGGGCATCTATCCATATCAAAAAGGATAGTTGCCTCGATTTTTCGAGGTATAGGTGCCCTTAGAGGCATCTATCCCCTAATATACCTATTGATATGTCAAGTATTTTTTTAATATTTTTAATGTTCTTTTAATTTTTATTTCTTTTTTCAATAAATTCCTGATAGTTTTAATATACTTCGGGGCATCTATCTCTTTCAGCCCAATCTGTCCAGTGGTTTGAGCTGTGCGTTGATAGATCAATCAGGCAGTCAGTCAGTCAGTCACCTTTTCCTTTTATATATTTAGATAATAAAACCTTATGAAACTATGTATTTTGCTTATTTTTTTTCATAGGGCATCTATCCTTTTTAGTATTTTCATAGTGGGGCATCTATCCACACAGGTAGGCATCTATCCCCAAAAAAAAGGGTCTGCGAAAAGTTAAATTCTGCAAAATCTGTAATCGTTAGGACAACAAAAACAAGTCATAATGGAACCCAAAAGATTAAACTAACTATATTCATAAATATTATTTGTGATAAATTAATATTTTAAAAGTTATGAGGTCATTTCAAAAAGTGGGGCGTCTATCCGGGTTTTACCCTATATTTTATAAATCATTCCAGAATAGAATGGATATGAACTCCATGCTTATGAAATGGTTCATTATCTAATTACGATGTCATAACAGACGCCCATTGAATCGATTACAATGATTGCAACTAATTGATACCCAGGCTCATGTTTGGGATTGTGTATCATATTGTGATATAACGTAGAACCGTAGCGAACGTGGTTTTAGTTCATAAATTCTCGAAAAATATTAAAAACCGTGTACAATGATAATAAAATTACTGTTGTGCCTAATTGTTGTCGTTCGTGCCATTCTAGCAAACAGCGACTGCAAAGAAGTACATTTAAACAATAAACCACATATAAAACATGTCATAGGAATGGGATTAAACCGTCCGTATCAGTTAGCTTACGACCTTAAAGAACACAAAGTTTTCTTCAGTTACAACATTGGAAACGACACTGAAGATACATTTCAAATTGGCTACATCAAGAAAGATCATATAAAACATGAAAACGTTCCAAATGTGACAAACGGTTTCGCAATAGCCGTCGACAATAAAGATAATGTCATTTTCTTTGGAGGCAGCGATGGTGTTTATAGGCAGCTCCTCAAACCAAACAGTACTGTAGAAAAAATTGTTAGCGGCCATAATATTTGGGACATGTTCTTCAAGCATCATCTTTACTTCATTAATTATCCATCGCAGCATCTCTACAAGTGTATTCATGGAAAACACGGCATCGAAACTGAACATCAAAAACATATTCACGAAAAAATATACCAATTTGTAATTGATGGGCACGACGATACTTTCATCACGAATGATACTGGTCTGTACAGAATCAAGAATGGTACCGACCATCGGATCTTTTACGAAGGGCCTACAATTTTTCGAGCTATTGAAGTGAACAACAAAGGTGTAGCCTATTTTAGTGCCAAAGACGGTATTTATGTTGCCAATAAAACTAGTAACGCGCTGGAGGTTGTGGCGCACATAAAAAATATTTTCGGTCTTGCGTTTGACAAAGATGACAATATTATTTACTCGAGTCCGTACGAAATTATTAAACTGTTACCAGGAAGCTGCAAGTAAACGATTTAGATATTTATACAAATATTCATTTTTAATTCTCGCGGTGTGAGAAAACATCTAACCTCAATATTAGTAATGTGATTTTTTTCACCCTGCGAGTAATAATTTCTAATAAAGGTATAGTTTATTAGGTAAGTGCTGTAAATGTCGGAAGTATTGTTCAGAGGATCAATTATTTCATTCACAATAATATAATATTATAAACCGCATTTTTTACACTGATTCAATAAATAATAATAAATTATTCAAAAATAAATTGTTGTTATAATTTTAATTTGTACCTGAAATGAAATATCTTATAGTACACTGGTAAACAAGTTCGAAAACTTGAAAAATAGAGATAAAGGCCTTAAAAATACGAGCGATAGCTCATTCGATTCGGAATCACCTCTAGAAAAATGTTTTTGAAGGATTTTGGTGCAGGTAAAAAATTACAATTGTTATTGACAAAATAAGATGAAAAAAAAAATGATATTTCGTTTTATGTTAATAACTCAAAAATATTTATATTTAAGCAATTTTCAAAAAAAGCTCGTTAAAGAAAAGGAAAGGGTCTAGCCGGATAAGTATAGCGAATTGGCCCCCAAATGACAACCTATATCGAAACTTATGTTTCAATATTGGCTTGGTGTACGAACGCGATTGGCACCAGTTTTAGCGCCGTACTCCGCTTTGACCTTGAGATATTAAAAAAAAATGAGCGCAACTATGACTATCATTCAAAGTGACATATCTCGGAAACTATTAAAGATAAAAACTTAAAACCAACGCGAGAATTCAGGTAACCTTTAGGAGCATATTTTATATTTTTTCTGGATTTTTCGAATTATTAAAAATATTTTTTTTAATAAAAAAAAATATATAATTATTATTATTCCTGTGTTTCTTATGACGGACAATCACTAAAAAAATATATATTATAGTACTTAATATGTACTAATACTCATACAAAATTCGTTTGAAAACAGATGGTGTAACACTTCGAAAAAAAAAAAAATCGACCCAAAATGAATGTATCAAAGAATACGAGCTAAAAAAGACATACGAATATAAACATTAAACACTTTATAAATTATAATTATAAAAATTTACCACTACTACAGCCTTTTTAACGTCCCACTGCTCTGCACAGGCCTCCTTTCTTATAAGATACAGGGATTTTTAGAGCTTAGACCCGCCACGCTGCTCCGATGCGGATTGGCGGGCATTAACGATTATTGTCACAACTGATAGTGATAATAACCGACTGCTTAACGTGCTCTCCGAGACACGGGGGTGAAACACCGCCAGCTTCCAACACCAGGCTGGCACTGAGAATTTCTTGACAGAAAAACTCAATACCGAACAATTATTTGCCCAACCCGGGAATCGAACCCGGGACCTCGCGATCTGCAGTCGAATATGCTAACCACTAGACCAACGAGGCAGTTCATCATCATAAAAATCATAAAAACATAAAGATAAAGCACACAATTTTTAGTACTAATTAAATTAAACTAATAAGTTTTTTTATCATCATCGCTATTATAATTAATTATATGTAGTTGGACTATTTTGAATCTCAAATATCTTGATTAGTACATCAGCAGGACGTACACTTATACCGTCAGTATGATAGATAGATAGCTGAATACACATAGCAAAGTCTATCGTAAGTTGACTATTGACTATTGACTACATATCCGATAGTACTGGTTACAACTGCAGGATTCAGCCTTATTGCTGTAATTGTTCTAATCGCAACCGAATAGTGGGAATAGTGCTCTCATGTAGCAGCTATCTATCTATCACACTGACGGTATAAGCACACTAAGTGTACGTCCTGCTGATGTACTAATCAAGATATTTGACATTCAAAATATTCCAACTATAATTAATTATTATAATAGCGATGATGATAAAAAACCTGATTAGTTTAATTTAATTAGTATTAAAAATTGTGTGTTTTGTCTTTATGTTTTTAAAATTTTTATCATTATAAATTATAAAGTGTTTAATGTTTATATTCGTATGTCTTTGTTTAGCTCGTATTCTTTGATACATTTATTTCGGGTCGAATTTTATTTTTTTTCAAAGTGTTGCACCATTTGTTTTCAAACGAATTTTTTATGAGTATGAGTACATATTAAGTACTACAACATATATTTTTTTAGTGATTGTCCGTCATAAGAAACACAGGAATAATAATAATTATATATTTTTTTTTATTAAAAAAAATATTTTTAATAATTCGAAAAATCCAGAAAAAATATAAAATATGCTCCTAAAGGTTACCTGAATCCTCGCGTTGGTTTTAAGTTTTTATCTTTAATAGTTTCCGAGATATGTCACTTTGAATGATAGTCATAGTTGCGCTCATTTTTTTTTAATATCTCAAGGTCAAAGCGGAGTACGGCGCTAAAACTGGTGCCAATCGCGTTCGTACACCAAGCCAATATTGAAGCATAAGTTTCGATATAGGTTGTCATTTGGGGGCCAATTCGCTATACTTATCCGGCTAGACCCTTTCCAATAAAAAAGTCTCAACTTCCGAAACTCTATCTCCATTATTTATAACTTTAATTTGACATTGAAAATAGGGCTCCGCGCGGCGTTTACGTTGAGCGTGCGCGAGCCTTCAGCAATGAAAATAATTTTTTTAAAACATAAAATGTGATTTTAAAAATTTGAAAAAATTCTAGTATCTTCTTAACACTTGAAAGCATCGAGCCCTGAAGAAAAAAAAGTTTAATCACCATTTTTCAATAAGTTATTCAATTGTAAATTAACAAATTTGTCCCAAATTTTCGTTGGCATAAACAATGTGATGAAAGGTATAAATACTTAATTGGCCTAAAAATTTTAAACTTCGTGGAGCCCTTCTTATATATACTTCATAAGATCCTGCGATAAATTTTCGTAAAAGTTTATTAATTTGTTAATTATTATTTTTTATAACTATTGAAAAATCGTAATAATCACATGATTTACATACATCGGGATAAAAAGTATCCTATATGTTACTCCATAGTATAAACATAAATCATGCCAAGTTTCATTTCAATCCATTCAGTAGTTTTTGCGTGATGCGCGCACAAACATACACAAACAGAAAAAAAATTCAAAAATACCTTTTTTACGTTCTATAGGTACTTATCCCTAACATCCCCCAGTTATTATTTTGCAAAAATCTTTAATGTACAGATACGGCAAGTTTACGATTTTATTATATGTAGGTAATATAGATTTTATACTTAATTACATACTTAATTAAATATTCAATATTTAATTCTCAATCCATTTATTCTGTTCAATACCTTAATTATTTGTTACTAGATGATGCCCACGGCTTCGCCCGTGTGGATTTAGGTTTTTAAAAATCCCGTGGGAACTTTTGATTTTCCAGAACAAAAAGTAGCTTATCTGTAGAAACCCGTCCCCAAAACGGAAAAATCCCGTGGGATCCCCACGACTTCGGAATACAATTATTCCTTACAGCATCAGGGTTGAGGAGTTGGATATGTACCTACTCGAGTTCATTCAAGGATAAAGTCTTTAATTGGTACCCCCAATATCAATTGAAATAACCGAAAGTTTCTAAAACCCATTAGTTTTGGGGATTAGGTCCCCTGCAGCATCAGGATTGAGGAGTTGGAATCCAAATTTTTTATAGAACAGGGTCGCAATGTTTCTCTATCGATTAAAAAAAAATTACGCAAATCGGTTCAGAAATATCAGAGATATCGGTGTACATAGGTAGAAAAACACAACTCCTCCTTTTTTGAAAGTCGGTTAAAAAAGTAGCCTATGTTACTCCCTGATTAATTCACTACATGTATGTGAAGGTCCCGTCAAAATCGGTTCAGCCGTTCCGAAGATTAGCCCGTTCAAACAGACAGACAGACAGACAGACAGACAGACAGACAGACAGACAGACAAAAATTTTAAAAACATGTGATTCGGATATGGTAGCGTTCAAATAACCATATGAGCTTAATATGAGGTAGTTATTTCGATATTACAGACAGACACTTCAATTTTATTTATTAGTATAGAAGTATAGATTGGATCACATCTTATGGTACCTACGTGTTTTTAAAGCGAGAAAGAAAAAAATAAGAAAACCATTTTAATCGCAACGACATTCAGCAAAATGTCATTTTGCTCTACTATGAATCCGACAAACATTTTGTGATCCAATTTACCACTACCAAGTCTCTCTAAGATTCGTTAAATTCACATCTTTGAAGTACTGTATTAAAGTTCATTTTACGGTATTATCAAGGCTAAAATGTCAGACTCTGGGGTAATGACGTCAAAGCTTTCCTCAGAGAGGGTAAAGAAGGGTTTTTACCGAGACGACGATTCTTTGAAACCTCGTTTTAATGTATTTCAAATGGTATTACTCCATCGTACAATACCAAGATTAAAGATACCTTAGATACACTTATAAGGTTTTTTAAATTTCGTATTCCGGCAAAATCATAGGCTCGTATTTTAGTAGTTCAGTAATTTCAGTAGCGGCAAAAAACTTTCATTATAAGTAGGTAAGTACCTACATAATTCAGTCAAACATCTCTGTCTCTACTCAGAGGGTCAGCTGCTACGCCGTAGCTGTTTTACTGGTATACTCGTATAGCTATACAAATCCGTACTTATTTATAATAAATCTGAAGTGTCAGTTTGTTTGTTTGAATTGTTTGTTAGTTCTTTATGCCTCAATATCTCAACCGATTTCAAAGTTTGGGATTTTGGTTTAGGAAGGATAAAGTGGGTTGATAAAAATTGTTTAATCCATAGGATAATCAAAATAGTTCATTAAAAATGTGATATAAAATTTATTATAAAATTGATTACATATATACACACATATCTAAAATAATGTTTTAAATGATAATTTGGTAGTTGTACTTAGTTGTTAAACCTTTTCTTATACATAAGTAAATATTTTTTAAACTTGTTTATGTATCTCTATTTTCACAGTAACCTATTAGCTACACTACGATAAATATCCTAATCTATTTCCTGTGATAAATTATATTACATTTTTATAGTATTGGAAATAATAGAGAATATACCTACAATAGAATAAAATCAATAGAGTAAGGACTTTCTGTGTAACCTACTCGGCCGCGGCATGGCAACAATGTACTACGGACACAGGGACGACGGTGCCTTTGACATTGCCCGAAATATTTACGAGCTTTTCGAGTTAACTGTAAATATTATGCGCAATCATAATGTATGTGTAATAATAAATAATAATATGTAATAATGTGTACTTACAGTAAATGCCGCGGCCGGGTGTATTAGGTATCAAATTGGCCGGCGCGGCCGGATAAAAAGCTTTGCTTTACAGATATAGAATTTCAAACTTTCGTCTAAAATATGGCAGCAATAAATTAGGTACAAACACTAATATATCTACTATTATAATATATCTACATCGTTAAAGTCTCATATTTGTTAAGTATGATTAGTTCACAAAATGCTCTTTAATTACGACAAACTAACGTACGCTAATACACATGAAATCAAAGTGAAAAATAAACTGAAGATTGGTTTGCCAGCGCCGTTGCCGCATACCATTCTTCGAGAGGCTATAGACAAATTCTTGTTCTGAAGTAAGTTGTGCACTGCGTTGATTTCCCACTGGGGCATAGTTCCAGGTTGTCGCGAAAAAAGTACCGAATAAAGCTGGGCGGGTGCGGTGTTCGACGCGGCCTGACAGAAGTTGAGAACCAGATGGTCTTTCACGGCTTTCAACACCTGCACCGTTCCAGTGAATTGCTGATAATGTGGACGTGCCGCTAAGGATCCTGAAAAAGATTTTCAAAAGTTAATCCATCAGTTCTACTTTGTAGCATTAATTTTTGTTAGGCTCTTATTTTCAGACAAAATAGAAAATGTATCTACTCGATATCACTTTTTATAAGTTAGTTAACGTGACATGAGGCGTTGGCGTATCTAAGCCTATTCTCACACGGGAACATCAATTTACAACAGCGACGTAAAATCGCGTTAGTATTTAGCAGGTAGGTAGGTACATTAATCTAAGTATGATAAATAATAATAATTTCTATGAAATGCTGGTGTAAGCTACTTAGTTTTCAATAAGTAGCAAGATTTGTGTGTCGACACGATCGGTTGCGCGTCAGAGTTGAGAACTGATTTTATTTTGGTCACCTTGTACGAGAAGACGCTAAATCTGTCGTTATAAATGAACATGCAGTCGTGGTTTGACATCTCCAGTTGGCAGGTAGGCAGTCTCCAGGTAGAATATAATAGAATAGAATAGAAAAGTTTTTTATTCAAATAAACTTTTACAAGTACTTTTGAATCGTCAATTGAATCTACCACAGGTTCGGAATGCAGTTCCAGCCGAGAAGAACCTGCAAGAAACTCGGCGGTTGCTCTTTTTAAAAATAACATTATAACAATTATTATTATTAATGTACATGATTGAGATGCCGTCTCGCACATTGCTGGAACGAGTTAAATCCAAGCTTTTTAACGTTTATACAGGGTGACTGGTAACAGGATACATTCCTTGAAGGGGCTTAAAGTAGAGCTCATTTGCAGCAATTTTTTTCATATAATGTCCTATCCGAAACTTAGTCGTTTCCGAGTTATTGAAGATTTAAGGTTTTTAGCAAAAAATTCCAGTTTTAAAGTTAAAATTAGTTGCTGAAGAAAATCATACCCGGTTTTGTTGGTTTTTTTGTTGTTTTCTGATAGAAAAACGTTCAGAAACTCAATGAAAATCAAAATAAGCTAGAAAATACCGTTAACTTTTCAGTTAAAGCCTAAAAACCACGTATTTTTTTAAGAAAAAAATCGAATTTGATGAAAAGCAATAGTATTTCTAAAAAAAAATGTATGGAACGTTACGTACACATTACTGAAATAACTTCCTTGATTCATTAGCTATTCAAAAAGGTACAGATGTCTACGACTTTTTTCAAAACCTCGATTTTATTAACAAAATTCTGAGGACTGACGAGTTTCAATTTGACTGGGATGGAATCACAAAGTATCATAATTTACATTATTGGGCGGCAAAAGGAGAAAACCTAAAAAAGAAAAAGAAAGGGCACATCAACGGAGGTATTCTGTAAAAGTATGGATAAGATTAATCAATTAGACATCTAATTGGCCCGCATTTTTCCCTCGGAATTTAAAAAATACGAATTAGGTGAAAAGAATATTATTTCTAAAAAAAAAATTTATGGAATGTTACGTAAAAATTACTGAATTAACTTCTTTGATTCATTAGCTATCCAACGAGGTAAAGATGTTTACAAAAAACTGCAAGAACGATTTTTAATTCACTTTGAAACTTGTAGTAGTTTAATGACTAATTGATTAATTTTAGGAATAACAATAAACTAACTAATAATTATTAGTAATTACATATTTTAGGTTCGCAAAAGAAAAACTAGTTATGATTTTAATCTAAATTTTAATCTTTATTTTATTCTAAAGCTTAGTGTTAGTCTTAATCTTAATCTAAATCTAATTTTAAACTTGCTCTAAATGTGAACCTCTTTGTTTGATACAAGCCCAAAGCCTTTTTCGTATTTCCGTTTAAGTTACTCTTGTTGGCTAATTCTTACGCATTTCATGAGCTGCACGAAGAGTCCTCGCGAAGCTCATCTGTGATCATGGGGTAAGCGTACATCAAATCATTCATGTGGCCCCAAAGATAAAAGTTTCAAGGCGTTAAATCTGGACAAGGAATAGGTTCACCTATCGTTATTGCAGTTTTTTGTAGACATCTTTACCTCTTTGGATAGATAATGAATCAAAGAAGGTAATTCAGTAATTTTTACGTAACGTTCCATACATTTTTTTTTTAGAAATAATATTCTTTTCACCTAATTCGTATTTTTTAAATTCTGAGAGAAAAATGCGGGCCAATTAGATGTCTAATTGATTAATCCTATCCATACTTTTACATAATACCTCCGTTGATGTGCCCTTTCTTTTTCTTCTTTAGGTTTTCTCCTTTTGCCGCCCAATAATGTAAATTATGATACTTTGTGATTCCATCCCGGTCAAATTGAGACTCGTCAGTCCTTAGAATTTTGTTAATAAAATCAAGATTTTTAAAAAAGTCGTAGACATCTGTACCTTTTTGGATAGCTAATGAATCAAGGAAGTTATTTCAGTAATGTGTACGTAACGTTCCATACATTTTTTTTTAGAAATACTATTGCTTTTCATCAAATTCGATTTTTTTCTTAAAAATAATACGTGGTTTTTAGGCTTTAACTGAAAAGTTAACGGTATTTTCTAGCTTATTTTGATTTTGATTGAGTTTCTGAACGTTTTTCTATCAGAAAACTACAAAAAAACCAACAAAACCGGGTATGATTTTCTTCAGCAACTAATTTTAACTTTAAAACTGGAATTTTTTGCTAAAAACCTTAAATCTTCAATAACTCGGAAACGACTAAGTTTCGGATAGGACATTATATGAAAAAAATTGCTGCAAATGAGCTCTACTTTAAGCCCCTGCAAGGAATGTATCCTGTTTCCAGTCACCCTGTATAATCTTCAATTGTATAATAAGCTTTTATTATGAGCATACTTTTAATAGAGTTCTTAAACTTGTGTAAAGGCAAGTCTAAGACATATTTTTTATTCAGATAAACTTTTACAAGTGCTTTTGAATCGACAAATGAATCTACCACTGGTTCGGAATGGTGCTTACAATTCTACACATGTTAAGAAGGGCAGACAAAAGTAGCCCCATTTCCGACGGCGGCACCCGTTCACGAGCATGACGCATGATCCAGCCATTGCTTCGCTCAACCATATTTGAGGGAACGTAACAACCGGTAACAACCGGTAGGCAGTATGAAAACTAGATCCTGCAGTTACTTAGTTACTAAATGTTGTCAAAAACTTTTTAATCATTATTGCAATAGACGAACTTACCATTTTGTTTATCAAACGTCTCCCAATACCCGGCGGATTCATTTCGAAAGAAAAGCGAGTATTCTGTCATTTGTCCATTTTCGTCCCAAAGCAAGCGCAGGTGGCGATGCTGCTGATTGAACTTGGCCATTATACTCTGCACGTGGTAGAGCTGGTTCTCCGTAGATGGCTGAAATAAAGAGACACACTTAATAATCACTACATCACTACATAGTATAAAATAAAGTCGCTTTCTCTGTCCCTATATCCCTATGTCCCTATGTCCCTATGTATGCTTAAATCTTTAAAACTACGCAACGGATTTTGATGCGGTTTTTTTAAATACATAGAGTGATTCAAGAGGAAGGTTTATAAGTAGAAAAATTGGACCCGGTAGGTGGCGCTAATAGCGGGCAGGACGACGTCTGCCGGGTCCGCTAGATATTTATAAAACACCTGCGGTCTGATAAACAGGAAATAAGAGCAGATGGAATAGCTTGCTAGAATTAAGTCAATGATTCGCAATATATATAGGCGTGCTATATTATGTTCAACGGTTTTGGACATTGCGCGTTGCTCGTAGAATAAGATTCTCTTACGTGCATATCAATCAAAATAACGAATTTGGATTAAATAATAACAACTTATAATAATAAAATGATACAATACAGTCGGTACATATTTTGCTTCACTCTCGTAGCGCATTGTAGGACGCTGTACGAAGCTGCATAGCATTATTGAGTCAATTGGAGCAGTTATTCAACTATCTTTATTCTTTGAACCTACTCACTGATAACAAGATGATAAAGGGAAATAATTATCCCACACATAAGGCAGCTATAGGCATAAATAAATATTGAATGAACCAAGACTTTTCTAAAGTCGGACAAAGATAATATAACCTTATAAGCTTATTTCGATAATTTAAAATACAAACCGAATTAAGAACCTCCTTGGAATCTTCTGAGGAGAAGGTTCTATTTAACATTATAAGACAGTAAAAGACCCATAAGTTTCTAAATATTTCAGGTTAAAACTTTCAAAAATTCTTAATTAACGTAAGTAGATAACTCGGAAGAGTTAAGTCTAAATGTAACAAGTATAAATTGAAAATTTAAAAAACCCCCGACACTCGCCATTTTGTGCCGGTGGCCATCTTGGATTTGTATAGTGCTATTCTACTAGTCAAGCCCTTTCATTTGATACCCATATCGAGGGAGTTGTGTTAGAATATGTAATCTGACATTTTGTAGCGGCGGCCATCTTGGATCGATTTTCATCAAACATAGCTAACAACACTCTCGACTAATTCACCTTTCAAACAAAAAAAAAACGCATTCAAATCGGTTCACCCGTTTGAGCGCTACAGGGGAACAGACAGACACACACACACAGACACGTCAAACTTATAACACCCCGTCGTTTTTGCGTCGGGGTTAAAAAGGATCTATCGCACACATAATATAAATATACAGTAGGTAATAATATTCGTAAAGAGATCATATTAATTTGTCTTCATAAGATTATGTAGGTCGTCCATATTGACCTATCCATTGCGGAATGAGTCAAGTGCAACCTACGTGGGCGAAGAAGGTTAACCTACAGGTCAGTTGGCGTCTAAAAATTGGGCAATAGATGAATATTATGTGAACCTACCTACCTGCCTGTAAAATATATTATGTAACTAGCTGATGCCCGCGACTTCGTCCTCGTGGATTTATATATATCTCATACAAATTTTCAACCTCTATTTAACCCCCTTGGGTGTCGAATTATCAAAAATCCTTTCTTAGCGGATGCCTACGATATAATAATTCGGTTCAGCGTGAAAGTGGTTCAAACTAGGTACTATAGTGTCGTAATAAACTACTGTAATTAACTAACAGTTTTTATTTTATTAACCCCCGACGAAAAAACGACGGGGTGTTATAAGTTTGACGTGTCTGTGTGAGTGTGTGTGTGTGTGTCTGTCTGTTCCCCTGTGGCGCTCAAACGGGTGGACCGATTTGAATGCGGTTTTTTTTTGTTTGAAAGGTGAATTAGTCGAGAGTGTTGTTGAAAATCGGACCAAGATGGCCGCCGCTACAAAATGGCGGATTACATATCTATACTAATATAATAAAGCGGAAGAGTTTGTTTGTTTGAACGCGCTAATCTCTGGAAGTACCAGTCGGATTTGAAAAATTCTTTTTGCATTTGGTAGTACAATTTCCTGGGAAGGTTATAGGCTATTTAGTATCCCTAAAATACTCCCCTAAGGGGGTAAAATGGGGGTAGAAAGTTTGTATGAAAGTCCTATGTTTTTAAAGTTACAGACCTGAAAATCGGCATTTAGATTATTGGTTTTAAATAATATAAACCTGTGTATTTTATTCTGAAAAACCTTCCCTTAAGGGTGGTAAAATAGGGGTTGAAAGTTTTTATGTTAAGTTTTAATTATTGTTATTATCAACTTGAAATTTGGAAGATAGGTTCATTCTAGGGCTTAGATATCAGCCTAGAAAATATTTCACGAAAATCCTCCCCTAAGGGGGTAAAATGGGGGTAGGAAGGTTATATGAAAGTTCTATGTTTTTGAAGTTACAGATATGAAAATAGGCATTTAGATTATAAATTTTAAATAATAAAAACCTGTATAAGTTGTTCTGGAAAATCTCCCCTTAAGGGTAGTAAAAAAGGGGATGAAACTTTTTATGTGAAGTTTTAGTTATTGTTATTATTAACTTGAAATTTGGAAGTTAGGTTCTTTCTAGGGGGTAGGCATAAGCTAAGAAAAATTTCACGAAAATCCACCCCAAGGGGGGTAAAATGGTTTCCTTTCGACATATTATTATCATCGGACATTTAACTACAGATTGACGTGATTTTTTGCAGTTGCATTTTTTTAGTTGAGGACCTGGAAAGTGACAGGCTACTATTTTATCCCGGGGAAACAAAAGGTTCCCGTTTAAATTTTTTTAACGCGGACGAAGTCGCGGGCAACAGCTAGTTTTATCATAACGCCCTCAATATAGGTATCAAATGAAAGGGCTTGACTAGTAGAATAGCACTATGCAAATCAAAGATGGCCGCCAACACAAAATGGCGAATGTCGGGGGTTTTTTAAATTTTTAATTTATACTTGTTACGCATTAGAGCCTCTTGTATTTTCGGAATAAATAGTGGCCTCGATCATTCCTTGTACCTCTCGCTGCTTTTAAAATTCCGTGAAAATTTGTTCAGCCGTTTAGAAGATTAGCCCGGACAAACAGACAGAAGAAAATTGTCTTTGATGATATGCGTTACATGACTGTGCTTCATCATATCAATATCTTCGAAACAGTACCATATTTAAATACACTTTGGCGCAGCGATATTAAAAAAGTTATTAAAAAAAATATTTAGGCCCATAGGTATGCCTCTGAGGTACAGACATAAAATAAACGATTGCGCAAATTCGGTGAATGCCCGTGGGTTCAGCCGATAGGATGTGAGGGCCGGGGGAAGGGAGACGTACCGGATAGTGCAAATCACAACAAAATAAGCGCTCTGGGAAACCGGGAATCACAGAAATGATACTGCTCTGATAAATAATTGATTTACTGAAGCGTCATAAACTTTAATTAAAAAAATGTTTTATTGTGTAGATTTTCGATGTGTAATTGTAATTTATATTCAAAATACTGAATGTCCTGAACTCCTGACTCTTGTGGGAGTTCGATCTCATATAGATGCGAATGCCTTGCAAGCAATAAGACCAGCCTTTCGTTCGTCTTAAGACAGCCACAGCGTGTCGATCGCATACACCTGTGATTGGCTGACAATCTCTCGCTATTGGATACATAATGCTTGTTGCAGCAGAAATACCATAAATTAAGCCAATCACTACAATCGAGACTGTAACATTGATCGATACAACTCTTAGACAACCGCCGCATCAGTCTCGAACAGTCTCAGAGACCAATGATATTACGAAACTAATGAAAAAGATTTCTTCTGTACCTATGGTTAAAAGTTTTCCGTTACGAAATTCCTGAAATTCCAGGACAAATCCCTTTAATCCACGTTCGTAACTGAACTTTCGTCTAGTACGTTTAGCTTAGATAGTACGAAGATTAGTTAGTGATCAGGTTTGGTTGAGTTATGGAGATCAATTCTGGTTACCTATACTGATAGAGATGTGATAATAGAGAATAGGTAGGTACGGCATAATCTGTTATAAGTAAACAGATTATGCCGCGTATATTTACGCGTGCGCACCGCATTCTCAGTATAAAATCGTCTTTATATTACGCAATGGACCATTCAATTGAAGTCGCGTTTAGTTTAAATTGTTTCAGGCCTTGTGTTTACAGGACTATTTAGACCGGCTTCTAGTAAATAGGTCTGAAGGTAGCGCTTCGTAAACTGCAGCTGTTGTTTTCAATTCTATTGTCATACGAACCTATAGATATTGATATACTTAAGTAATATTCCTATTTTCGTTTTATTATTCGTTTTTTTGTTTGTTCGGTAGAAGTTTTTATGTATTCGCGATTACAGTAGGCATGTGCACATTTTATTTGATAAAGAAATAATTACTCGAATACCTCATACTACCTAATACATTTGATGCACACACAAAAGCGGAGAAATTCGTCGACTCTGCTTTCCGAGCCGGTAGTAGAGCCTTGACTTATAAAAGCCGCAACTTAGCCTACATTAAATAAATCGTTTTCAATTTTGAATACTACCATCCCACGTACTGTCGCCCCATTAGGTATACATACCTACCTATACAAATAACAAAACTCCACAAGATAGCTTAATGTGCTGTGCCAAAGAATTTGTCACCGCGAAGAATTTGCACTTAATTAAGTAAGTGCCAACATAAATTTTTGGTTTGGACATTACAGGAAAATATTATGAATCCGGTGTGTACCGAAGTACCTAAACATATCCTTGGGTACTTACATTCATGAAAACATTATTTTTTAGATTCTCCTTTGTTAGAGTGAAGGCGCAAAGTGTCCAAACCGATTTTAGGTAACTTTTTACTTCGAGATTGATTTATAGTTCGTTCGGTAACTTAGTGTCGGTACAGGCGCAGGTGCTCTTAGTATTCTGCATTTATTTTTATTACTTTTTTTCTGTTTGTAATTTTTTTCTATTCTAACAGGATCTCCAAATAGTCTGCCAATCCGCACTTGGCCAGCGTGGTAGACTATGGTTAAAATCCTTCTCATTTTGAGAGAAGACCCGTGTTCATGAGAATATTATATTTTATGTTTATGGTTATATTGTAATAAAATACGAATATAAAAAAATATAAAAAGGAAAGAGAATTTTAATGATAAAATATGAGTAGGTATAAAACGCCAAAACCCCTTGTGCCTGTACATCCCTCGCGGCATGCTTTGAAGTCACGGCGGTGTCTTAGGCAAAACACCGCGCGGTGGAGGCGGCTAGACACAAAAGGCGACCGTAAGAAAACGAACAGACTATATATGAAAACCTACCCCAAATGTCGTATGGGGAATTTCACCGGTCTCCCACACCGTGACCGTGGGGCACGTTGGGTATTTCTGTACACCTTCTGCGCTCAGGTGCATGTACAACTCTACCGCCCTCCACTTTCCCGCCACGTTCCTAATATCCAGACTGTCGTACTCATGTTCTCTTTCACAAGTCACCTTCTCATCGACCTTAGTGGAATTGGCATTTTCGTCCGCGCACGTATATAAAAACAGATAAAACATCCACTGAAGTCTTATGAAGGCGCGACCTTGCAACTCCATTTCTGCACACCTAAATCTTAAAAACACATCGCGAATTATTTACTATAATGTATATTATTTTTTTATATCGGAATATGGCACGAGCGTATAAATAATGCGCGGATAAGAGATAGACTGGCGTTAGAGGCGTGCGCGGGCGCTTGTGACTCACATGCCGATGCTATCACAATTGACTCTTAGCCTTACGTGCGTGTAGAGGTTCCAATCATCTTAAAAAATTACCTGGGGACCCATATGACATCATGTCACAGTGTTGTAATTATTAGACACATGGACGACTGACGTCTAACAATTGAGAATAACCAAGCCTGTAATTTAAAAATTAATGCACAGTAGGCAGCTATTTGGTTATTGTGAGTGATTCAGCAATTTCAGTTTCAGCATTGTTCATAGATAAATACCTAGTTACCTACCTACTTATTTATTCCTGTGTGCAATTCTTATCGTAGGTTACTATTTAAGTAGGATTATTTCGTAGGTATAATATTTGACATACTTAATTGCATTTGATTTGTCTGCAGTCAGAATGTGGGACAAAAGGCGTGGATTTGACTCGTTCCAGCAATGCGCGAGACGGCAATTCAATCATGTACTTAACATAAAATTGTTATATTGATATTGTAAATTTGGAAAAGAGCAACCGCCGAGTTTCTTGCTGGTTCTTCTCGGTTGGAATGGCATTCCGAACCAGTGGTAGATTCATCTGACTATTCAAAAGCACTTGTAAAAGTTTATTTGAATAAAAAACTTTTCTATTCTATTCTATTCTAATCTGAGATGAAAAATTATATTTCAAAATTAAGTATCATAAATTCACCGTTTTTAGCTTCACCATATCACAAAGTAATGGTAGGTGTAAAAATGACGTTATGACTTAGGAGAAAAAGTTCTAGTTAAGTGCAATTTGTCTCTAATTTTATCCACCTATGTTTCTTATATAGGTCTATAGCACCATCGGCTGAAATTGGTATTTGTCGCAACGATCAAACTAATTGCAATTTTGCGCTCGAAGTTCGAACATTTACTTGCTTCATCTTCTGTTACACAAAGAAAGAAGAAATATAATATGTTTTTTGATTAGGATTTTGATATAAATCTATAATCTTTTCTACATTAATATAAATTATAGACGCAAGTTTCTATAACAATAGTAGACGCTGAGATTATCTGATTAAGTACGAGATATTTTAACACTTACCTACTATAATATGGCGTGATATAAGTAGATGGCTTTTAACAATGCCCAGAAGTAAATTACGCAAAAAACAGCATTAGAATGGACAAGTTTCCAATATTTCTTTTTAATTAATTATAAAAATTTAAGTAAAATAAAACAAAAATCTGAAAGAATCATAAAATTATCTCAAAAACTGAAAAAGTTATGGAACTTACTTGTGCTTTCACGAATTATTTCGTTACATGCAGCGCTCCAGCGTTTGACGTCAGCCAGAGGTATTTTTAACCCCCGACGCAAAAACGACGGGGTGTTATAAGTTTGACGTTTCTGTGTGTGTGTGTGTGTGTGTGTGTGTGTGTGTGTGTGTGTTTGTCTGTCTGTTCCCCTGTAGCGCTCAAACGGGTGAACCGATTTGAATGCTGTTTTTTTTATTTCAAAGGTGAATTAGTCGAGAATGTTGTTAGCTATGTTTGATGAAAATCGATCCAAGATGGCCGCCGCTACAAAATGGCGGCATACATATTTTTCACAACTCCCTTAATATGGGTATCAAATGAAAGGGCTTGACTAGTAGAATAGCACTATGCAAATCCAAGATGGCTACCGCCACAAAATGGCGAATGTCGGGCGTTTTTAAATTTTCAATTTATTTCCATGTAAATTTTTTTATTTTACCAATTTCTCCGAGATTTCTGAACCGATTTGCGAATTCTTTTTTTAATCAACAGCTGAGGATGTTTGCAAAATGGTCCCATAGATTTTTTCGAAATAAAATTTAATCTTTTTTTAGGAGGAGGAAATTATCGAAAGGATCAATTAATGGGTACCTTAGGGTATTATAAACTAACTGAAAAAAATATGTCACGACGACTGGAATATATAAACAATTGCTGCACAATTATAAATTCATGATTATCGATCATGAATGCACATCGGAATATTCCGCTGTCTGATAATTATTTATTTGAAATGTGCTAAATAACCTAAATCCAAATAAATATTTCCTCTTACCTTTTCCTGCGGTTCCGATATATGTATGACGATGCAGCTCCTGCGTCCCCAGTCGACTCCGGCGTCCCCGGACAAGTGCTGGATCAGCTCCACACCGTGCCACATGCCGCCCAGGTCGTTCACATAGATTCCATGCTGAGGCGAGCGGTTCACGCAGTAGTCTGAATTGTACCCCACAAACGGCACCTCATACGAACTAACACCTTGACCGTATTGTCTGCCGTACTGTTTGCCGTACCCATAATCCCGACCGTAGTTGGGTGTGCTGTATGCTGGTTGGTAATTAATGTTCGAACTGCCAGTCGGATACACTGATCTATAGTTTGGATATTGACTATTGGAATTGGACTCTGAGTACGTCGCGCTATTACCGCCATAGTACGTCTTATACGTATTACTCGTATATGGGAACTGATTTTGGCTATCATATACATTTGCGGGGGTCGTATAAGTGGAAGAATACTGCGATCCGTCGCCGTACCGTTGGTAGCTGGCGCAATGGGCCGTCGTAAAAATTAGATGCAATATAAATATTTGGTTCATTTTTCGAAAAACTTTCGTCAACTTTTTCGGGTGCAAAGTATCGCGTGATAGTCGGGTTGGTAGTGTGCAACTGTTGCTGTAGATACTATGAGAGTGGGATGTAAACTAATTACGTCCAATTGTTACGATCTAGCTGCACAGTCAAAGTGGTGTAACTCGAGAAAATGTTTTTTTTACGTGCACATAAGTATTTAATGTAAGTATTTGTGTAAATGTGATTTTTTTAAGATAAGTACCTAATATACAGAGTTATATATCATACCTACAATAGGTATACCTGCACCAGAACATGTTTTTATTTCCAAAACTATAAAGCACTATAAACATATAATGAATAAGGTTTCTGCTGAGGTGAGATCGCTGACAAGGATTAAGGGGCTTAATCCTTGTCAGCGATCTCACCTGATGGTAAGTGATGATGCAATCTAAGATGGAAGCTGGGTAAGCTGGAAGGGGTATGGCAGTTTTTATTAAACCCATACGCCTGGTCGGTTTTTAAGCGGCATCGTACTGGAAGGTTAAATGGCCTGGCGCCACGACTGTTGCCGGTAGGATGGTAACTAACCAGGGCTCAAAGCCTCCCACCAAGCCAGACCAGAAATAATTTAGAAAGTATAGATTGCTAATTTGCCCCTGCCGGAAACCAAACCCGGGGTCTCCCACTTATAAGACCACAGGCTGAGGCCTGTGCTTCATTAAAGCTTCATTAAAGACGACCTCCCTGGCATAGTGGCTCACTACTACGCCAGGGAGGTCGTCTTTAATGAAATATACATTTATAAATCAATGGCAGGTCTATTTTACCATTCAGAGGGAACTGGGAAGATATGAGTATACCCAGGGCCGGATTTAACCCTATCGGGGCCCCTAGGCAATGCAATTCTCGAGGCCCCTTTCCTTTACCCTTAACGTACTTTTTAAAATATATTTTTTCTATTACAAAAGTCGAGTCGACTCCTTTGGTATACTGTAACTTCTGTCTATTATTAGAAAATCGAAAGAATTTTAATTTACGAACTTTATACTTGTTTCTATAAATCGTAAACCGCAAATTGATTTATAGATAATGTTACGGAACCCTTCGTGCGCGAGTCCGACTCGCACTTGGCCGGTTTTATTTCTCGACTAGGCGCTCACGGGGTCCCCGTGGGCCCCTAGTCGGTGCGGGGCCCCTAGGCAGTTGCCTAAACTGCCTTATGGATAATCCGGCCCTGAGTATACCATAAGGCAGCTCCGTCTTACGCCATTAATTCACAAAATGCTAAAATCCAACTTATGCCACTGTGCCGCCTGGACATCTGGAATTGATGTGAGCAAAACTAGTAGCTAGTATGATGTGGCCAAATAGTAATAGGTAATTACGAATTACGTAAAGGAAAATTTTATATATTTTTTGTTTATTTATTTATTACTAGATGATGCCCACGGCTTCGCCCGTGTGGATTTAGGTTTTTAAAAATCCCGTGGGAACTTTGATTTTTCAGAACAAAAAGTAGCCTATCTGTAGTAACCCGTCACCAAAACGGAAAAATTCCGTGGGATCCCCACGATTTCGGAATGCAATTCCTTACAGCATCAGGGTTGAAGAGTTGAATATGTACCTACTCGAGTTCATTCAACGATAAAGTCTTTAATTGGTACCCCCAATATCAATTTAAATAACCGACAGTTCCTAAATCCCATTAATTTTGGGGATCAGTTCCCCTACAGCATCAGGATTGAGGAGTTGGAATCCAAGTTTTTTGTAGGACAGTGTCGCTATGTTTCTCTATCGATTAAAAAAAAATTACGCAAATCGGTTCAGAAATCTCGGAGATATCGGTGTACATAGGTAGAAAAACACAACTCCTCCTTTTTTGAAAGTCGGTTAAAAAAGTAGCCTATGTTACTCCCTGGTTAATTCTCTACTTGTATGTGAAAGTCCCGTCAAAATCGGTTCAGCCGTTCCGAAGATTAGCCCGTTCAAACAGACAGACAGACAGACAGACAGACAGACAGACAGACAGACAGACAAAAATTTTAAAAACGTGTGATTCGGTTATGGTACCGTTCAAATAACCATATGAGCTTAATATGAGGTAGTTATTTCGATATTACAGACAGACACTTCAATTTTATTTATTAGTATAGATTTTAAGTACTCGACTGTAACTTCTATTTAAAAAAAATCCTATATCTCTATATCCATTCCTACCCTAATAATTTGTGTCAAGCTTTTGTTTGTATCTTTGACAAGAATTCAATTGTTCGTCGAACCCGTGACAAAATTTCGACTGAGTTCGTTTTTAGGATTCCGTACCCAAAGGGTAAAACGGGACCCTATTACCAAGACCCCGCTGTCCGTCTGTCTGTCTGTCTGTCCGTCCGTCCGTCTATCACTAGGCTCTTATCCGCATCCTCATCTCTCTCATCAGCTCTCATCCTCATCTCATGAACCGTGATAGTTAGGCACTTGAAATTTTCACAGATGTATTTCTGTTGTCGCTATAATATCAACTCTTATACTAAAAAACAGAATAAAATAAATATTTAAGGGGGCTCCCATAACACAAACGTGATTTTTTTACCGTTTTTATAGATAATGGTACGGCACTTGGCCGGTTTTATCATGGACATGTCCCACAACATCTATAAATAATAATTATGAGCTTTAGTTGAGCACGCTGCAGGTCGTGCACCGGACGAAAAGTCATTCAAAGCATTGTCTCTAGTCGTAATTACTAGGTTAATTGATATAATTTGCTCATCACGGAGTTCCTGTCCGCAACGCAAAGCGACCCAACCTCCTTGTCACAGGCCAAAGGTTGCAGCAGGCCAAACCTCACATCCTCAAAAACAACATTAGCACACCAATTAGATAATTAGACATCTGTGGTAGACATCTTCTCTTCCTGCCAACGAACTATCTACCTATACTTACTCCACTCAAATAAGGATTTTAAGAGTGTTTCTTTTGACATCACATCTAGAAGTTCTAAAATCACATAAAGTGTACGCGATTCAATATGCTTATTCCGTCTTTGTAAATGTCGACAATATATCGACGGTCCCTACGTACAATCCCCTAAGTGGTAGATCCGTGATTTGCATGTTTTGTTTTCGTGACCTTCAGGACACCCTATATTATCGTTTAGTTTAATAAAAAAAAATTTAACCTATATTTTTTTTTATTAAACTAAACGATAATATAGGGTATATTATCGTTTAGTTTAATAAAAAAAAATTTAAGTTGGCAAATTGAACTCTAAATCCACACACGACATTTCCCATAACTACAAAATTTACTAAAATTTCCGAAGTAGAACAGCAGTAGTGGTAATTCAGTAATTTTACGTTGGACAATCAATCATAACCCCGAGCGTCTCACACGCAACTGGCACTTACGGGCCATTGAGCTCGTGCCGGCCTAGAAGAGACGGCCGTGTTATAAAAAATAGAGATTCCGTTATAACTCGTACAGGTAAACGAAATTAACTAATTTTGGAGTATTCCAACGTAACTGTTCGTATATGGTAGTTACGTTATGTTACATCGGAAAATTGAAATGCAAGTTGCAGGAAGTGGTAAATAAGTAACTTTACGCTGGAAAATAAAAACAGATTTAATACATAACTACTACTTACGACGTTTTACTTCGGTAATGTTATTTCAATCTCGTAAATAATTAACAGTTATGTCATTTTTTAAAATGAGTAATGTTTTGTTAACCGTCTTTATAAATAAGGAGGTTATCAATTCGACACGTATGTATGTAATATAATAAAAATTGTAATATATTCACATATTACAATAATCTATTAGGGCTTCCAAACAAATAAATATAATTTTATGGCTGTGTGTATGTATGTATTTTTGTCCGTGCATTTCTCCGAAACTATTGATCAAATTTTGACTATTTTTTTAATAGGCTAACCTTTACTTCAACTTAAGAAACACTCTGAGTTTTAACAAAATTTATTCATTACTTTTAAAGATATGCGTACCTTTCTTTTTCAGTTATTCTTTAATTCTGTATATTAAAATCGGATGAATTTTTCTTAAATCAAAGCTTCTTACAGCACCACGTAGAAGGGAATCTACTGATGTTAGTAAACACAAGAGAATATAATTGAAGTCGTCGCTTTATTTCGTAAAAATGGAGATTCTACCCTGGATTTAATGCATGACGATACCCGTTTTCGCTTTTCCAATGTAACTGATCTCTCCAATTCAATGATTATAGAAGTATTCAAATCATCGCAGCCAACAATAATTATTTCTTCCATGTTAAGCTCGACTTCAGCTTTACGACCTAACACAGACGACAAGGTTCTTAAAAGTATAATTAATTATCCAGAGATATTATATTCGACGACTTCTAACCTCGCAAACAGGCTGAATTCCGAAAAGGCTTCAGTAGCATAGACCACATGCATACGCTACGGCAGTTTCATAAGACCGAAGAGTATAACTAGCCACTTTGCTTGGCGTTTGTGGACTCTGAGAGAGCCTTTGATTTGGTGGAAACGTGGGCTGTTTAAGATTACTAGAGAGATATCGGATCGGCTATCGTATATCTAAATGCTGAAGTGTTTGTACGAAAACACCACCATATTGTCAGTCCATAATATGCAGGATCAGACTACAAGACCAATCCGATTGCAGCGAGAAGTACGATAGGGAGACGTAATCTCTTCGAAGGTGTTTTACTGCTATTAGTTGCATTGAGGACGTCTTTAAGCTTCTGAATTAAACCAAACTTGACATTACATTAACGGTGAGCACATCACTCACGTACTGATGTAGTTGTTATGGCAAATACTCTGGAAGACTTTAATACAATACTCAACGACCTAAGCAGGGTTTCTCGATAGGTGGGCCAGTATCGTATTGTATTGTAGAGACCTAGAACACACAGTCCAGATAGATAGGTCAAATTTCTAGAAAGAGGTCAACCGTCGAATCAAACTCGGATGGGCAGCGTTCAGAAAGCTTTGCGATGTCTTCTCGTCCAAAATATTTCAGTGCCTGAAGCCGTGAAGACCAAAGTCTTCGAACAGTGCATCTTGCTAGTGATAACATACGGCTCCGAGACATAGTCGCTAACTAAGAGCCTCAAAAAAAGCTCAGTCACTGATAGAGCGATGGAGTTCTCTACGCTATCAAATTAGAAATGAGGAGATCCGTAGAAGAACTAAAGTCACCGACATAGTATAGCGAAACTGAAGTGGCAATGGGCGGGGCACATAGTTTGGAGAACTGATAGACGTTGAGGTCCCAAGGTGCT
Organism: Melanargia galathea; assembly: GCA_920104075.1. NCBI lineage: Eukaryota > Metazoa > Arthropoda > Insecta > Lepidoptera > Nymphalidae > Melanargia > Melanargia galathea. The sequence continues at coordinate 16,329,278 of OV049863.1, read as the reverse complement.
CAGGCAACCTCACACCGGAAAGCGCAGTGTTGACAGACTCCCCACTAGGTGGATCGACGACATCAGAAGAGTCGCAGAGAACTGCTGAATACAAGCGGCCCAAGACCACGACGCGACGTTTGGAAGTCCTTACAAGTTACCTATCCAGCAGTGGACGTCTACTGGTTGATGACGACGTCGACGACGAGTTATAATAAAGTTACATAGGCTGTTGCGCAATATTATATAAGAGAAATTTCCCGACTCATGCTCTTTTAGTAAAGTTGTATTCAATACTTAAACACTAACAACATATTTTTATACCATGCACCCCCACGTACAATTTCATAAATGGCAATTACGACTTTGCTTAATTTTAATACTACCACGTAAACGTCAGTAAGTACCACATAAGTTATTTGCAATAGAGATGTATCCCACGTATAAAAACATAAGTGACAAATAATACACTAAACGTTATTTTTATAACATATTTTTTAATTTTTTATAAAGTATTTCACATATTAAAACTTCATACCAAATTTCATGACGCAGCATTTAGTAGATCATGAAATACACGTGTTTGAAACTTTAAAACGCTCTCCTGAAAAATTTGTGTTTTGTAATTAGGGGATTGTACGTAGGGACCGTCGATATTTCGAGTGTCGAAACACTATAACGTCCTAAACGGAAAATTCGTAGTACCGAATTTGCAACTCTAAAATAAGTAGCTTTAAGTCCGCTTTACGCTGATGTTATAGTTTCGATACTCGAAGTGTATCAACGTTGTCGAAATATGCAAACGTCGTAGATACTATAAGCATACTGATATTCAAAGGTCGCTAAAATGGGTTTGATGATGAGTTAAGTAATAATTAAATTAATTGAAGTTATTAGAAAAGTTGTAGAGCACATAAAATTGTCTAAATATGTGGTTAGGCAATTTTATTAAATTACCGTCCTTGAGATAGAGTGCAAAGAGTGGGAAGCGCTTATCCGTATTATGATAACGCTAGGTCAAATGAGAAATCCAATAAATAGTAATGTTTTTATAAATCAATTGCAATAGATTTCCGATAAACTTATACGGGTATAAAAGTACCTATAATTTTGTTATTCAGTTAAATTTTGTTATTCAGTACAGTAGATACAGTTCCATATTTATAAAATTTCAATTTTTCAATAATTTTTTCAATGAAATCAGAAATTGTTGCAGGTTCATTATAACTGACCCTACTTCTATACTAATAAATAAAATTGAAGTGTCTGTCTGTAATATCGAAATAACTACCTCATATTAAGCTCATATGGTTATTTGAACGCTACCATAACCGAATCACACGTTTTTAAAATTTTTGTCTGAACGGGCTAATCTTCGGAACGGCTGAACCGATTTTGACGGGACCTTCACATACAAGTAGAGAATTAACCAGGGAGTAACATAGGCTACTTTTTTAACCGACTTTCAAAAAAGGAGGAGTTGTGTTTTTCTACCTATGTACACCGATATCTCCGAGATTTCTGAACTGATTTGCGTAATTTTTTTTTTAATCGATAGAGAAACATTGCGACCCTGTTCTATAAAAAATTTGGATTCCAACTCCTCAATCCTGATGCTGTAGGGGACCTAAACCCCAAAACTAATGGGTTTTAGAAACTTTCGGTTATTTAAATTGATATTGGGGGTAGTTACCAATTAAAGACTTTATCGTTGAATGAACTCGAGTAGGTACATATCCAACTCCTCAACCCTGATGCTGTAAGGAATTGTATTCCGAAATCGTAGGGATCCCACGGGATTTTTCCGTTTTGGGGACGGGTTTCTACAGATAAGCTACTTTTTGTTCTGGAAAATCAAAAGTTCCCACGGGATTTTTAAAAACCTAAATCCACACGGGCGAAGCCGTGGGCATCATCTAGTATATTAATATTTTCCTTTCCTTGTCATAAGTAATTTTGCATATATCACTAACTAGCGGTCCACCCCGGCTTCACCCGTGGTACATAATATATATAGCCTATAGCACTCAAGGATCACGTACATATCCAACGGTGAAAGAATCTTTGAAATCGGTCCAGTAGTTCCTGAGATTAGCGCGTTCAAACAAACAAACTCTTCAGCTTTATAATATCACAATCAAAGTAGAAAAGATACACCAGTCTGAAGTTAAATAAAATAAAATCACAGAATTCTACAAGTCATTTATTTCACCACAATACAAACAAGCTTATAAAACAAAGGATGACAAAAACAAAAGAGCTCATTTTAGTACAAGCCGCACATATCGCGAATAACCTATACACATGGGGCAGATCGAACGTATAGAACTGTTGTTGGTACTGATGCCACTCCCATCTCTGTATAGTCATCGGTGATCTTCGAAGGATCAAGGAAAATATGCCACCGCTTCCAATCTCTGAGCAATGGTTAATTATAAGTATGTGTGGAGTGACCTTTATTAGTCGGATCACATCCGGATGTCGTGGTGGATCGTCTGGATACCATAAATCTGAAAACAAAATAAGTAGCTATAGGTACCAAAAGTGACAGCATTTGGATAGATAAGCACATTAGAGTTCAGGACTATGTGATAGCATCACATATTAAGTATGTTGATGTAGGTAGTGTATGAAAAATGTTCAACACGCACAAGCAGGACACTATCTACATGCCAGGGTGCCCATAATTATGGTAATTAGAGTAAAACTACATCAGCAAGGTAGGTACCGCCACAATCAAACATGTCCGCACGGGCAGGCGGCTCCGTGACCATACCACCCTCAGCTCTGTTTGAGGAAGGCTTAGTTAATAGTAATACCCAAATATGACATATGTTTTGGTTTTCTAAGTTATTTAACAAATTAGATGTACAAACCGACGCCTCTAGAAATCAATTCTTTTTCCAACGGTCGCAACTGCTCCGCCGTCCAAAGACCAGGTTCTTCATCATAATACACGTACACTTGTTCCTCCGTGTGACCGTCTTCATCCCACAACACACGTACGCGCTTATCTCCTTCTACGTTTCTTTTAACTTTCCTTTTTAACCGATAGTCCAGCCTTGATCCAGCCATGGCGTTTTCGAACAAAGGATTGCTTTTGGCGGACCGCGAATTATGAGATGAATAATTTTTACGCTGAATCTGTAAAATAAAAAGTAAATATAGCTATAGGTAAATCTCTTTGCCAGACTTCTATCTCTGCGTTAGCTAATGAGTAATTAACTGTAGTTTTTATATTTTTGTTAGGTACTAAAATCATAATTTCAAGGATTTACAGATTAGCCATTTTTCTACTTATCTTCTTACACTAACATAATGTTGAAATTTTCATATTTTTTAAAACTTATCCTTGCCATCTTGTTTACCTTGTTTACATACAACATACCTAATACTCTATAGCCTATTAATCTCAACCACGAGCTAATTATATTATGTGTACAAAATTGCCACTTAAGCCCAAGCTATAATCATCATCATCATGATCAACCCATTACCGGCTCACTACAGAGCACGGGTCTCCTCTCAGAGTGAGAAGGGTTTTGGCCATAGTCTACCACGCTGGCCAAGCGGATTGGCAGACTTCACACACCTTTGAGAACGTTATGGAGAACTCTCAGGCATGCAGGTTTCCTCACGATGTTTTCCTTCACCGTTAAAGCAAGTGATATTTAAATACTTAAAACGCACATAACTCCGAAAAGTTAGAGGTGCGTGCCCCGGGATCGAACCCACGACCTCCGATTAGAAGTCGGTCGTCCTAACCACTAGGCTATCACAGCTTTTTCGCAGCCCAAGCTATATCTAAGCATATTTTGTTTTGGATAACTTTATAACCAGCATATAGGTGAATCAATCTAATATAGCTTAAGCTAATTCGTAAATATATCTATATCTATACTAATAAATAAAATTGAAGTGTCTGTCTGTAATATCGAAATAACTACCTCATATTAAGCTCATATGGTTATTTGAACGCTACCATAACCGAATCACACGTTTTTAAAATTTTTGTCTGTCTGTCTGTCTGTCTGTTTGAACGGGCTAATCTTTGGAACGGCTGAACCGATTTTGACGGGACCTTCACATACAAGTAGAGAATTAACCAGGGAGTAACATAGGCTACTTTTTTAACCGACTTTCAAAAAAGGAGGAGTTGTGTTTTTCTACCTATGTACACCGATATCTCCGAGATTTCTGAACCGATTTGCGTAATTTTTTTTTAATCGATAGAGAAACATTGCGACCCTGTTCTATAAAAATTTGGATTCCAACTCCTCAATCCTGATGCTGTAGCGGATCTAATCCCCAAAACTAATGGGTTTTAGAAACTTTCGGTTATTTAAATTGATATTGGGGGTACCAATAAAAGACTTTATCTACTCTCATATCTTAAAATCCCGAATATGAAATCAAAATGTGTCATATATTGGACTACTTTATTCACATACATCTATAATATTAAAAAAAAAAATTAAAAAAATTCATTATAACACTACTTTGTTAGGAAATTATTGCAAAGTAATGTTATAAAATAATTTTTTCTACATTATAGTACAGGCGAACTGGGTTCTGGTATTTTTGAGCCATGGCGGGAAATTCGTGCAACCTCCTTACAGTAGATGTGTGTAACTGTACAAACGCGTTAAACATTGTGAATTGTGTTAAATTGCAGAAGAGTAACTACTAAAAATTAAGTTTACTTAAAATTAAGTAACTACTAAAAATAACTACTAAAAATTAATAACTATTAAAAATTAAATTTTTGATAAGCTTGAGCTATTTTCCGATCCACTAATTTCTATAGGACATTAGGACTCCTCTACTACTATTAATTTCTCTATGGTAACCCAGGCTGTATGGTCAACGATCTTGGCCTGTCCCGAAAGGGACAAACCGAAAAAGAAGAAGAATCTCTATGGTAACAACTGAATTTTGGCGCCATACGCTAGTTATAATATTTAAATTTTTTATTTGTTACTCAAAACTTTACAAGACATGGTTTTTATTGTGCGGAAAAATGTCTAGCAGTGATACTGAAGAGAATTTAACTCCACCTGACCACCGACCAACAATCTTTTGCCAGCAAAATCAAAGAAAACTCACGACAAATATTACCAAGATTTTATGGTTTGGATTTTAAGATATGAATTTAGATAAAGTAGTGTATGAAACTCTACATAATTAGTTATTAAAACACTCGTGTAATACTATTAAAAAACTCGCCTGCGGCTCGTTTTTTAAACTAACACTCGTGTTTTAATAACCTCTATTATGCAACCGTTTCATAAACTACTATTATCGTTGAATGAACTCGAGTAGGTACATATCCAACTCTTCAACCCTGATGCTGTAAGGAATTGCATTCCGAAATCGTGGGGATCCCACGGGATTTTTCCGTTTTGGGGACGGGTTTCTACAGATAAGCTACTTTTTGTTCTGGAAAATCAAAAGTTCCCACGGGATTTTTAAAAACCTATATCCACACGGGCGAAGCCGTGGGCATCATCTAGTCTAGTAATATAATAAAACTGTAACAGATCCAATTCTGTACATTGAAGATATTTTGAAAATTTTGATTGGAGGGCACTGTATAATCGATACTGAAGCCAAAACTGCAATTTTTTTCATTTTTGTCTGTCTGTCTTTCTGTCTGTCTGTCTGTCTGTCTGTCTGTCTGTCTGTCTGTCTGTATCTTGGCCGCGCATCACGCCGAAACTACTGAATGGATTCGAATGAAACTTGGTACGATTTGAGTTTATACTCCGAGGTAGGACATAGGATACTTTTTATCCCGAAATTCAGCACGGTTCCCTTGGGAGAGAGGATGAAAGTTAAAACGTGTATTTAGCTGTAATTCATTAACGCGTTGTTCGATTTCACTCATTCTTTTTTTGTTAGAAAGGTAGTACTTTATGTATTGTCCCGTAAATATTTCAAGGTCATAGGTTTTTTAGTTTAGAAATGACAGACATTACAATCCTCAGTATTGGGTTCAAATAACTTGGGACCCGGATCTTTGAACGTACGGCTTATTTTAAACTGGTGTGCGTTTAAATTTATGTTTGTCGGTCTGTCTATTTATTCCTGCTAATCTTCGAAACGGCTGGATCGATTTTAATGGAACTTTCAATATTATAAGGAGTAACTTAGGCTACATTTAGTTTAGGTACATAAAAGAATTATGGGATCCGATCCGATCCTATATAAAAACCTATATCTACGCGAACGAAGTTGCGGGGTTCAGCTAGTGTAGACATAAAATTCCACCCAATCACCGATTACTAGAGAACCTGACCGACGCTTTTAAATAAATACTAATCGGACAATGTTCTCGATAAATGTTTAACAATTACACCTAATTTCATGGGTACCATCTAATATAGTGCAGATAGGCCTATGTATCAAATTCAGTGGCGTGCCCAGGGTTTGGAGTCAGGGTATGCAATAAACATGTTTTGAGTAGATACACAATAATAAAAAAATAAACAAGTGATAATCTAAAAGATTGAAAGTTAAGCCGACTTCATCACACACTTAAAAGTCCATATCTCGAAAACTAGTAAGCCGATTTTGATGAAACTTTCACTGTTCTCTATGTTGAAGTAAATGTAAGCTAATAAAACTTACAACTGCAACTAGTGCAGTTGTAAGCCCCTACAATTTTCAGAAGTTCCCCTCGATTTCTCTGGTCTTCCATCATCAAACCATGATTTCCTTATCTTGGAACCACCTTTGAAGTATCTTCTTTCCAACAAAAAAAGAATCATCAAAATCGGTTCATAAACGACGAAATTATCCGCGAACATTCATAAAAAAAGCATATATACGGTCGAATTGAGAAACCTCCTCCTTTTTTGAAGTCGGTTAAAAACTCACAGGACAAACATTATTGTAGGTATGAAATAAAAATGAGTAATATTCCTTAACTCTGAGTCTGGAAAAACACGATAGATTTTAACAAACTAGATAGGTACATAAAACGCCGTATTTTCTAATTAAATTGTTTACCTACTTACCAGGCAACCGGTAAAACAACAACTTGCATTGCGAGATATTTTGAACTTTACAGATTATGGACTTTATTTAGTTTTTGCGAAAAAATATAGAACTGATGTTGATACGATCTCATTTAATTAAATTTTGTAAACACACAATAAAGTACCTCAGCAAACCGCACATGAATAACTAATTGATATTTCATATTTCCATTTAAAACCAATAAACCTCTCACAATCACAATTACCTATCTCTTTTCTATGAAAACTGTTTGTTGTTTAGTTAAAAATGTTTAGATTTTACGAAAACAAAAAACAATTTTATAAATAATACAAATTGATCTGACACCGTATACGTCTGACACTGACAAGTGACAGTAAATGCCAAGTGTCAACTGACAGTTTTGACATTTGTCATTTGGCACAGTTTATTTCCCTACTCTCTGATTGGCTAAAGCTGAGCTTCTCCCAAACCAATTCTCCAATGACTGAGCACATTGTAGCTGTGTGTGTTTCTGTAATTATACTGTTCGTGTTAGCTCCAGACGCGTGTGTGTTACGAAAAATGTGTGTGACTCGATATGGAAGCTTCGGAACTCGAAGCTTATTATGCGCGGTAGGCGACAAGCGATGTTTATTGTTCTGAATTACCTCAAGATGTAATAGAATATGGCATATTATTTAGATATTTTGAAGAAATAGAAGATTATAAAATAGATTACGTTTATTGAATTGTATAATATATAATGAATAATATAATATGAAGATTTTTACCTACTGTTTTAAATTTGAAATTAATTGATATTACTGTGATATTTTTACTATTATTTATTACTTAGTAAAATTAAAAAAAATTAGTAAGTAATAATTTGGTACTTAGGTACTTACTGATACTTAATTCATTTTTTTTAATTTTTTTTTTCTTTGTGGTTAATTTTTTTTTTAATTTTTTTTTATTTACGAAACCTCAGGCTCAGGGTAAGCAGAGCTTCCGTGCTTCTATGGACCGCACGCGCCTGATCAAATTATTATAAAATTCTAGGCAATCAGTCTAGGTTAATATACTTACGGACCAGTCGAACCAATTGTCTTCATATTCGTTAACATCAGTTATAAACAGAGAGATGCATCCTATTTCATTAGGCACATTAGTTCTATCTGGATAATGCTGAGCATATCCGACGCCGTACCACACCCCGAAGACATCGTCCATATTGACTGTATGGGACCACTTAATGCTATCTCCGCAGAGGCATTGAGTACGAGACACAAACACTGACGCTAGTAAAATATATGGCAATAAAGAAGTAAACATGATGACGCTAAGAGTACCACAGGAAATATGGTACAAGGCGTTGGTCGCGGTCGCAGCGCGTTTAATTATTAAATTAGTTCAGGTAATTCTGCATTTAGTTGAGTAATTTAGTTGTATGAATCAGTAGGTAATTCTTAAATAGGTTAAATCTTCTAAAGACCCTATACTTACTTTTTACATATTACTTACATATACTTCATCTCATCACAAGGAGAGGTGTTGTACTAATAAGTACGCTGGTTGTGTTTCAAACATTCTTGAATTTTTCGAAGATACGGTGATCTTCTCCATACCTAATAATAAGGCCTAGGCCGCACTGCGAAATTTATTCGCGCGAATTTTTTCGCAAAATTCTGTGACATACCTATGGGAATGTATGAAGCTGCACGTACATGCGATTTAAAATTCGCGAGAAAAATATATTAAAATGCGGAATATAAACCGCGCGAATAAAATTCGCGCGAATAATTTTCGCAGTGCGAAATTTATTTTCATTTTATTTGTCGCATTTTAAGAAGTTTGCTCTACGGTCAAAAAACTTTATTACAACTAAGTATGTACATCGATGCACGGAAAGGGCATTTCTTTTTTCATTATGTTCTTCTTCTTCTTCTTCTTCTTGTTGCGGCTATGCAGGTTCTTGAGCCCCTGTAGCACTTTGACCGTCGCCGATCTATTGTGCTCGCCACGATTTATAGTTCCTCGCCAATGTTCGTTGCCGCCAGGAAAAGCAGCACCTTTTTGGCTGGAATGAAAATAGCCTCCTCAGGGTGTATGATATGTTCCCCTAGTAGGAGACTTCGTGTATGCATTAGAGCGGGGCACTGACAGATTATGTGCAGCGGCGTTTCCGCCGATTCACGACAGAGTCTGCACATATCCGTGCCCTGGAGCTTAAGGTTATATCTGTGTCTATTCAGTCCACAGTGTCCCGTTAAGGCTCTCACTAGAATGCATAAGTTTTTCCTACTCAGCGCCAGTATATCAGAGGCAACCTTCTTATTGAAGGCCCTGATTAGCGCTTTAGAGTGGTTGAGACCTGGTAGAGTACGCCAACGCATTAGCGTGTCGTAGTAGCAGTAGGTTAGCAGGGTCAGCTGAACTAGGCTTTTGGGTATGCCACAGACAGGTTCTGGACCTATCTGTCGCGTCCCTGCACCTGTTTTTGCAAGGTTGTCGGCCTGTTCGTTGCCGTCAATTCCTGCGTGCCCTGGTACCCATCGGAGGACTACCCTGTTTTGATTGGACAGGGTATTCAACACTTGTCTGCAGTTTTCGACCAGCCTTGAGTTTATTACCTCAGAGGACAATGCCAAAAGAGCAGCTTGACTGTCCGAATGGATGTATATTGTTTTATTCACGTGGTTGTATTGCAGAATTGTTTCCGCACAAATTATTATGGCGTAAATCTCTGCTTGGAATATTGATGCATGAATACCCAGGTTGCGACAGATTTTTACCCTGGGTTTCACGCCAAATACTCCACAACCTACGTTTTTTCCTGACTTGGAGCCATCTGTAAACCATTTGTGGCTGCCAGATACCCAAGTTATTAGACCGTTGAGCCATTGTTCCCTTTCGGGAATTTCCACAGTATAGGACCTCTGGAAGTAGTATTTGGGGGTCATCGTGTCCGATGGCATCCCCATGATAGGGATCTCAAGAACTGAGTCTTGGAGTGTCCTCAGTGCTTGAGATGACCATCTCACCTTTTGTTGGCTGATCAGTCTGTACATGCTCATTCTTGCCTCCTTTTCCAAAAATAGGAATAGTGGAGGCAGATTGAGAAGAGCCTCCAGAGCTGCACCAGGTGAGGTGCTCATTGCTCCCGTAATAAACAAGCACGCAGTCCTCTGTAGACTGTTGAGCTTGTTCCGGGTAGTAAGCTGCATCGTCTTGCGACACCAGACCACGGAAGCGTATGAGATTATAGGCCTCACAATGGCTGTATAGAGCCAGAAGGAAACTTTTGGTTTTAGTCCCCACCTGGCCCCCGCAAGACGACCACAGATTCCCAGGGCCATTTTGGCCTTCTTGAGTACTGCATCTACATGCGAATTCCAGTTAAGTTTCTGGTCCAGGATAACCCCCAGATACTTAACCTCGCTTGAGAACTGTACACATTTGTTATTCAGTACAGGCGGCTCGAGTCTGTCGAGCTTACGCCTTCTAGTGAATGGTACTATAACTGTTTTGTCCGCATTGACAGTTAGTTCGTTCTCCGTACACCATTTTGCAATGGTGTCGAGCGCTCTCTGCATAAGGCACGAAATAGTGCTCTGGCAGGTACCACGCACAGTGACCACCAGGTCATCCGCATATCCCTGGGTGTCGATGCGAAGTTCCGCCATCTTATACAGAAGTAGATCCACAGCAAGGGTCCAGAGTAGGGGCGATAAGACCCCTCCCTGCGGACATCCCCTTGTTGTGAGCACTTCAACGGAGTTGTTATTTAGCTCAAGATTGGCTATACGATTTGAGAGCATTGCCTCCACCCATCTGATGGTGGTCGTGTCCGCCAGTTTGTGTACCAGCCCTCCCACCAACGTACGGGTTGGAGTGTTGTCAAATGCCCCCTCAATATCGAGGAAAGCTGCAAGCGCAATTTCCCTGTCATCTAGCGCCTTTTCAATCTTGTCGACAAGATTCAGCAGGGCGGTTTCCGTGGATCGACCTCTGCAGTAGGCATGCTGTGTGCTGTGGATGGGCCTCTCTATGAGAAGCGAATCCCTGATATACCTATCAAGCACTTTCTCCATGGCTTTTAATAAAAACGAGGAGAGGCTTATGGGTCTGAAGGCTTTTGGCATAGTGTAGTCCTTCTTTCCCGTTTTAGGTATAAAGATTACTCTTACTTTGGTCCACAGTTCTGGTATATATCCCCAAGCGTAACTCGCCCTGAAGATTTTCACCAGATGCGGGATTAACAGTTCTTCGCCTCTCTGCAAGAGTAGAGGCGTAACACCATCAATCCCACCTGTTTTATTCGCAGTAAAAGAATTAATAGCCCACCTTACAGCCCCAGGTTTGAACACAATGGCTGCTCTCCTCCAGTCCTCTGCATGAGGCCTTCTGGGTGTGCATGCCAGAGCGTAATTGTCGCTCAAGTGTACCGCTCCTGGGAAGTGGGTTTCTGCTAGCAGTTTTAAAGTCTCCTTCTCATCAGATGTGAAGGATCCGTCTGGTTTCTTCAAGAGTCCCAGTTGGTTGTGATCGGTCTTTGCTAGCATCTTATGGAGTCTCGCCCCTTGAGGCAAACTGGTAATTTCCTCGCAGAACCTCCTCCACGATGCCCGCTTAGCCTTTCTTATTTCCTTGCTGTATTCAGTCTGGGCTTGCCTGTAAGAATCCCACTCTTTGGTTCTTTTAGCCCTGTTGAATAACTTGCGTGTTTTATCTCGGAGTCGCTGTAACCTCGAGCTCCACCACGGTACTTTACGCTTAGAGGACCTTGTTTTAAGGGGGCAGCTATCCTCGAAGGCTTTGATCAGACCTTCGGTTACAACCGCCACCGCGTTGTCAATACCCTCGAGCGTTTTAATACTTTTAGGGGCCACCTCCAGGTTGTACCTTAGATGGCTAGAATAGTCCACCCAATTGGTACATTTCGGATCCCTGAAGGTAGTTGATTCTGTATGTAATGTACTAGCCAGATCATATATTATGTGTCTATGATCTGACAGTGATGCTTCCGCACTTACCTTCCAGTCATTGATTTCCCTGGCTAAGTTCGTGGTTGCGAAAGTGATGTCCAGGACTTCCTGCCTCGCTCTCGTGACGAAGGTAGGAGTGTTGCCCTTGTTTAGGAGCTGGAGGCAGTTAGAGAGGAGAAAGTCATATAGTAACTCACCCCTCTCATTGGTGTCGCTGCTCCCCCAGACTTCGTGATGGGCGTTTGCGTCACAGCCCACTAGTAGTTCCGCGTCGTGTTTCCGGGCGTAGTCGACCACTGGAAACAGGGCGACAGCGGGATTCGTAGTCTCTCCAGGTAGGTAGGCCGAGCAGACGATGATTCTTCGCCCCTCCCACCCTTTGAGCTGCACGTAGGCCGCCACCAGGTCGTCATTACACAACTCTGGAAGAGGTAAAAAGTTAATATTTTTGTTGAAGACAATGCAGGCCCTGGGTCTGGTGCCGCTGGTATGCGATAATAACTTACCCCCAGCGTTCAGCCCCATAATGGCAGAGTTGGATACCCAGGGCTCCTGAATTAGGGCGAGGTCTGCCTTTCCCTCAACAAGACAACCCTCCAGGACCGCGGTGGCTGCGGTCGCATGATGAAGGTTGGCTTGGAGAAACCTCGCCGAGGCACCCCGGGTCTCCATTACTTGGCCCTCTTTGTGACAGGCAGGGGCCGAGTACGTCCTCCCACCGTTCGAGTCGTTTGTCGTCCTCGTCCAGTGGGAGTCTCTCCCGGAGCCCTGCCTGCCTTATGCCTCCTCCTTCTCCCCTTATGACGGGGGCCAGCCGCCGCACCCGCCAGCCCAGCTGTCCTGCCCCCTGTTCCACTTGGGTCCGAGGAGGCGGTTCCCGGACCGTCCGCATTGCGTTCGGCCGGTCTCCTCCCCAGTCCACTGGGTCCAGGGACAGCAGTGTCAATACTGGTGCCGGCGGACGCAGCAGCCGGCGGCGCCGTCGGGGTTGAACCATCCCCCTTTATTTTAAAACCCAGTTTCCTGCAGCCTATGATGGCTTGGCAGTTATTGGCACGGAGGGCCCCAACGGACCCCTCGTCCACGGCAAACACGACTATTATGCCGCTTTCGGTCCTGGTCTCGCTGACGACCCTCCAGTGCTCTGGGTTTAACTCCGGGTTTTGGTATTGGATCATCCCCAAAGCATCTGAGGCGTTGTCCGCCTCGATGTTGGGGATGAAAGTGGTTGCCGTCCACGGCTTGGGGAACTCTCCCTCGTTAATGAGTGAAAGTTCCGCCTCCGGCCATGGCTTGCACCCCTTTAATTCGGCCACAAGCCAGCTCCTGGTGGCCTGATTCTCACAGGTCACCATGATCCACCCTGGCCTGTGGGCGAATGCCAGGAACCTGGGTCCGCCGCCCTTAACAGTCCTTTTCCGCGCTTGCAGGCAGATGATCCTGCTAATGGCGGCGTGAACCAGGTTCATTTGGGTAGTCGTCATGGGTTCCTTGTTCATTATGCCCACTCTGACTGCACCAGTGACGTCCCTATAGCTGAGGGGCGGATTAGTGCGCCCCACAGGTGTAGTGGACGGTTTAGGTGCCTTTCTGGGGTTCTCCCCCGGAGAGACCTCCTCCGACCTGACCCTTTTCGGGTGTGGCCTCGAGGTTGTCCCCCCGGGAGTCCCCCCCCCAGAAGGCAGTCTAGCTAGCTCGAGGGCCTCCTCGAAATCCTTGCCCTCGGCTATAAGTCTACTGAGGCGTTTCCGCCCCGCACCACTCAGACGGCCGTACTTTTCGCCCGTACTGAGGGTACCCTGCTCTGGCACTAGGGGTGTTTCCAAGGGCGTACCGGAGGCAGAGCCTCCGTCGACCACAAGGTCACTCCCAAGAGTGCTAGAGGTAAGTCCAGTACAGGAGTCGCTTGGTGTCCTCCTTTCCTGGTTCAAGTCAGGCATCTCAGAGTCTGAGGACAGCCTCTGCGCCTGAAAGGTGTTTGGTTGTAGATTTTTATTTTTATTTTCGTTCTCCATACAAATCCCACGAGTAGCAAGGGAACTACGCGGTCACAGACGGCAGAGCCCCGCATGCCGCCTGAAGGGCAAAAATACTGCCTCGATGCGCCCTGGTTTCGAGGAGACAACCGTTCGCGACTGAGCTCCCCCTCAGCCATGCATCCATCGGCACGGTGCGTATGACACCTTGGATTGGGGATTTTTGATGACAAGGTTTACTCCTTCGGACAGGTAGGGAAGGGGAGGAGGGAAGGATTGAGCTGTGAAGGGGTTAAGAGCGCGGCGTTAGGTTTCTGTTATGTCTGGTTCAGATGGAATCAGACCAATAGCAGGCGGCAACCACGTGAAGGATAACCCTTCGCCTTGTTTAGGGGATCAACGTGACATGCACTAACTCCCTAGACCTTTAGCCAGATCCACCACCGGACAGGTGATGGAAATAGAGATGAGCCTATGTTATTGCCATTGTGTATATAACATACGCTCACCTCCGCCCTTCATTATGTTAAAAATATAGGATGGAATATAATGGAATGGAATTTGTAAAATAACTTGTAAAAAATCCAAACATGTTACAAAAATAAGTTTATTACTAAATATATAAATATTTCATACATCGTACGGAAAATTCTCTAGGTGAAAATTTCGCGTAAATCATAAAGTAGGTACATAATATATTTAAATGTAATATAAATCTTAAAATGGAACACTAACGAGATCTCCAAATAATAATACAAACGACGATAAGCATAGCACTTGATATATTAAAGCTAGTCGCGCAACTTTCACACACACGTTTCAAGGCAGAGGTCGACAGATTTTTCATAGAAAAGATTCTGTGTATACTTGAGAGATCTTCAGGAGTGAGTTGGTTTTCATTTCTTGACAATACGACGCTGTACAATTGAGAATTGGGCAATCGCATGCAGAAGTTGAGCACCAGATGATTGTGTGCCACCATCAGCACTTGGATTACGCCCCCAAAGAAGCGGTAATTTTTGTCGACAGCTGTAAATAGAAAGAATAAATTTATAAATACTTTCTCATGTTAATATTGTGATTATTTCTTATTTTTAACCCCCGACGCAAAAACGACGGGGTGTTATAAGTTTGACGTGTCTGTGTGTGTGTGTGTGTGTGTGTGTGTGTGTGTCTGTCTGTTCCCCTGTGGCGCTCATACGGGTGGACCGATTTGAATGCGGTTTTTTTTGTTTGAAAGGTGCATTAGTCGAGAGTGTTGTTAGCTATGTTTTATCAAAATCAGTCTAAGATGGCCGCCGCTACAAAATGGCGGATTACATATTTTTTCAAAACTCCCTTAATATGGGTATCAAATGAAAGGGCTTGACTAGTAGAATAGCACTATTGCAAATTCAAGATGGCCGCCGCCACAAAATGGTGAATGTCGGGGGTTTTTTTAATTTTTAATTTATACTTGTCTACTAGCTGATGCTCGCGACGTCGCCCGCGTGGATTCATACAAATCTCATCTCCTATTTCACCCACTTCGGGGTGGAATTTCCAAAATTTCTGAAACACGTAATTGTTTATTTTTAACCGAAAATACAAATGCCGATTTTCATTGATATAACTTTAAAAATGACGGACTTTCATACGAACTTTCATCCCCTATTTACCCCCCCTTAGGGGTGGAATTCGCAATAATCCTTTCTTACTTACTCTAGCGGCACGCTATGATGGCCGGTTTGACGTTTGTCCGCTCATGAAGTTCCGTATTAATTGATAACGACTTTGAAGGAAATAATTGTATTACTTTATTGACGATAGTGATGTGCAGAGATTCATAAATTTTATCGAATGTAGTTTTAGGTTTAGGACTCAAAATTTATTTATTAAATTGATTTCTTAAATGTATACAAGTGTAGAAAAATCAGTTTGCACCATTTAAGGGGTGAATGTACTTGTGAATATGAACAATTTTCACTATGTGGACAAACCTCTGAAATCGCAAAAAAATATCAATAAATTTTTAAAAATGGAATCTAATACGATCGTCACATAGGATCGCTGGCTAGCACAACTACTACCTCCGGCAAACTCGCGTCAATGCTCAATGCAAAACAAAGCAGTTTCGAATTGACGTTGCTTCGAAAAGTATAAACTGTCAGTGCAATGCGATTGTGATATAGTTTTGACCTGGCTTTGGATTTCAAATATTGATACTGCATTACTGTTGACCCTTGCTCGTTAATTTGGACTCTGTTCAAGCCCTTTGTTGTGGATTTCGTCGATATGACCGAACGTACGCAGAGAACTGTTCTAAATAGTCAGACACGTGAGTTCGTAATACGCCTTCGTAACTATTTCGATCGTGAAGCTCAAAATGGAGGGCCAATTTTACCTATAACGTCAGTGGTTGAACGCGTAGCTGATGCGCTTAATATTGGACAACGAACTGTTAGACGGATAACTAAAAAAAAATATGGCGAGACTGGCACAGAAGAAAATAAACTTCACACACCAAAAAAGAGAAAACGAGCAAAACCAGTCGTAGGCATCGATAGCTTTGATGCCGATGCTATCCGAAGACATGTTTACGGCTACTATTTACAGAAGGAGTATCCAACAAGAAAAAAGTTGGTGCATTCACTGAAGGAAGCTGGATTATTCTTCGGTGGGGAAAGTTCTTTAACGAAGATTTTGAAGACCATTGGATTTCGATACAAAAAATGTAACAAACGCAAAATATTGATGGAAAGATTTGATATAGCGATGGCAAGGTATACTTTTTTACGGCAAGTGAAAGAAATTAAAAATTGGCAAAATGTTGTGTTCTTGGATGAAACATGGCTTAATGCTAACCATACTGTAGGCCGTTCTTGGAACGATGACACAGCAGCATCTACTTCCAAAGTTCCTGTAGGAAAAGGATCGCGACTTATAATTTGTCACGCCGGAACCATCAACGGGTTTGTCGAAGGTTCTCTCATGGCTTTTGCGTCAAAAACCACTGGAGACTATCATGAAGACATGAATGGAGAAAAGTTTACTGAATGGTTTACCTCAATGTTGTGTAGCCTCCCTGAACCATCTATTATAATTATGGACAACGCCCCATACCACTCGATGCAAATTGACAAGCCACCTGCCCAATCCCAAAAGAAAGCTGATATCGTCGCATGGCTTCGTAAAAATGGCGTAGATGCAAACATGAATATGTTAAAAGCGGAATTAGTACGTCTTTTAAAAGAAAACAAACCAACCAAGATCCGATACGTCATTGACGAAATAGCATTAGAACATGGGCACAGAGTTATACGGTTACCGCCTTACCATTGTGAGTATAATGCGATTGAGTTGGTGTGGGCTCAAATTAAGGGATATGCTGCAAGACACAATACAGAACCCCCATTTACCACAAAAAAAATGCTAAAATTATTAGAAGAAGCTTGTGAACATGTGACTAAAGGAGACTGGGAAAAGGTTGTGAATAGAACTGTTAAATTAATAAGGGAAGATTATGAAAGAGATGTGAAAATAGATAATATTATAGAAAACGAACATATAATTATTAATGTATGTGATGATAGCAGTGACGACAGTGAAAATAGTAGTATGGACGAATCTGATTAATTATGGCCTTTTGTGGCACCTTTTTTGGTATCTTTTGTATTCATATGTTTCTTGTGTGCATATAAAGTATGTATATTCATTTTCGTTCAAATATTCAGTTCGTTCAAATAAATTAAATAAACATATACATTTTTGTTTTATTAAACCTATTTAATCAGGTACAAAAACAAAACTTAATTGTTTTTTGTTCGAGAATAAATTGACATTCCACATCACTATTGTAATGTGTCAAACCGGCCATCATAGCGTGCCGCTAGTTTAGTGTGCGCCTATGTCATAAAAATAAGCTACTGTGAAAATTTCAAGTTTCGAGCTTCAGTGGTTTAGGCTGTGCGTTGATGATCAGTCAGTCAGTCTGTCAGGACAAGCTTCTTTATATTATTAATATAGATAGTTAGATAGATAGTTTTTAAAAACAACTCCTGTAGGCTATATAGATACCTATTAAGAAAAAGATAACATTCAGTGCCTGTTTCACCACCTTCTGATATGTATTAGATAGCTATCTACAACTTTTGTCTTTGTCACTTGACATAAAGTAAGAAAGTGACAAAACTTACGTTTAGGCTATCCGACACTTATCAGAAGGTGGTGAAACAGGCCGTAAGGGACTGTGACACCGACTTCTGATAAGTGTCAGATAGCCTAAACGTAAGTTTTGTCACTTTCTTACTTTACGTCAAGTGACAAAGACATTTTCTATGGAGTCGTATCGCATCGCGCCGTGTCGCGTTGCGTTTGTCGTTCACCCAGGACAACGGGTAAGAGGTAACACGTAAAACAAATAAACACTAACATTTATCTGGAACATCTGTAGGCCAAAAGCCTTTATGAGACGTGTTGACTCTGATGTGATAGTCGTCCTGTCGAATCCCCTCGTGCCATTCCAAGACGAAGTGCCTTATCCTGTATTGCTCTGGCAACCCGTATCCGCGATCAACGTAAGGGTAGTTCGTCAGAGGTGGATACGGCGTTGGCGGTGTCGGCTGAAATTTATAATTATTTATTACTTGGTGATAGTCTAGTTTAAGGCTGCCATTCCACAAAATGGTGGAATCCACCAACAGGATCGTTTATCTGTCATAGCTGTGTTCAACTCTAACCTGGTGAAAAAGAGTCCTATGGGTTAACTGTTGGAAAGGGTGACTTAGTCCGAAATATATTATATGCAAGAGCCTCAAAACTTTTTATACACCTATATATACTACCTCTATACCTCTATTACTTAAATGGTAGAACTTTTAAAGAAACTGTCTTATAGATTATGTCAAAACATTCAATCAGGTATCGTCACCTATATTCAGGAGCACTTACTAAATTCCGGTTCAGCAGACCTCCCCTGACATAATCTTCAAACTTCCTCAAATAAATAATGGGACAGTAACGATTGTACTCGGTCACAGTTGCATTGTCTTTATGGAATATAAATTCGCGAATATACCACATTCCTAAGAGTGCATCTTCATCAAAGTCTCCAGTTGGATGCAGATTTGGACAGTAGTTCACATTCGTACCGTAAATTTTAGAGAGTGAAACCAGTAGGGGCAATAAGTAAGCTAACATTTTCGCCTAATTGATAATTATATTCTTGAACTAGATCCCCTGAATTAACGAATAGGTTCGAGACGCGGAGTCAACTGTTTAATTGAAGGTACTCAGCACAGTGCTGTATCGCTATGACACTATTACGTCGCACGTTTAACCTGCCAATTGACACACGACTGAGTGACTCATGACCTAGGAAATGCTGAAGACTGCAACAGTGAAGTTTTCTCACTTCCTCTTTTACGTAAGAAGGAATATTTTAAATAGGTCAATTTTGCTATTCTCACTTATGTACTACCGTTGAAATCAATCCAAATTTTAGCACAGGCACAGAAAAAAATACTTCATAGTAGGAGTACTGGTACACGTACAGAAGACTCAAACATTTAAATAAAGAGCAATAATTCTTGACTCGACTCAATAAAATGGAGTGTAGTTCGTACAACGACGAGTGTCTAAACTTTATATTCACCTACGAAGCCCTCTTATTGTATCACATAATCTTTTGTATCCTCTGACGCGGTAAGACAACTGAGTGCTTAGTCTCAGTTTGAAACGCTCCAAAACTAAAAGTATACTATAAGTATACTATTGATCGAATCACAAATGACTTCAGAGCAAAATGAACCCAAAGACTCTTATTTTAGGTCCATATACTTTTAGTTTTGGAGCGCTTCAAACTGAGACTAAGCACTCAGAATTGCGGCGGTTTGCGGCGATCGCAGCGATGTACTTACAGCTCCGGTTGATTCAAGGATTTGATTACACAGCAAAGTGAGACAGGCATAGATAAAAAACGTACTTTACCTTTACAATTTAGGTATATGGTAGCACGGCAGTGCTCCCGCCAAGTCGAGCAAAAACAAAGGCACAGCCGTGCTATCTTTTGTCGAAGCATTTCAGGCCATTTTCGACCCCCTGTGACTTCGTCGTGGAGAAAGCTAGAAGCCTGAATTTTCAGTGCCCAAGAAAACTAAACATAACTAGGCACATACCCAAATTACATTTAATTCAAAGCTGTAGTTTAAGAACTATTGCAAGTCAAATTTCCTTAGTTTTGTCACTGACACACCACCGATCATCAAAATTCTAAGGTAGCCTATGTACTTCTAGCAGACGCAAGCTTCAAATTTTGAACACAATTAGTGTTAAAATCAAGGGAAAATTCATCTTCAAATCTAAATACCAATTTTCATGGATATAACTCGATAAATGACGAAAACGTGACGGGGTCTCATTTAAACTTTCATTCCCTACTTAACCCACTTGCGGAAAGAATTTTCAAAAATCCTGAAATTCATATTTTTTATTTTTTATCGTAAGCCCAAATACCAATTTTCATGGATGTAACTTGAAAAATGACAGACTTTCATACAAACTTTCATCCCCTATTTAACCCCCTTAGTAGTGGAATTTAAAATAGTTCTTTCCTAGTGTACGCCTATATCATAAAAGGAAGCTACTGTGAAAATTTCAATTTTCTAGCTTCAAGAAGCTTGTCCTGACTGACTAATCATCAACGCACAACCTAAACAACTGAAAGCTAGGAACTTGAAATTTTCACAGTAGCTTCCTTTTATGGTTTAGGCGCAAACTAAGAAAGGATATTTGGAAATTCTACCCCTAAAGGGGTAGAATTTAATAAGTAAAATAAGTGAAATATTAAGTAAAATAAATAACTGTAGTGCGATTAAAATTACTTAAATACTGCATGCATCAATATAAATGAAATCATAGATACAAATAATTTATTTACCTGGACGTTAGTTTCCTTTATTTCGATGTGAAAGCACTCATTGGTGTGCTCTATTCTATATTCGCCCTTAGAAGCGTGTGGAATTTTTTCCACGCCAAACCAAACTCCAGAAATTGTATCTAAATCTATATCACCAAAATACGGAGTCAAATCATCACAATACTTATGATTTTCGTAATAATAATTTTGACCGTAACATTGAATATATCCCAAACAAAGTGTGAACGTTAAATAGAAAAGGGAATAATCCATTTTGTTAAGACGGTCAAACCCGGACAAAATGGGATAAACTTTCGGATAAACAGAACCGGGACTACTAGGCGACTATGCACTGCTGGAGGTACACTACAGATTAACGTGTAGATTTATAGTACAGGAAAAGCAGGCAGAGTGCTTAGGAGACGTGGGTGGATTCCCAAATGAACCGCACTCACTCAATTGAAGCTAAGAGTCCTCGCTGCGCCGATATAATTTGCTCGCTACGCGTGAATACTTCCTTCATAAACATTATTATCAACTGTTTGACAGTCCCCTATCATTATAATTTATAATTCAACAGAGCATCTATAGGTACTATAATAATATATAATCTTCTGTTACACACCTACATAAAAGGTTAATATAATCAGTACCTACATCTTATGAACCATGCAAAAATATGGGAACACTTTTCGTGTTTAGCAAACAAGTAGAACGAGTTGACTTGTCCTTTGGGAATCTAAGATTTTCCAACGCTCTCCTTAAGTTTTCCAAATCCGAAAGCTTTCCTCGGCATACTTAGATACCAGGACAATACGAACACTAGAAGGTGGGCGTATTAAATCAATATCATCGAATGACGTCACGAGGGGTGGTCATCGATCGCGTGCGATTAGCTGTGTGGGACTGGTGTATAAACTTTATTGATTTTCCGCCACTTGTATGAGTGTCATACTCCGGTACGCAGCTCCACAGTAACTTAGGAAAGAGATGAAAGATATTTTGCGCTCACACACATGACTCGTAAAATTGCAAAATATAAATAATTGTAGATAATTTTAAAGTGTCTTATGTAACTCGTATTTTTAAACTTGATATCTTTTATTCTTAACTCAAGTCTATGTTTAGACTGTCATAACAGCCATATGTTCTTAATTCGCTTTGTGTTAGCTGTGACGTAGATCAGAAGACACGGGTTGAACTCCACGAATGACGTCATACGCGAAGTCTGAATTCGAGGTTAATATAGTTGAAAACACTTAGGCATAGGTACTTATAATAAAAGTGCTTGAGTTAAAATTATATTGTAAAACATTTTTGTTAAACAAACATCAAATTACTAATTGTGCTTTTGTAAGTCACTACATATTATTATAAAAAAAAGTTCCTCGCCGCGTCTGTCTGTCTATCTGTTCGCGATAAATTCAAAAACTACTGAATGGATTTTCGTGCGGTTTTTACTAATGTTGTTGATGAGTTTGGACCATGAGGAAAGTTTAAGTGTAAACTTTTGTTAAGGTTTTGTGTAAATTGGTTGCAATCCTACTAATATTATAAATGTGAAAGTGTGGATGTTTGGATGTTTAGATGTTTGTATGTTTGTATGTTTGTATGTTTGGATGTTTGTTACTCAATCACGCCGCAACTACTGAACCGATTTGGCTGAAATTTTGAATGGAGATAGCTTATGCCCTGACTTAAAACATAGGCTACTTTTTATCCCGGAAAAGTATTCCTGTGGGACTAAAATAGATATAATCTTCCAAAAACGCCATAGAGGGCGCTGACTGTTCTTAGGTAAATCACGTTCACATAACACATTATTGCAATAGTTTGCTGTGTTGCATGCATTGGCAACACATAGGCTACTTTTTATCCTGGAAAAAATGCACAGTTCCCATGGGATTTTGAAAAACCCGAAGTCTATATCTACAACTATAGGTAGATTATTATAGCGAACTTCCTTGATAGAAAGTATAAAGGTTGGAAAAGGGATCGGGAACGGGAACCGGGAATCAACGATTCCCTCGGGATTTGTTCAAAACCGAAATTTACGCGAGCGAAGCTGCGGGCAGAAGCTATCACACATAATCACAATACCAATCCTACTAATCCTACTATCCTACTAATCCTCCTACTATCCTACTAATATCATAAATGTGAAAGTGTGGATGTTTGGATGTTTAGATGTTTGGATGTTTGGATGTTTGGATGTTTGTTACTCAATCACGCCGCAATTACTAAACCGATTTGGCTGAAATTTTGAAAGGAGATAGATTATACCCTGACTTAAAACATAGGCTACTTTTTATCCCGGAAAAATCTACAGTTCCCACGGGATTTTGAAAAAAACCGAAATCTCTAGCTACAACTATAGGTAGATTACTATAGCAAACTTCCTTGAAAGTAGGTGTAAAGGTTAGAAAAGGGAGCGGGAATGGGAACCGGAAATCCACGACTCCCTCGGGATTTGTGAAAAACCAAAATTCTCGCGGGCGAAGCCGCGGGTATTCTCTAGTATGAGGATAATTGTTGAAAATGTCGTAAAAAGTCAAGCCGCCTAGCACTGCCTAATCCCTTTGAGATATAACAAAACGATGTATTGTGTGATAGTAGCAGGAAAACTAGCCGTGCGAAGCCAGGGCGGGTCGCTAGTTCATATATAATTGTCAAACTCCACTCAAGATTGTGAAAAACGAATTTGTCTGTAACGCCAGTCTACGCGTTTCACAAAGCATAGCAGATGGATACTTAATTTTTTTTTTAGTGAATTTTAGTTTTTTTCGAAACGTGTGAATTAATAACAAGCTATATTTTAGGAAAAATTAAACTGACTTGAATATAACATAAAAGAAGAGTTCCCTCGAGTTCTCCAGGATCTATCATCAGATCTTGACCTGATGACCATGGGACCACCTGGGATGTACTTATACCCTTTCAAATAAAAGCAGAATTTTCCAAATCGGTCCAGGTGTCTTTAAGTAATAGGGGAACATACATAAAAAAAAACTGACGTATTGAGAACCTCCTTCTTTTTTGGCGTCCGTTAAAAATAAGTAGGTACCTAATTTTAGACTTATTAAACACGACTAATGCCCTTTAAGAGGGGGAAATTAAACGTAAAGCTTTTGTGAGGAGTGCTCACGACAATAGTGCAACGGGTGGAGTTTGACTTTCGACCTTTCGGCCCACTCCTTGTCCGATGAGCTTATGAGGCTTAAAATAAAATTTTAAAGCCGGGATTTTAGTAGACTCTTTGTTTTAAACTTTATTTTGTTTCAATTTGATAGAACTGCCTCTTTAGACTAGCGGTTAGGATATTCGATTGCAGATCACGAGGTCCTTGCTTTTATTCGCAGGTCAGGGGTTGGGCTTAAAATTATTAGGTACCTATTGGGTTTTTCTGTCAAAAAATTCTCGGTGCCAACCCGGAGTTGAAAGTTGGCGGTTTTTCACCCCCGTATACCTAACGTTAACCCAGCGGTGCCGAATAATCTATACTCTATATACTAATAAATAAAATTGAAGTGTCTGTCTGTAATTTAGAAATAACTACCTCATATTAAGCTCATATGATTATTTGAACTGTACCATAACCGAATCAAACGTTTTTAAAAATTTTGTCTGTCTGTCTGTCTGTCTGTTTGAACGGGCTAATCTTCGGAACGGCTGAACCGATTTTGACAGGACTTTCACATACAAGTAGAGAATTAACCAGGGAGTAACATAGGCTACTTAGGCCGACTTTCAAAAAAGGAGGAGTTGTGTTTTTCTATATTTCTACAAAAAAGGAGGAGTTGTCTTTTATATATAACTTTAAAAATGACGGACTTTCATACGAACTTTCATCCCCTATTTACCCCCCCTTAGGGGTGGAATTCGCAATAATCCTTTCTTACTTACTCTAGCGGCACGCTATGATGGCCGGTTTGACGTTTGTCCGCTCATGAAGTTCCGTATTAATTGATAACGACTTTGAAGGAAATAATTGTATTACTTTATTGACGATAGTGATGTGCAGAGATTCATAAATTTTATCGAATGTAGTTTTAGGTTTAGGACTCAAAATTTATTTATTAAATTGATTTCTTAAATGTATACAAGTGTAGAAAAATCAGTTTGCACCATTTAAGGGGTGAATGTACTTGTGAATATGAACAATTTTCACTATGTGGACAAACCTCTGAAATCGCAAAAAAATATCAATAAATTTTTAAAAATGGAATCTAATACGATCGTCACATAGGATCGCTGGCTAGCACAACTACTACCTCCGGCAAACTCGCGTCAATGCTCAATGCAAAACAAAGCAGTTTCGAATTGACGTTGCTTCGAAAAGTATAAACTGTCAGTGCAATGCGATTGTGATATAGTTTTGACCTGGCTTTGGATTTCAAATATTGATACTGCATTACTGTTGACCCTTGCTCGTTAATTTGGACTCTGTTCAAGCCCTTTGTTGTGGATTTCGTCGATATGACCGAACGTACGCAGAGAACTGTTCTAAATAGTCAGACACGTGAGTTCGTAATACGCCTTCGTAACTATTTCGATCGTGAAGCTCAAAATGGAGGGCCAATTTTACCTATAACGTCAGTGGTTGAACGCGTAGCTGATGCGCTTAATATTGGACAACGAACTGTTAGACGGATAACTAAAAAAAAATATGGCGAGACTGGCACAGAAGAAAATAAACTTCACACACCAAAAAAGAGAAAACGAGCAAAACCAGTCGTAGGCATCGATAGCTTTGATGCCGATGCTATCCGAAGACATGTTTACGGCTACTATTTACAGAAGGAGTATCCAACAAGAAAAAAGTTGGTGCATTCACTGAAGGAAGCTGGATTATTCTTCGGTGGGGAAAGTTCTTTAACGAAGATTTTGAAGACCATTGGATTTCGATACAAAAAATGTAACAAACGCAAAATATTGATGGAAAGATTTGATATAGCGATGGCAAGGTATACTTTTTTACGGCAAGTGAAAGAAATTAAAAATTGGCAAAATGTTGTGTTCTTGGATGAAACATGGCTTAATGCTAACCATACTGTAGGCCGTTCTTGGAACGATGACACAGCAGCATCTACTTCCAAAGTTCCTGTAGGAAAAGGATCGCGACTTATAATTTGTCACGCCGGAACCATCAACGGGTTTGTCGAAGGTTCTCTCATGGCTTTTGCGTCAAAAACCACTGGAGACTATCATGAAGACATGAATGGAGAAAAGTTTACTGAATGGTTTACCTCAATGTTGTGTAGCCTCCCTGAACCATCTATTATAATTATGGACAACGCCCCATACCACTCGATGCAAATTGACAAGCCACCTGCCCAATCCCAAAAGAAAGCTGATATCGTCGCATGGCTTCGTAAAAATGGCGTAGATGCAAACATGAATATGTTAAAAGCGGAATTAGTACGTCTTTTAAAAGAAAACAAACCAACCAAGATCCGATACGTCATTGACGAAATAGCATTAGAACATGGGCACAGAGTTATACGGTTACCGCCTTACCATTGTGAGTATAATGCGATTGAGTTGGTGTGGGCTCAAATTAAGGGATATGCTGCAAGACACAATACAGAACCCCCATTTACCACAAAAAAAATGCTAAAATTATTAGAAGAAGCTTGTGAACATGTGACTAAAGGAGACTGGGAAAAGGTTGTGAATAGAACTGTTAAATTAATAAGGGAAGATTATGAAAGAGATGTGAAAATAGATAATATTATAGAAAACGAACATATAATTATTAATGTATGTGATGATAGCAGTGACGACAGTGAAAATAGTAGTATGGACGAATCTGATTAATTATGGCCTTTTGTGGCACCTTTTTTGGTATCTTTTGTATTCATATGTTTCTTGTGTGCATATAAAGTATGTATATTCATTTTCGTTCAAATATTCAGTTCGTTCAAATAAATTAAATAAACATATACATTTTTGTTTTATTAAACCTATTTAATCAGGTACAAAAACAAAACTTAATTGTTTTTTGTTCGAGAATAAATTGACATTCCACATCACTATTGTAATGTGTCAAACCGGCCATCATAGCGTGCCGCTAGTTTAGTGTGCGCCTATGTCATAAAAATAAGCTACTGTGAAAATTTCAAGTTTCGAGCTTCAGTGGTTTAGGCTGTGCGTTGATGATCAGTCAGTCAGTCTGTCAGGACAAGCTTCTTTATATTATTAATATAGATAGTTAGATAGATAGTTTTTAAAAACAACTCCTGTAGGCTATATAGATACCTATTAAGAAAAAGATAACATTCAGTGCCTGTTTCACCACCTTCTGATATGTATTAGATAGCTATCTACAACTTTTGTCTTTGTCACTTGACATAAAGTAAGAAAGTGACAAAACTTACGTTTAGGCTATCCGACACTTATCAGAAGGTGGTGAAACAGGCCGTAAGGGACTGTGACACCGACTTCTGATAAGTGTCAGATAGCCTAAACGTAAGTTTTGTCACTTTCTTACTTTACGTCAAGTGACAAAGACATTTTCTATGGAGTCGTATCGCATCGCGCCGTGTCGCGTTGCGTTTGTCGTTCACCCAGGACAACGGGTAAGAGGTAACACGTAAAACAAATAAACACTAACATTTATCTGGAACATCTGTAGGCCAAAAGCCTTTATGAGACGTGTTGACTCTGATGTGATAGTCGTCCTGTCGAATCCCCTCGTGCCATTCCAAGACGAAGTGCCTTATCCTGTATTGCTCTGGCAACCCGTATCCGCGATCAACGTAAGGGTAGTTCGTCAGAGGTGGATACGGCGTTGGCGGTGTCGGCTGAAATTTATAATTATTTATTACTTGGTGATAGTCTAGTTTAAGGCTGCCATTCCACAAAATGGTGGAATCCACCAACAGGATCGTTTATCTGTCATAGCTGTGTTCAACTCTAACCTGGTGAAAAAGAGTCCTATGGGTTAACTGTTGGAAAGGGTGACTTAGTCCGAAATATATTATATGCAAGAGCCTCAAAACTTTTTATACACCTATATATACTACCTCTATACCTCTATTACTTAAATGGTAGAACTTTTAAAGAAACTGTCTTATAGATTATGTCAAAACATTCAATCAGGTATCGTCACCTATATTCAGGAGCACTTACTAAATTCCGGTTCAGCAGACCTCCCCTGACATAATCTTCAAACTTCCTCAAATAAATAATGGGACAGTAACGATTGTACTCGGTCACAGTTGCATTGTCTTTATGGAATATAAATTCGCGAATATACCACATTCCTAAGAGTGCATCTTCATCAAAGTCTCCAGTTGGATGCAGATTTGGACAGTAGTTCACATTCGTACCGTAAATTTTAGAGAGTGAAACCAGTAGGGGCAATAAGTAAGCTAACATTTTCGCCTAATTGATAATTATATTCTTGAACTAGATCCCCTGAATTAACGAATAGGTTCGAGACGCGGAGTCAACTGTTTAATTGAAGGTACTCAGCACAGTGCTGTATCGCTATGACACTATTACGTCGCACGTTTAACCTGCCAATTGACACACGACTGAGTGACTCATGACCTAGGAAATGCTGAAGACTGCAACAGTGAAGTTTTCTCACTTCCTCTTTTACGTAAGAAGGAATATTTTAAATAGGTCAATTTTGCTATTCTCACTTATGTACTACCGTTGAAATCAATCCAAATTTTAGCACAGGCACAGAAAAAAATACTTCATAGTAGGAGTACTGGTACACGTACAGAAGACTCAAACATTTAAATAAAGAGCAATAATTCTTGACTCGACTCAATAAAATGGAGTGTAGTTCGTACAACGACGAGTGTCTAAACTTTATATTCACCTACGAAGCCCTCTTATTGTATCACATAATCTTTTGTATCCTCTGACGCGGTAAGACAACTGAGTGCTTAGTCTCAGTTTGAAACGCTCCAAAACTAAAAGTATACTATAAGTATACTATTGATCGAATCACAAATGACTTCAGAGCAAAATGAACCCAAAGACTCTTATTTTAGGTCCATATACTTTTAGTTTTGGAGCGCTTCAAACTGAGACTAAGCACTCAGAATTGCGGCGGTTTGCGGCGATCGCAGCGATGTACTTACAGCTCCGGTTGATTCAAGGATTTGATTACACAGCAAAGTGAGACAGGCATAGATAAAAAACGTACTTTACCTTTACAATTTAGGTATATGGTAGCACGGCAGTGCTCCCGCCAAGTCGAGCAAAAACAAAGGCACAGCCGTGCTATCTTTTGTCGAAGCATTTCAGGCCATTTTCGACCCCCTGTGACTTCGTCGTGGAGAAAGCTAGAAGCCTGAATTTTCAGTGCCCAAGAAAACTAAACATAACTAGGCACATACCCAAATTACATTTAATTCAAAGCTGTAGTTTAAGAACTATTGCAAGTCAAATTTCCTTAGTTTTGTCACTGACACACCACCGATCATCAAAATTCTAAGGTAGCCTATGTACTTCTAGCAGACGCAAGCTTCAAATTTTGAACACAATTAGTGTTAAAATCAAGGGAAAATTCATCTTCAAATCTAAATACCAATTTTCATGGATATAACTCGATAAATGACGAAAACGTGACGGGGTCTCATTTAAACTTTCATTCCCTACTTAACCCACTTGCGGAAAGAATTTTCAAAAATCCTGAAATTCATATTTTTTATTTTTTATCGTAAGCCCAAATACCAATTTTCATGGATGTAACTTGAAAAATGACAGACTTTCATACAAACTTTCATCCCCTATTTAACCCCCTTAGTAGTGGAATTTAAAATAGTTCTTTCCTAGTGTACGCCTATATCATAAAAGGAAGCTACTGTGAAAATTTCAATTTTCTAGCTTCAAGAAGCTTGTCCTGACTGACTAATCATCAACGCACAACCTAAACAACTGAAAGCTAGGAACTTGAAATTTTCACAGTAGCTTCCTTTTATGGTTTAGGCGCAAACTAAGAAAGGATATTTGGAAATTCTACCCCTAAAGGGGTAGAATTTAATAAGTAAAATAAGTGAAATATTAAGTAAAATAAATAACTGTAGTGCGATTAAAATTACTTAAATACTGCATGCATCAATATAAATGAAATCATAGATACAAATAATTTATTTACCTGGACGTTAGTTTCCTTTATTTCGATGTGAAAGCACTCATTGGTGTGCTCTATTCTATATTCGCCCTTAGAAGCGTGTGGAATTTTTTCCACGCCAAACCAAACTCCAGAAATTGTATCTAAATCTATATCACCAAAATACGGAGTCAAATCATCACAATACTTATGATTTTCGTAATAATAATTTTGACCGTAACATTGAATATATCCCAAACAAAGTGTGAACGTTAAATAGAAAAGGGAATAATCCATTTTGTTAAGACGGTCAAACCCGGACAAAATGGGATAAACTTTCGGATAAACAGAACCGGGACTACTAGGCGACTATGCACTGCTGGAGGTACACTACAGATTAACGTGTAGATTTATAGTACAGGAAAAGCAGGCAGAGTGCTTAGGAGACGTGGGTGGATTCCCAAATGAACCGCACTCACTCAATTGAAGCTAAGAGTCCTCGCTGCGCCGATATAATTTGCTCGCTACGCGTGAATACTTCCTTCATAAACATTATTATCAACTGTTTGACAGTCCCCTATCATTATAATTTATAATTCAACAGAGCATCTATAGGTACTATAATAATATATAATCTTCTGTTACACACCTACATAAAAGGTTAATATAATCAGTACCTACATCTTATGAACCATGCAAAAATATGGGAACACTTTTCGTGTTTAGCAAACAAGTAGAACGAGTTGACTTGTCCTTTGGGAATCTAAGATTTTCCAACGCTCTCCTTAAGTTTTCCAAATCCGAAAGCTTTCCTCGGCATACTTAGATACCAGGACAATACGAACACTAGAAGGTGGGCGTATTAAATCAATATCATCGAATGACGTCACGAGGGGTGGTCATCGATCGCGTGCGATTAGCTGTGTGGGACTGGTGTATAAACTTTATTGATTTTCCGCCACTTGTATGAGTGTCATACTCCGGTACGCAGCTCCACAGTAACTTAGGAAAGAGATGAAAGATATTTTGCGCTCACACACATGACTCGTAAAATTGCAAAATATAAATAATTGTAGATAATTTTAAAGTGTCTTATGTAACTCGTATTTTTAAACTTGATATCTTTTATTCTTAACTCAAGTCTATGTTTAGACTGTCATAACAGCCATATGTTCTTAATTCGCTTTGTGTTAGCTGTGACGTAGATCAGAAGACACGGGTTGAACTCCACGAATGACGTCATACGCGAAGTCTGAATTCGAGGTTAATATAGTTGAAAACACTTAGGCATAGGTACTTATAATAAAAGTGCTTGAGTTAAAATTATATTGTAAAACATTTTTGTTAAACAAACATCAAATTACTAATTGTGCTTTTGTAAGTCACTACATATTATTATAAAAAAAAGTTCCTCGCCGCGTCTGTCTGTCTATCTGTTCGCGATAAATTCAAAAACTACTGAATGGATTTTCGTGCGGTTTTTACTAATGTTGTTGATGAGTTTGGACCATGAGGAAAGTTTAAGTGTAAACTTTTGTTAAGGTTTTGTGTAAATTGGTTGCAATCCTACTAATATTATAAATGTGAAAGTGTGGATGTTTGGATGTTTAGATGTTTGTATGTTTGTATGTTTGTA
The DNA here is from genome assembly GCA_920104075.1 of Melanargia galathea. NCBI lineage: Eukaryota > Metazoa > Arthropoda > Insecta > Lepidoptera > Nymphalidae > Melanargia > Melanargia galathea. The sequence goes on along the minus strand of OV049863.1, from coordinate 16,297,753 downwards.
TGTTTGGATGTTTGTTACTCAATCACGCCGCAACTACTGAACCGATTTGGCTGAAATTTTGAATGGAGATAGCTTATGCCCTGACTTAAAACATAGGCTACTTTTTATCCCGGAAAAGTATTCCTGTGGGACTAAAATAGATATAATCTTCCAAAAACGCCATAGAGGGCGCTGACTGTTCTTAGGTAAATCACGTTCACATAACACATTATTGCAATAGTTTGCTGTGTTGCATGCATTGGCAACACATAGGCTACTTTTTATCCTGGAAAAAATGCACAGTTCCCATGGGATTTTGAAAAACCCGAAGTCTATATCTACAACTATAGGTAGATTATTATAGCGAACTTCCTTGATAGAAAGTATAAAGGTTGGAAAAGGGATCGGGAACGGGAACCGGGAATCAACGATTCCCTCGGGATTTGTTCAAAACCGAAATTTACGCGAGCGAAGCTGCGGGCAGAAGCTATCACACATAATCACAATACCAATCCTACTAATCCTACTATCCTACTAATCCTCCTACTATCCTACTAATATCATAAATGTGAAAGTGTGGATGTTTGGATGTTTAGATGTTTGGATGTTTGGATGTTTGGATGTTTGTTACTCAATCACGCCGCAATTACTAAACCGATTTGGCTGAAATTTTGAAAGGAGATAGATTATACCCTGACTTAAAACATAGGCTACTTTTTATCCCGGAAAAATCTACAGTTCCCACGGGATTTTGAAAAAAACCGAAATCTCTAGCTACAACTATAGGTAGATTACTATAGCAAACTTCCTTGAAAGTAGGTGTAAAGGTTAGAAAAGGGAGCGGGAATGGGAACCGGAAATCCACGACTCCCTCGGGATTTGTGAAAAACCAAAATTCTCGCGGGCGAAGCCGCGGGTATTCTCTAGTATGAGGATAATTGTTGAAAATGTCGTAAAAAGTCAAGCCGCCTAGCACTGCCTAATCCCTTTGAGATATAACAAAACGATGTATTGTGTGATAGTAGCAGGAAAACTAGCCGTGCGAAGCCAGGGCGGGTCGCTAGTTCATATATAATTGTCAAACTCCACTCAAGATTGTGAAAAACGAATTTGTCTGTAACGCCAGTCTACGCGTTTCACAAAGCATAGCAGATGGATACTTAATTTTTTTTTTAGTGAATTTTAGTTTTTTTCGAAACGTGTGAATTAATAACAAGCTATATTTTAGGAAAAATTAAACTGACTTGAATATAACATAAAAGAAGAGTTCCCTCGAGTTCTCCAGGATCTATCATCAGATCTTGACCTGATGACCATGGGACCACCTGGGATGTACTTATACCCTTTCAAATAAAAGCAGAATTTTCCAAATCGGTCCAGGTGTCTTTAAGTAATAGGGGAACATACATAAAAAAAAACTGACGTATTGAGAACCTCCTTCTTTTTTGGCGTCCGTTAAAAATAAGTAGGTACCTAATTTTAGACTTATTAAACACGACTAATGCCCTTTAAGAGGGGGAAATTAAACGTAAAGCTTTTGTGAGGAGTGCTCACGACAATAGTGCAACGGGTGGAGTTTGACTTTCGACCTTTCGGCCCACTCCTTGTCCGATGAGCTTATGAGGCTTAAAATAAAATTTTAAAGCCGGGATTTTAGTAGACTCTTTGTTTTAAACTTTATTTTGTTTCAATTTGATAGAACTGCCTCTTTAGACTAGCGGTTAGGATATTCGATTGCAGATCACGAGGTCCTTGCTTTTATTCGCAGGTCAGGGGTTGGGCTTAAAATTATTAGGTACCTATTGGGTTTTTCTGTCAAAAAATTCTCGGTGCCAACCCGGAGTTGAAAGTTGGCGGTTTTTCACCCCCGTATACCTAACGTTAACCCAGCGGTGCCGAATAATCTATACTCTATATACTAATAAATAAAATTGAAGTGTCTGTCTGTAATTTAGAAATAACTACCTCATATTAAGCTCATATGATTATTTGAACTGTACCATAACCGAATCAAACGTTTTTAAAAATTTTGTCTGTCTGTCTGTCTGTCTGTTTGAACGGGCTAATCTTCGGAACGGCTGAACCGATTTTGACAGGACTTTCACATACAAGTAGAGAATTAACCAGGGAGTAACATAGGCTACTTAGGCCGACTTTCAAAAAAGGAGGAGTTGTGTTTTTCTACCTATGTACACCGATATCTCCGAGATTTCTGCACCGATTTGCGTAATTTTTTTTTAATTCACAGAAAAACATTGCGACATTGTCCTATAAATAATTTGGATTCCAACTCCTCAATTCTGATGCTGTAGGGGACCTAATCCCCAAAACTAATGGGATTTAGGAACTGTCGGTTATTTAAATTGATATTGGGGGTACCAATTAAAGACTTTATCGTTGAATGAACTCGAGTAGGTACATATCCAACTCCTCCACCCTGACGCAATTCTGTACAGGAATTGCATTCCGAAATCGTGGGGATCCCACGGGATTTTTCCGTTTTGGGGACGGGTTACTATAGATAGGCTACTTTTTGTTCTGGAAAATCAAAAGTTCCCACGGGATATTTAAAAACCTAAATCCACACGGGCGAAGCCGTGGGCATCATCTAGTTATTTAATAATTATCATGTGACAATAGTCGTTAAAGGCCGCCAACTCTAAACCCCCTCTCCTATAAGAGTGGATGCCTGTGCCCAGTAATGGGATGTTTAAAGGCTATAATGGTGGTGGTGGTTATAGAAGAACATTTGAAATCGTGATTTCCGACTGACCAACAGCTCCTTCTTAGAACTGGTCCCTTAGTAAGTACTTATCCATCAAATGTGACCTGCGTACTGGACACCCGCCAATATACCTACACGGACTTGAATGAAAGTTGATTCGCCCACGTATGTACCCAACAACTTAATATTAGGTACCAGCCAGCCACCCATACTTTGGTTTGTATGGTTCTTTTAAGAATTTTATCGTATCTATGAACAGAAATGTTGTAAAATATTCAAAAATAAAACTTTTACACAGTTATTTTTATGTTGGCATTTGCAGTGGCGCGCACAGGGTTTTTAGCCAGGGTATGCAATAAACATGTTTTGATTAGATACACAAAAATAAAAAATAAACAAGTGATAATCTAAAAGATTCAAAGTTAAGCCGACTTCACCACGCACTTAAAAGTCCATATCTTGAAAACTAATAAGCCGATTTTGATGAAAGTTTCACTGTTCTCTATGTTGAAGTAAATGTAAGGCTGTAAGCTAATAAAACTTACAACCGCACTAGTCGCCCTTACGATTTTCGGAAGTTCCCCTCGATTTCTCTGGTCTTCCATCATCAAACCATGATTTCCTTATCATGGGACCACTTTTGAAATATCTTCTTTCCAACAAAAAAAAAATCATCAAAATCGGTTCATAAACGACGAAGTTATCCGCGAACACTCATAAAAAAAACATATATACGGACGAATTGAGAAACCTCCTCCTTTTTTGAAGTTGGTTAAAAACTCACAGGGCAAACGTTAGTGTAGGTATGAAATAAAAATGAGTAATATTCCTTAACTCTGAATCTGGAAAATCACGATAGATTTTAACAAACTAGATAGGTACATAACACTACGTATTTTCTAATAAATTGTTTACCTACTTATCAAGCAACCGGTAAAACAACAATTTGCATTGCGAGATATTTTGAACTTTACAGATTATGGAATTTATTTAGTTTTTGCGAAAAAATATAGAACTGATGTTGAGACGAAAATGAGTAATAATAACCGTTCGAAAGTGATTAGGTATTTTGATTTTGATTTGAGACAAAGACCGACTTGAGAAACTTTTCATTTTTTGAAGTCGGTTAGAGATGAATTAAATTAAAGCACTTACCTGTAACACGTTCGTTGTTATCAGTATTTATCACTTAGCACCAAAGCAGCTAAGTACGTACTTACAGCTTAATAATAGTAGATATTTGTGTATTCGAAACAGCTCGCCGCGCCTATATCTACCTAATACTCGAGTATATCTACCTAATACTCGAGTAGGTACCATATTAAATCGAACCTTTTCGAATAATGTCTGATTTTACGTTAAATGGAAAGGAAATAAAATTTTGTCTAAGTAACTTACACAACAAACAAAGCGTAAACACAAATAATTATCCACAGTCCACACGAATATTCCATCTTCTACTAATACCTATGTAGGTATGTTCTATATAAACAAATCTCCGCAAACATTTACAGTCACAAAACTCACTGAATTTTAATTATTTCACAGAATTATTTGCACTCAAACTATTTTTACAACAAATAAATAATAGTTAAACACTTGTAGGTATTGGATACACATTGAACGAAAACAAAATGGAGTAAAAGCAAAATAAACGCAGTTAAACTTGTCAAAAATCGCTTTAAAATTTTGAATAGGTAAGTATTAACAAAAGATATTATTTATTTGCAAGAAATTCTAATATTTATTTATTAATTTCCAATGTATTACGTCTGGCTCTAATTCTTTTAATTTCCAAAATAAAAACAGTCTATAATCGTATGTCCTGCTCACGCGCCGTGCTCGTCACTCCTGGCATTCCGCTATATCGTTTGTGATTGGCCAGTTACGCTGGTTTTACTAAATAAGCTTTGATTATTCTGGTCGATACTCGTGCACACATAAACAAAATTTCTAGGAGAAATGGAGCACACATCTAGACTCTTTTTTGTGTAATATTACTGTATGTTTAACGCACACATAGAATTCTGGAAGCTCAGCTCGCGGCTGCTTATTTCGCTGTTATACCTATTAATTTATCGAGTCTTGTAGTTCCGCGCGATTTGTACCTACGCGATTCCTTCCGTCCGCGTCCGTGCGCTATAAAATATACCTATCGAGTTAATTGAAGAAGTATGCATATTGATGATAATAATATTACTTATTACTACTATTATTTATTACTTACTAAAAATATGAATTAGTAAGTAATAATTAGGTACATATCACATTATTATTTTTTAATATTTTTTTATGGAAATTTTTCTTTGTGGAGAAATTACTTTTTATTTACGAAATTCTCAGGGTAAGCACAGCTTTTCTGCTTCTATGGAGAAACCGCCACTGGGCATTTGCATAACTAAGTACTTTTTTTTTTAAATTAAATATTTTGAAAACACAAAGTTACGTTAGCGTCCATATCATATTTTTTAAATTTAACAATTCAAATAAAATAGTTGAGTTCCCAAGGTTCTGCAATGGCGACCACGCAACGGCAAACGTTGCGCTAGAAAACGCCCCCACTAGGTGGACGGACGATCTTACTCCTTATCTATATCTTATCTAACTCTGATGATGATTTCAAATAAATGATTAAATAAATAGATATGAACAGCTGTTATGTTCCAACTTCCAACACGTCGTCGGGACGCCCCACAGCATTTTCCCTCTACGCGCTACATAATGTAGAGAAGCTACAACAAATTCCGTTCAAAATTTTCATGGTGACGTAACATCTCAGCTACGAAGGTACTAGGTAACCATAAGGAGTGACAAGCATAATGACGCCCCATACGTGGCGTCGAAGGCGGGCGCCCCGCGAAAGTTAGTGTACTTCAATAGGGTATCAGGACGTCCAATAGGTATAAGTAGTTTGCTCAAACTATTGGGGGTGGGGTGAGGGTGGGATAGTACGTATAAATCGAGAGGGTAGAAAATATGTAGTCAATATTGTGAGAATATTTAATACCGGCTTAGCTATGGTTCACACAAGTGACTTACTTTTAACTAAGTATATATTTTTAGGATATTAATTATTACAAGCGGACACCCGCGACTTCGTTCGCGTGGCGGATGTTTAGGTAGATCAAAAAGTAAACATCCGCCAGTGAAAGTCCCATCAAAATCAGCCCAGCCTTTCAGAGATTAGCCAGTAATCTTTAAGGTATTTCCTTTCTAACAAAAAAAGAATGAACGAAATCGGACCACCCGTTAACGAATTACAGCTAAGTACACATTTTGACTTTCATCCCCTCTACCAAGGGAACCGTGCTGAATTTCGGGATAAAAAGTATCCCATATGTTACTCCATAGTATGAACTTAAATCATGCCGAGTTTCATTTCAATCCATTCAGTAGTTTTTACGTGATGCGCGCACAAACATACAGACAAACAGATAAACAGACAAAAATTTCAAAAATAGCTTTTTTACGTTCTATTACTTATCCCTAACATCCCCCACTGAAATATGGTAAAAAGTACCTATGTCTTCCACTCTATTATATATTTAACTAGCAGATGCCAGCGACTTCGTCCGCTTGGATTCTTATAAATCTGACTTGGGGGTGGAATTTCCAAAATTCCTGAAACACGTAATTCTTTATTTTTAACTGACAATACAAACACCGATTTTCATCGATATAACTTTAAAAATGACGGACTTTCATACAAACTTTCATCTCCCATTTAACCCACCTGGGGGTAGATTTTCCAAAATTCCTTAAGCTCATAACTCTTTATTTTTAACCAAAAACCTAAATACCAATTTTCATGGATATAACTTGAAAAATGACGGACTTTCATACAAACTTTTATCCCCTATTTAACGCCCTTAGGGGTGGAATCCGCAATAATCCTTTCTTAGTGCGCGCCTACGTCACAAAAGGAAGCTACTGTGAAAATTTCAAGTTTCTAGCTTCAATGGTTTTGGCTGTGCGTTGATTGTCAGTCAGTCAGGACAAGCTACTTTATATATGTATAGATTTAGCGTTAAAAACTGGCCTATATCCACCGGAATGGAAGACCTCGAGGGTTACACCAATACCAAAAAGCTCTAACAAAATGTCTATTGAGGAATATCGTCCTATAGCAAGAGTCTCGTCACCAGCCAAGTTTTTGAGAGTATTATCCATAAGTATGCTTATACCCAGGTTGAAAAGCTACTTTGCGAAGAGCAACATGGTTTTCGAGCGAAAAGATCTATTCTGTTAACACCAACGTATTGATGGTAACGGAATATATCTCTGCTTGTTTGGATCGTGGATGTCAGGTTGATGTGATGTTGATGTGTGTGTGTACTTTGACTTCAAGAAAGCGATAGAGTTAACAATGATATACTGCTAGCAAAGCTATGCCATGTGGGATTTGCCCCTGGACTTCTCAACCTACTTGCAGATTATCTACGGGACCGCCAACAATTCGTTAAATTAGGATTGTATAAGTCTCGAAACTACCACACGCGTTCCGGTGTAAGCCAAGGTTCAATTCTTGGGCAACGGCCGAAGAATTGAACCTTGGCTTCTTACTTATGGTTAACGACATCTCCGCGGTTCTTAAGCATGGTAAATGTCTCTTATATGCAGATGACCTGAAGCTATACAGTGAAATTAAAACCCAGGAAGACTGTTTGGCTCTGCAGCGGGACGTTGAGGCGCTGTGTGAGTGGAGTAGAGTAAACAAAATGGACTTTAATTATTCCAAGTGCCATGTGATGAGCTTTGGACAGATGCAACACCCAATTGTCTTTCACTATAAAGTCAATGGCACAACTATTGCTAGAACTAACGTCATGAAAGACTTGGGGGTTGAATTCGACCCGGAGCTCACATTTCATGCTCACATTAAGACAGTTGCAAAAGAGTCTTTCAGGCAACTCGGCTTTGTGTTAAGAAATGCAAAGGATTTCCGTGACAACAATGTAGTCAAATTGCTGTATAACACTCTCATTCGCAGTAGGTTGGAAGCAAGTGCGTGCATTTGGAATCCCCACGAAAGCACCTAGGCACTTATTTTAGAAAAAGTTCAGAAGGCCTATCTCAAGCATCTATATAAGCGTACCTATGGATACTACCCTTTCGTGTACCCCACAAGGTATCTCCTGGGCTGCCTAGAGTATAACTCACTAGAAGTGAGGAGGATGCTCGATCAGATCACAACGGTGCTCAAAGTCCTCCACGGAAAGATTAATAGCCCTTTGCTACTCGAGCAACTATCACGGATATTGGTACCGGATGGCAGGAACAGGCGTGTCAGGAGACACAAACTGTTCGCCGTGCCCAGAGCGCGTACAGTGGCGCGTGCTCGCTCTCCTATCCCTCGCGCTCTCTCAGCGATCAATGCTGTCCTCGGTTTCAAACCCGAGCTCGATGTGTTTTCTGATGAATGGAAGGTGATCGTACGTACGTGTCTGAAGTTTTGTGAGAAGTCAGTGTGATTGCGATTGCATAACCTATTTTTTTTTTGTTATTCTTTTGTTTTACCTAATTAATTAGTGTAAGTCCTCTTTTTATTTTGTTATTCTTTTGTCTTAGTGTAAGTGGCCTGCGCGCCGTTCTAATTTATTTAACTTAAATAAATAAATAAAAATAAATAAATTGTTTTGAAAAAATCTTCTATGTATACAGATACGGCAATTCTACGATTTTATTATATGTATAGAAGATTTAGATAAAATAGGCAACAAAAGTAAATTTGAAAAGAAAAGTAAGTGGGCCTAATGAGATAAGTTTACATAACTTTTTGTTAAATTATCAAAATTGTCGTATTTAAATAGATACTAACTATTTACGGATATAAATAAGGCAGTCGGAAGCATAATACACACCTTCGTTGGCAGTTACTAATTAGCAACAAGTACCAAATTTTACAAGTGACTTATTTTACTAAATAACAGGAATTTTCTTTTACTTAGTATGAGCAAAAATACCAGGTAACTACTACTGCGTAAAGAAGCATCATCCTGCGCCAAAACATTGCCCACCGTTGTGCGTTACCCGCAGCGTAGAAGTACGCCTAGTAGTATTACGGATAACTTTGTCCTTGAATGAAGTGTCAGGGGTGTGGTAGAGGTCTATGTTACTAAAATTAATTTTGTTTTCTATTCGTGGGAGCTGATTCTTTTCATTTGAGGTACGTTTGTAGTTATTCTTTGTCACTTTTTGTTTCTTTACATAGATAATTATACTTCTAATCTCATCTAAATCATAGCTCTCTATGAAGTTTTGAGTACCTACTTATTTCACACTTTAAAAACAATTTATTAAATTAAATTCAACAATTGTTTATCTTGAATGAAGTAGGTGTTAGGTAGTCTTGTATAAAACTATTCAATTTTACCCTTTTATAAAAGGGTAAAATTGAATATTTTTATACTTACCGTTACTATTTTTGTGGAGTACTTGTAAGCAGAGAGTTGCGAGTGTGTAGCAAGCTTTTGTGGGGTAACTTTCGTAAATTGACCTTCTTGCGCTTATAAAGTCCTAGTCCAAGGGGTCACGATAGAATGCTGACGTGTCACGACTCACGACGCAAGCTAGCGAAGGGTGTATTCAACCCCTAATGGAGCAACGAATCTATATAAGTGTAGTAACTAGTATCTGTATAAGTGTAACCTAAATAAAAAAACGAAATACGAATGGGTACATTTTCATTTTGCGCACATATTCGTATTTTTTTATGGTTCCGTGCCCAAAGAACAAAACGGAGCCCTATTAGAGTCAATCCGCTGTCATTGTGTACCTGTCCGTTCGTATACCTATGTATCTGATATCTAGTAGACGGAAGAGTTACAGGACTTATTTGGATATTTGGTGTAGAATATTGAACCAAAACCGAATACTTATTGAATTAGAAATTCAATTAATTTTCCCATACATGAAAAAGAAGACGAAAAAAAAAATTTTTTCTTACCCTGGCATGTACGGACATTGTCTAGAGCTCAATGAGAAGGGTAATATTTATCTCCATAACCGAAGAAATGGAAAGCCGTTAAAGTTGTCAGTTTTAGACCAAATTTCTGCTGTCTCAAAAACCAATCTAAGTAGGAATTTGAATTTCTGCAGATTATCACTGAAAACACCGATTCATTATTTACTTTGTCAGCTGTGACTAAAAAAACGAACATTTTTAGATAATCATATGCACAGAACCTTTATGGAGCGAGGCCTGACTCACGCTTGGCCGATGTTTTCTATAAAGATTAAAAATACTTATTTTCAATTCCAGCCTCGTGAAATATCTCGAAAACCTTTGTCATTTAGTTTGCGTGACCTTTAAAATATTTCGTTTGACAGGGGAGACTTGGGAGACGTAACCGCGTCAGAGAGTCAGAGGTCGTTTGTACCAGGTTCACATAGATGCAAAGGCTAAGTACTTTGCGTAAAATACTTGCTACAGGATGACTGCGAGGGCGGTATCCTTTTAAGGGGCTACTTAGTATAGGGGTAATGTACAATATATTACCTTGCAAAAGGTCACGTAAAGACTTTGCGGACAAAGGATTTTAGTCAGAGAAGAAAATTTTCTACAACTTTCATTTTCTTAACTTTTTTATACATACATGCAACAGCAAGCGCGGTGCAACATTTCAAATAAGGTTCAAAAACTAAAACTTTTCTTAAACATTCCACAGATGACTAATTCATATGTATTATGTATATAAAAATTTATCGACTAGTTTTTATAATAAATATATTATTATCTTTAAATTATTTATTGTGTTTATTAGTTTTAATTACATTATGTATTACCAAGAGTTTAATTATTAAAAATAAATAATTAGTATTCGTACTTATAAAAATTATACACTAAGCGTCAATTTACACCGCGGCGGAATAGAATGGAAGCGACTTTTTGCAACGAAATTGTACATAGCTAAATGAACTTTATGTCAATTGCATAACATACAAATTAAATAGGAGCTAAAAAAGGTCGCGCGTCTTCCGCGGAATTCTCGCGCATTCTCGAGAATTTCCCTATAGCTACTATTTTGTATGTTATACAGTTGACATAAAGTCCACAATGCTTTGTACAAAAAATTCGCTTCCATTCCATTCCGCGGCGGTATAAATTGGGCCTAAGAATTTACATGAGACCTTTTTGATACCAACCTCAACTTTATTTTTCTTCATTTTATATACTTAGATTGCACAAAAAACGCGTTTGTTCGAAAATTCAAAACAATGCTACACTTCTCAATTAGTGATCATAATTAAAACTTATGCGATATCTGCCTACTGCCTGTATTTGTAGTGAAATGAAAACTAGTGCAATATATGCTATCTAAGCTCTGATACTAGATTTATTTAAATATATCATTTGAAAACATTGGTAGGTATTCTTCATTAGGTTTTATTTGTTTGTTTTCAAACGTGTCTGTTTAGACACAAATACCCCAAACATAATGGGATCACAGGCAATAATAAGATTAGGTACCTAAGTAGGTTTTAACTTAGCAATTATTTAACAACGCTCAGCTAAGCCGCGATGTTCAACTAGCAGTTGAGACGTGAAACGTAACAGACGAATACACTAAACTTATTTTAGTACATAGATTAATTTATTTCATACAAGCGGATACCCGTGACTTAGTTCGCGTGGATATTGGTTTTTGAAAATCCCGTGAGAATCATTTTGTTTTTCCTAAGCTCCTTTGAGCTCACACCTTGCTAAAAACCGTTAAAAGTACACTGGCGGATCTTTAGGTAGATCAAAATGTAAACATCCGCCAGTGAAAGTCCCATCAAAATCGATCTAGCCTTTCAGTGGCCCGTTGCCGCGGTTGGCAGTGATCCTGCCTACCTCTCCCGGGTCGCGGGTTCGATTCCTGTCTCGAGTCTGGGTGTATTTATGTAAGTATATAAGTATGTATTATGTACATATTTATACATTTATTAAATATAGCTGATCCCCGCGACTTCGTCTGCGTGGATATAGGCTTTTATGTAGAATCGGATTGGATCCCATAATCCTTTTTTGTACCTAAACTAAATGTAGCCTAAGTTACTCCTTGTAACATCACCAGAAAGTTCCATCAAAATCGATCCAGCCGTTTCGGAAATTAGCTGGAACAAATAGACAGATCGACAAACATAAATTTAAACGCACACCAGTTTAAAATAAGCCGTACGTTCAAAGATCCGGGTCCCAAGTTATTTGAACCCAATAAATGCCTGTCATTTCTGAACTAAAAAACCTATGACCTTGAAATATTTACGGGACAATACTTAAAGTACTACCTTTCTAACAAAAGAAGAATGAGTTAAATCGAAGTACCCGTTATTGAATTAGAGCTAAATACACGTTTTAACTTTCTTCCCCTCTCCCAAGGGAACCGTGCTGAATTTCGGGATAAAAAGTATCCTATGTCCTACCTCGGAGTATAAACTCATATCGTACCAAGTTTCATTCGAATCCATTCAGTAGTTTCAGCGTGATGCGCGGCCAAGATACAGACAGACAGACAGACAGACAGACAAAAATGAAAAAAATTGCAGTTTTGGCTTCAGTATCGATTATAGAGTGCCCTCCAATAAAAATTTTCAAAATATCTTCAATGTACAGAATTGGATCTGTTACAGTTTTATTATATTATAGATTTATATGTGTAATATATCTAAATATGTATATCAGTCGGTTGTTACCTATAACACAGGCATTAAGTTGCCTACTTTAGGAACAGCCGACCGTGTGTGTATGTGTGTATATTTATTATTATTATTATTATTAGTGATTAGCCAGTAATCTATAAATTATTTCCTTTCTAACAAGAAAAGAATGAATGAAATCGGACCACGCGTTAATGAATTACAGCTAAGTACACATTTTGACTTTCATGCCCTCCCCCAAGGGAACCGTGCTGAATTTCGGGATAAAAAGTATCCTATATGTTATTCCGTAGTATGAACTTAAATCATGCCAAGTTTCATTTCAATCCTTTCAGTAGTTTTTGCGTGATACGCGCACAAACATACAGACAAAGAGACAAACAGACAAAAATTTCAAAAATAGCTTTTTTACGTTCTATTACTTATCCCTAACATCCCCCAGTTATTATTTTGCAAAAATCTTTAATGTACAGATACGACAATTCTACGATTTTATTATATTTATAGAAGATAGATAGACAGACTAGCTAATGCTCGCGATTTCTCCCGCGTGGATTCATACAAACATTCATCCCCCATTTAACCCACTTGGGGGTAATTTTTCAAAATTCCTTAAATACTTAAAGAATCTTTATTTTTAGCCGAAAACCTAAATACCAATTTTCATGTATATAACTTGAAAAATGACAGACTTTCATACAAACTTTTATCCCCTATTTTACCCTCTTAGGGGTGAAATTTCCAATAATCCTTTCTTAGTGTGCGCCTACATCACAAAAGGAAGCTACTGTGAAAATTTCAAGTTTCTAGGTTCAGCATTTTAGGCTGTGCGTTGATGATCAGTCAGGACAAGCCTCTTTATATTATTATAGATAGATAGATAGATAGACAGGTAGGTAGATAGATAAATACATAGATTTATCCTCGCCCTTTTTCCCAGTAATTATTATTTTTAGCATGTTTCAAGTGTGAAACTTAACTTTTTGTTTCTACGCTACAAGTCGACGTCAAAGCGGTCGCTACGAAAGAGCTACGAAGTTAGCGAGCCCGTAGCTGTGCCCGTAGAGCCTCCTCACTCCGACAGTCACGTGACCGTATTACTAGGGTTTCATATCTTAACAGATGTACAAAATGCTAACTAAATAAAGCACTTTATTAGATTTCACAAGGCTTCTCTTAAATAGATTTGTAGCATAGAAATAACGTTAATCAAATAAACTTAAATACGTAGAACGTAATCACTCGAAAACTTAACTGATAATTTTGTAGACTTGATCAGGTTGTTTTTATTCGTCAGGAAAACCAAACAAAGATATAGGTGCATAACTAAAAACTATTAATTAAAGATCGACCAGAATCTCATGAAAAATAGGGAAATGAAATTCCAAAGTTAGCAACACTACGGCTGCCCTAGCGATAAACAAAGTAACTGACATTGTTTGTGAAATTGACTTTTTTGCATTAACAAAAGTTTTGTCGAGTAGTTTTTTACCACAGTTTAATATTTCAAATAACTTGAACCGTTTACTGAAATTTGAATTCCTCAAACAAAGTAACTGCACACACTAACCCGGAATATAAATGCAAAAACCAAGTAAACAACAAGCACAACACAAAAACAAAGTAATTGGATGTTGATTACTTTGTTTTTGTATTTAAAATGCAGTTGCTTGATTTTTCGTTTCTTGAAACGATCCTAGGTAAGGTGTTCTGAATGTAATTACTTTGTTTATCACTAGGGCAGCCGAGTTAACCTAGTGTTGCTTACTACAAAATTTAATTTCCCTATTTTTCATGAGATTCTGGTCGATCTATACCCTCTCAGTAGTAGGTATAGATCGACCACAATCTCATGAAAAATGGGGAAGTTAAATTTTGTAGTAAGCAACACTAGGTTAACTCGGCTGCCCTAATGATAAACAAAGTAATTACATTCAGAGCACCTTACCTGGGAACGTTTCAAGAAACGAAAAATCCAGCAACTGCATTTTAAATACAAAAACAAAGTAATCAACATCCAATTACTTTGTTTTTGTGTTGTGCTTGTTGTTTACTTGGTTTTTGCATTTATATTCCGGGTTAGTGAGTGCAGTTAGACTTGCCTTTACACAAGTTTAAGAACTCTATTAAAAATATGCTCATAAAAAAAGCATATTATACAATTGAATATTATATAAATGATAAAAAAGCATGGAACAATTTCTCAATGACAGGTTGCTTGGAAACAATCTAAGAAAATTTAACTCATGTCTTAAAATGAGTATTTGATTATTGGTGTTCAATTCGATGCTTTGATCATGGGTAGCCTAAGTATGTCACGCTCTCTTTAAACATTTCTGTAGTGGTGTCGTGTGGTGCGGGTTGTTACGTTCCCTCAAATATGGTTGAGCGAAGCAATAGCTGGATCATGCGTCATGCTCGTGAACGGGTGCCACCGTCGGAAATGGGGCTACTTTTGTCTGCCCTTCTTCACATGTGTAGAATTGTAAGCACCATTCCGAACCTGTGGTAGATTCATTTGTCGATTCGTAAGCGCTTGTGAAAGTTTATCTGAATAAAATTGAAGATTACTTATATAAATGATAAAAAGGCGTGGATTTGACTCGTTCCAGCAATGCGCGAGACGGAAATTCAATCATGTACTTAACATAAAATTGTTATATTGATATTGTAAATTTGGAAAAGAGCAACCGCCGAGTTTCTTGCTGGTTCTTCTCGGTAGGAATGGCATTCCGAACCAGTAGTAGATTCATTTGACTATTCAATAGTTAAAAGTACTTAAAAGTACTTATAAAAGTTTATTTGAATAAAAAACTTTTCTATTCTATTTCTATTCTATTCTAGTTACTTTGTTTGGGCAATTAAAATTTCAGTAAACGGTTCAAGTTATTTGAAATATTAAACTGTGGTAGTTAAAAAACTATTCGACATAAAACTTTTGTTAATGCAATAAGTCAATTTCACAAAAAATGTCAGTTGCTTTGTTTATCGCTAGGGCGGCCGCAGTGTTGCTAACCTTGGAATTTCATTTCCCTATTTTTCATGAGATTCTGGTCGATCTATACCTAGTATAGTATGTAGTATAGTATAAGTATGTTTGGATGTCTTTATTTTGCCCAACGCCAGGATATCAAAAACGAGAGCCGATGTGTAACATTAATTTTTTATTTTACAAAACAGTTTACTCCGCAGAAACTATTTAGCAATTATATACGCACGTGATAACGTCTTACAAATCGATGAACGCCGGCTGCACGCACGAAAAAGCATAACTTATTGTCACATTCCTGAGCCGAGCGTGCAAGCGAGCGCGGAACAAGCGATAGACAAGCACGATCGGCCTAAGCGTTCGGCTTCATCAATGTGTTCTTATGACGTAAAATTATCGTCCGTAAACCGACTTTACAGACAACCAATTTTTTTTTTATCTCTAAATCGTAATAAACGCACTTCTTCGGCGCACCTACTTCATTTTATTTATTTATTTGTTTTTGTTGCCAGGTTGCCTGATTTTTGATTTAACCGCTACGTGGTTTTTCAGGGGCTATTTCGCCGCTCCGCCCTAGCCCGCCCAACAACGATTGGTAGGGCGGCAACAATTTTCCACGGGCGGTGCAATTACCAGGATACCAGACAATACGAAGAGTATAGCTAGACAGTTGCCGTCGTAATCGGCACGTTGCAAGTACGTTCATAAGTGGAATGTGAGGGTAGTTACACGCATGCGCAATGAGTGTGTCGCGCTCTCACGTTTAAAAGATTGGAAGAAAATAGGAACCTTTTCAACCAAAGTGATGTTTTCTATATGCCTGTGTATGTGGCACAATGGTGTTAATTCGGTTCACAATCTATAATTTTTTTTATGTACTTAACAAAATATAACAAGCGATATATTGATAACAACTTAGCCTATAGGTAGCTACATATATAGTTGGAGGCTTCAGGCTACTTCATGTATTGCAATGCGAAGTTGGAAGAGTACGTCATAAAAGAATTAAAGACTAAGAGCTAAAAATTTCAAATGTGCTGACGTACGACTTAAATATTTCATTTTACGTAACGTGTCGGGTTTCACGGCATTTCCTGAGGCCGCCAGGGACGGGGTATCGAGCTTCGGGCGTACGGCGTCGTAGGTCGTGACGCGACGCCGATGACGTCATCCGCGCGGGTGGAGGGTGCGACAATCAGCCAGGGTAGTCACCCCCCAGTGAAAGTCGGCGTCAGTAGGAACCGTGCCGTCAACTAGAGCACCCGTCGCGCTATTGCTTTCCTCTATGTACGCCGATAATAATATAACCTGCAAACTTTCTACTGCTCCGAATCAGTGGTACTGTGAAAATATAATATTTCATTACTCGTGGCGTCATAATGATCATACATGTTCGTTACTAAATAATTCCTTGAACTACATTCTTTGAAGTGCATCTAAATTGAGAGGCTGAGTAACGACAAATTCTCACTCGGCATTAAATTAGAGATTTAATTTGTGTAAGACCTTAAAACTACTATTTAATATTGCCTAAACATCAGTTTATTTTCAAGTAGCCACACATTACCTAGGTGACTTAGGTGTAGAAATTCCGAAAACCCAATCACTAAAAATTAACGAAAACAACACAGATATGTTTTCAGTCTGTTACAGTAATGTAACCTTGACTAATAACTTCCCATGTTTTTCATTAATCACATATAACAATCCTACACCTATACCGAGAGTAATTAAAGCACTACTTCAGTATCGAACATAGGTAATTTAATTATCTATCAGGGCCACGATGATGGTCCTTTCCGACTGTAACAGTGTGATAAATTGATAATAAATGGCACATCGATCGTGTCCAACGGGGACTACGACTCCTGTTAACCCAACATTTTTATTTACAATCTAATTTCAGCTCCAATGTACGAAAGCTGCTAAAAATAGCTGGGGTTCGCGCGCTCGCGTCGCCCGCAACCGGCACTCGTTTTCACTACTCACTCTAGTTCTGTATATACAAAAGGAATAAGATAATATATTAAAGGAAAAATAGATGGACCCCTGTGCGGACAATGAGAAAGGTGCGAAAAAAATATCGATAGTCGCAAAGCGACAGTGACTCCCGGTGTTACAGTGGTTGCAGTGACTTTTTATCAATTTATCGACGCAAACGCCGCAAAAAAGTAAGTACCTGTCTAACTGAAACATGTAGAGCTGTATGTAGATTAGTATGTGCCGAAACGTAGGTTCGTACCTATGTACGTGCAATTAATAAAATATTTACATCTTTACTGGTTTTGTTAGCATACCTACTTTCAAGTCCCTTCCTTGTACGTACGAAAGCAGAATAAATGTGTTCTCAATGATATCCACCTAAGTATATCGTTTAATTTTAATGGTGTTAACCTAATTTAAAAAAAAATTTAAAGAAATGCAGGTGCATGCGAAAATATTGTAGGCCTCGAGATCCCTCTTAGTATTGTATCTACGCAGACTAGTGCGTATTATTTAAAAAAATAACATTACTAATGGTTTTCTTTTAAATGAAAACGAGATATTTGGTTATAAGTATACTAGCGGTCCGCCCCGGCTTCGCCCGTGGTACATAATATATAGCCTATAGCACTCAGGGATCACGTACATATCCAACGGTGAAAGAATTTTTGAAATCGGTCCAGTAGTTCCTGAGATTAGCGCGTTCAAACAAACAAACTCTTCCGCTTTATTATATTAGTATAGACTAGCGGTCCGCCCCGGCTTCGCCCATGGTACATAATATATAATTATATAGCCTTTAGCACTCAAGGATCACTTACATATCCAACGGTGAAAGAATTTTTAAATCGGTCCAGTAGTTCATGAGAACTCTTCCGCTTTATTATATTAGTATAGAATATAGAAGTATAGATTAACAAATTTATTTAAATCTATCTATACATATAATAAAATCGTAGAATTGCCGTATCTGTACATTGAAGATTTTTGCAAAATAATAACTGGGGGATGTTAGGGATAAGTAATAGAACGTAAAAAAGGTATTTTTGAAATTTTTGTCTGTTTGTCTGTTTGTCTGTTTATCTGTTTGTCTGTTTGTCTGTATGTTTGTGCGCGCATCACGCAAAAACTACTGAATGGATTGAAATGAAACTTAGTATGCTTTAAGTTCATACTACGGAGTAACATATAGGATACTTTTTATCCCGAAATTCAGCACGGTTCCCTTGGGAGAGGGGATGAAAGTTAAAATGTGTACTTAGCTGTAATTCATTAACGCGTGGTCCGATTTCATTCATTCTTTTTTTGTTAGAAAGAAGATACTGTAAAGATTACCAGCTAATCTCAAAAAGGCTGGATCGATTTTGATGGGACTTTTACTGGCGGATGTTTACATTTTCATCTACATAAAGCTTAAGAAAAAAGTTCCCACGGGATTTTTAAAAACCGATATCCACGCGAACGAAGTCGCGGGTATCCGCTCGTGTATCAATAATAATAAATAATTAATGACACACTTCATCGTTCGGCCAGATGCCTACGATTTTCAGCATGTCATTGATGTTTCATTGGAAAAATACGAAGCTGTGTTAATATCATGTTTAAATAATACCTACCTACTGATAGCTGATGGGAACAATATGTAAGCGGGCAAACTATGGGTTAGGCCGGTTAGGTATAGCATAGCCACAGAATAACTTTCTACTCGTGTGGCATACCCGTATAGCAGCTACCTAGATTTCGTAAACAAATTCTTAGGTAGGTAGGTAGATACTCGTAAATAAGTACCTACCCGCTGCAATTGATTAATATGTAGGTAGGTATATTTTATGCTTCATCTACAATCAGTTTACAGCCGACCTGCCTTATTATCTCATCACTTATCAACACATACATACACACACATTGTGTCAATCAATATTGTGTCTGCGTAATATTATCATCTATTTTTATTAATTCCAGGCGAGATTTAACCTTCATGGTTATAAAGTAGGTCTATCGTCTTGCCGTCTGGTTGTAATCCGAAGTACTATCGTTTTCCGCTTTTACGCGTCCACGGCTGGCCATAGTTCTTTTGTAGAGTCCGCTACCACACACGGTCCGCCGCCGGTTCCCTGAGGGTCGTCGGTAATCGGTTCAGAGGGCTGGAGGCAGGGCTGGATTATCCATAAGGCGAATTAGGCAACTGCCTAGGGGCCCCACGCCGAACAGGGGCCCACGGGGGTGCCGTAGTGTAAATGTAGAAGAGATTGAAATAACAGTATACCAAAGGAGTCGATCTGATCGACTCGACTTTTGTGATAGAAAAAATATATTTTAAAAAGTAAGAAAAGGGTAAAGGAAAGGGGCCTCGAGAATTGCATTGCCTAGGGGCTCTGATAGGGTTTAATCCGGCCTTGGCTGGAGGTCGTCCCACACTGCGCTTACAACCCCAAAACGCGTCTGTCCCAGCAGCCATTCATTCTGCAACAGACATATGTGGCCTGCCCACTGTATTTAAGCTTACAGCTTGATAATAATGTCCTTTAGTTTGGTGCTCCTACAGGCTTCGTAGCGAATTTTATCACTCAGATGAAATGAATCTATTCAAAAGATGTCAACAAGAGCACGTCCTTCATTTTGAAGTCAGTAAAATATTTTTTTATTCATCAATCTATACTAATAAATAAAATTGAAGTGTCTGTCTGTAATTTCGAAATAACTACCTCATATTAAGCTCATATGGTTATTTGAACTACCTATACAATAACTGAATCACGTTTTTAAAATTTTTGTCTGTCTGTCTGTTTGAACGGGCTAATCTTCGGAACGGCTGAACCAATTTTGACGGAACTTACAGATTTCCGATACACGGGGTTTTCAAAAACCTAAATCCACAAGGGCGAAGCCGTGGGCATCATGTAGTAAAAAATATAAATGGGAACCTCTACGGGTAGGTATGTAAAAGCTTTAATTACTCTAGTAGCTGTATGTATCTAAATACTGTTCATATTCATTTAATATCGCAATCTCTAGCACTTTTGGCATCTGGATAATGTAAACCATCAAATTTCCTGATTCGCAATGAGCAAACATTAAATTTATTTAAATAATAATATACTTATTGGAAGGTACTCACTAAGAGTAGATATATTGTATACTCTTATACAATATTTTTGGCTCTTGGTACAACGATGTGAAAGCCCACTTCAAAGCTTTTGGGTTAGATTCCCGTTTGCGTCCAATATTCCGCGGAACAACAGTGTGTTAATTAAATTAGCAAATTTTTATGATAATTTAATTAATTTTACAGAATTGTTTTAAACTAGATGATGCCAGGGACTTCGTCCGCGTAGATTTATATTTATAAGCAATCCTATACGTCCCCAGAATGCAAGCTCAACTGCAATCTTTGTAACTTCATCAAGATAGTCAGTGGTTGAGTCGTAAAGATTTTCGTATACCTAATCATAATATTAGTATGGATCAGAAATGGATAAAAACATTGTATTCAACGCTCTGTAGGTAGATATTCCTATTTAAGTATTAAAAAATAAACAAAAACAATTATTTGACGTTCTTTGTTCTTTACGATGTAATAAAATCTAATAAGTAATACAATCACATTTTCATCTACAAATAAAGTTTTCTTCATAACGGTTCAATCTCCATTTACGTTAAAATACTTTACAAAGTAATAACGTAGAATTTTACCTTTACAGGTATTCCAAACGAGACTGCCTCGTTGGTCTAGTGCAAGGGTCTCCAAACTTTGAAGCCTTCGGGCCATCATGATTTTTTCAGTATGTTCCAAGGCAGAAACAGTTTTAACTTTCGTGCCCTTACTATATTTCAAGACTATTCGCAAAGTGCGCGACCTAAGCAACCATACGCTTTTTTGCATTTCAATTTCTATTGTATATTGACACTTAACGAAATCTGTCGTTAAGTTTTACCTTGCAAGTAAATAAAACCGAGTAATTATTTTATCATTGTTTTCTTCTTCAACCATTCACAGCAATAGTAACAACAATAATGATCAGTTTTAATGGAAACTTAATCTGAAGTATATATATGCTAATCAATTATTTATCCACTTAATCAACTTTCAATTGAGGACAATTAAGGGCCTCAAAGCATAGTAGATGTTAGAAGGTTTCCGTATTATTTAATCGAAGGAGCTGTTAAATTAAAAAAAATTCCATACTGATAATATTTAACGCGAACGTAACTCTGTCTGTTTGTTACGTTTTCACGCTCAAATCACTGAACCTGATTTTGGATGAATTGTAGTACAGAGATAGATTGGACCTTGGAGAAAGGCTACCTTATGTCGTAAAAGTAAAACTCGGGGATGAAAATATATAATGCAATAAAACATTTTTTTTTCTAATCCAAATCCCTTTATATTATAAATTTATAATCATATAAACTTACTAAAAGCACTAAACAACATAATAATCAATCTAAATTAAAACTCTATAACAAAAGTGAACAGTAACTTTTAATTGTTAACTCTTACAATAATAGAACTAGATTTTAAAACAGTTTTCTTAATTATATTAAAATATAAGGCACAAAATTATTATCCATGTTGGTTCACATATTAATACAATAAACAAATCGTATTTCATGGGAACAGGGATTATTTAAATTGATCCATTTGATTTTGAGCTTAAAACAATTTTACAAACAATTAGCATTATTTTAAAATAAACCCCTTATCTAAAAATATACCAATTTATGTGACCAACAATATGACTAGAATGAATAGGAAAATGATATGCCAATTCTTAAAGGGAAATGTAAAATAAGCTTTTCATTAGTTGACGGCACTTAGTTGACCTAAAATGAAAAATAAATAATTTTTAGTAGAAGATTTTATCAATTAATTATTTATAAGGATTTAAGAAAATAGTTTTTTTTGGTGTTTGTTAATACAGTGTAAATAATTATTGTAAAAATTATGATTAATACTACTATTGATTAATTAACAATTGTTGTTTAATATGTAATATTAAATAAGTATAATATAAATCTGTGTTTATGTATATTACAGAAAATATTGACTTCCCATTTTTAACAACAGAATGAGGATTGTTAAATACAATTGATTTTCATTTAAAAAGTTAAACAAGCTATGATAATAACAAAATAATATGATTAATTCTGGTGTATACAATCTCTAAACTAAAATTAAATGAAATGTCTAAATCTGTTTTTATCTCTTTCATTGTGCTGACTGTGGAAAATGATAGCACCATTTTATAAATTGTGTAGGTACAACAAAGTCCATAACATGGTGAGTCTTTTTATTGTTTTGGTTAGGCCATATTTTTATACAAATTTGTCTTATTAAAGAAGAAACTCTTCCAGTATTTCAAGGTTAAGTACATCTTTACTTAAATACAAATTCCTGTAAATGGAAGACTAGTTTAGCTATAATCTGGTTATCTTAGATTTTTTTTTTTCAACTTAAGTGTACAACTTTAGAAATATAATATGTTGAACTTTTTAGTTACTAAAATTAATTTGTGTCAGGAACATTTAAATAAATAAGTAAATAGGTAATATATTATTTTGTGCTCATAATTGACTATTCTAAATGTAGTACTTTCTACAGCAAAAACTGCCCCCCTTCCTGCTATGATCTACACATCAAACCATCAAACGCTAATGGAAAATAGGATCTAAATAAGCTGTAACTTTGGGCCATATCTCATCCGAGGTCCTACCTTCAAACTCCTTGAGTATACCCTTTTGTTTATAAAAGTTAATAACGGGCCGAGTGACCCGTTCATATATTTCTAGTCTGTTCTGTACTGCGTCCGGTTTATCATCAGGCCTCTGAATTAAATCCTCACCTGTCACATCATCTTTGCCTTTCAATTTAGGAGTATTAAACCCTATATTATACACTCTTCCAGATGGCAAATGGACCCACCTATTTTTTACTCTATCGATAATTACTTCAAATGGTACCACTAAATTCAAGACCACATCAACAGGCTGTTCTCTCCACAGAGCATTGGCCTGAGCCACTGTCCTGGGGAAACCATCCAAAAGCCAAGATCTATTTTCCACTTTTTTCAACTCTGTTATCATAAACTTTATCATCACATCGTCAGGAACAAGTTTTCCCTCGTTTAGATACGATTTCACTTCCTTACCTAGCTCAGTCTGTTTTTCAATATGGTCTCTCAGCTTATCCCCACTAGATATATGTTCCACACTATATTTCTTAACTATTCTAGAGGAAATCGTACCTTTTCCAGACGCTGGAGCTCCCAATATTAAAGCTTTTAATATTTTGTCTTTAACAGTCATTTTCGCTTGATACAGCCCGAATGACCTTTAATTAGCGTACTTTGATACGAGGATGTACCTGTACTATCTGAGGCGGCCTTGGATGCGCCTGGACTATCAAACTGTGTTAACGTTATTAAAAACAATCTTTCTGATCGAGATTTACGTCATTTTGATATGGATAAATGAAAAATACCTTATCATTTCGATGTTACTGATAAAAAAATTGGAGATCGATGCAGCTAACGTAGATTTATACACAGTTTATCCTTGGTTGCATACTACGAACTTTAAACTTATTTTTGTTAAATTATTATACAAAAGTCAACACTTATGAGTTATAAAACTATTTAAAATTAAAAACTTTAAAAATAAACATTTCTAAGATGATCAACAACAGACAACTGTGAGTGTGAACTGTCAAAACCAGTGTTGCCAGCACGGTCATATCAAAAGTTACCTAAAATAAATAAAAAAGCTTTGATTATCTACCTACTCCTAGATATAGTGACGCGGCTCAACAGCGTCGATAAAAATATCTGCCAACTGTTGGCGCATAAAGCGCTCTCCGCTCCGCAGTGTCGATTGAAACCTCAAGAGATACGGACGTACGGCTTATTTTTTGCATTCGTTTATTTTGATGAAAATGACTATTTGCGCGATAAAAATCTGCAGAAATTACAGAGGACGTTTACGAGCAACGAACAAAATCTCCTACCATCAGTAAGTAACTCAAAATTAATAGTAATTTACAAAAACAAAACTAATACATTGATACATTTTTTCACAAAACCAACGCGTCGTTTTTTGGTGTTGTCAGGTTTGGATTGCGAATTTTCCCGTATGGTTCAATAGTAATAAATAAAGTTGTCTTTATAAAAGCTGATCAAGATTTATATACTATCCATGTATGTGGACGTATGTTTCAAAAACGGAAACTAGTATGGACTTATGGGAATATGGACGCCATTTTGATTTTTTTTGTTAATGGATCGAATTCTCTCAAAATCGATATATGGGGTTCCCTGTGATCATAAAAAAGAAAACTGATGTCAAAATAGCAAAAAAGGGACGCCATTTTGATTTTTTTTGTTAATGGATCGAATTCTCTCAAAATCGATATATGGGGTTCCCTGTGATCATAAAAAAGAAAACTGATGTCAAAATAGCAAAAAATGGACGCCATTTTGATTTTTTTTGTTAATGGATCGAATTCTCTCAAAATCGATATATGAGGTTCCCTGTGATCATAAAAAAGAAAACTGATGTCAAAATAGCAAAAAATGGACGCCATTTTGATTTTTTTTGTTAATGCACCGAATTCTCTCAAAATCGATATATGGGGTTCCCTGTGATCATAAAAAAAAAAACTGATGTCAAAATAGCAAAAAATGGACGCCATTTTGATTTTTTTTGTTAATGCACCGAATTCTCTCAAAATCGATATATGGGGTTCCCTGTGATCGTAAAAAAGAAAACTGATGTCAAAATAGCAAAAAATGGACGCCATTTTGATTTTTTTGTTAATGCACCAAATTCTCTCAAAATCGATATATGGGGTTCCCTGTGATCATAAAAAAGAGAACTGATGTCAAAATAGCAAAAAATGGACACCATTTTGATTTTTTTTGTTAATGCACCAAATTCTCTCAAAATCGATATATGGGGTTCCCTGTGATCATAAAAAAGAAAACTGATGTCAAAATAGCAAAAAAGGGACGCCATTTTGATTTTTTTTGTTAATGCACCGAATTCTCTCAAAATCGATATATGGGGTTCCCTGTGATCATAAAAAAGATAACTGATGTCAAAATAGCAAAAAATGGACGCCATTTTGATTTTTTTTGTTAATGCACCGAATGTTTTTATGATCACAGGGAACCCCATATATCGATTTTGAGAGAATTCGGTGCATTAACAAAAAAAATCAAAATGGCGTCCATTTTTTGCTATTTTGACATCAGTTATCTTTTTTATGATCACAGGGAACCCCATATATCGATTTTGAGAGAATTTGGTATTAATTGTAATTTGGAATGTTTCATATTATAGTATATTTTTAACCAACTTCAAAAAAGGAGGTTGTATGTATGTATATATGTATGTATAGAAGTATGTTCGCGATTATCTCCGCAACTAATGAACCGATTTTGATGATTTTTTCACTATCATAATCTACATACTTTCAGAAAGGTTTTAGTGTACACATCGAAAAATATACATATATATATATATATATATATATAAAAAACACAAAATATACATATCCTTCTAGAACCTTTGTTGTGCCTTCTAGAACTGAAATAAATTCGAGTCTTTTTGGAGTCGATGAAACTTTATAAACGGTGTTTCGAAAATACGATCATACAAGCTATTTTTAAGAAAAATTAAACCGACTTCGGTCCAGCAATCTCAGAAGAACCGCGGTGCACCAGTCAAAAATATTAGTGACATGTGGGTACATTTATGCGTGTAACTTCGCACATACGAATGGTAACTAGGTGTGTTATACATATACTAAAACCTTCCTGAAAGTACTATGTAGATAACAATAGTGAATTGTTTTGTCTCGAAATACAAAATATTTATAAATTTAAACCTATTTATATTAATAGGTAGTAATATTATACTTCGTGCAATTTGCACATTGCACACGTTGCACATTGCACGAAGAACCGATGGACGTTGGGGTCCCAAGGTGCTTGAATGGCGACCTCGCACCAGCAAAGGAAGCGTAGGTAGACCCCTCCACTCGATGGACAGACGATTTCAAGCGAGTCGCTGGTAGCCGCTGGAATCAGGCGGCACAAGATCGTGTGCTGTGGCGATCCTTGCAAGAGACCTATGTCCAGCAGTGGACGTCCATTGTTTGAAACGAACGAACGAATATTATACACTTACTAAATTTCTTTGAACATTAATGTTTATACGTCACTCCGTTAATGTGCGAATGAAAACTTCATTGGCGGAATTTTCTTCTGCATTACAGACATCCATTGGTAACGGTTCTCTTGCCTTAAATTAAAAAAATCAGACGTGGTAGAACATTTTTCACGTTTCGCTTCAGCGTTTTTCATACACCAATAATAGCTTTTAGGGTAAAACTTTTAAAACGTGCCGCCTTGATATGGGTTATGGGATGGGGGGAGGGAGAGGGTAAATCATCCAGTGTTGAGGTTAGAATTGATTTTCGTTGTTTTCTTGAAAACGATGAATTACCTTATTATAAGAGTGTTAGCATTATACTCGTGGACCAAACATCTATCACTAATGACTATTTTATCTCTGAATTCGTGCCAAAGACTATTAAGTCCAACCCTAGTATTTGCATGTATTTTGCACCTTCACACAACACTAGCATGAAATTATGGTATTATTACAAATATTTGATATTATTATAATTACCAATGTGTCTATATGCGGCAAAAATAATAGCGTTTGCTTTTAAGCGCCTCCATTTTAAATTGTTTTTGGGCACAAATCAATTAAGTGTGAAGTGTTTTGAACAAATATGACTGTGTTTCTGCGATGTCCAATATTGCGGTCTTATTCTTTGTGCCCATTCATTTCTTATTTTTGGGTTCTTTGGAAATCTGTAACAAATAAAAATTTAGCGATCATGATACAACAATCTAGCACGCGGAAATACACGTAAGTATTCATTGTGTGTAGTGGCTACGGAATCTAATGTTCAAAAATTAAAAAAAAACCCCGACATTCACCATTTTTTGATCGCGGCCATCTTGGATTTGCATGGTGTTGTTATTCTACTAGTCAAGCCCTTTCATTTGATACCCATATTAACGGAGTTGTGAAAAATAAATAATCTACCATTTTGTAGCGGCGGCCATCTTGCAGCGATTTTCATCAAAATAGCTGACAACACTTTCGACTAATTCACCTTTCAAACAAAAAAACCGCGTTCAAATCGGTTCACCCGTTTTAGCGCTACAGAGGAACAGACAGACAGACAGACACACACACATACACACACACACACAACACATACACACAGACACATCAAACTTATAACACCCCGTCGTTTTTGCGTCGGAGGTTAAAAATTTTATCGCACGTAATCGATATGCAATTTTAGTACATCACTATGCTAAAAAACATAACCTTTATTAGTCAACAGAAAATATTTAAAAAATAGGCAAAAATGGGTGTAGAATTGAACACGATGATGGTTTCCAAAAACTACAAATAACGTTACATAATTTTAGATTATATTTACATACAAAACTATCAAAACTCACCGATGAAATGATAATATTTCTTTAAAATTTTCTTTTCGGCCCCTATAGGAATTACATTCTTTCACAGCACAGGACATTATAATAAAACTACGGAAAATTTATCAAAAATAACTTAAGATCAAACATTTATAAATTCTTGGAAGAAGAACACCAAAATAATAAACATTTATCAGCCTCGTGATTGATGTTTTTGGAAAATTATGATGCGACTAAATAAGGACTAAATTCAATTATGACACATCCAAAAACAATATAGTAATGATGATTTATGAGACATACCTATTTAATTTGGTAGGATTAAATTTATTAAAATTTAACAAATAAGTCCATTTGACAATCAATTTAGTGACATGCTTAGAAATAATAAAAAGCAAGTGCGATTCGGTGTTTCATTTACACCTAGACAGGAGTCATTTAGGTTAGGTGAGTACAATAACTGTACCTCAAGTTAATTTTTAGCTTCAGATCTCTTAGTTAATAGATCAATGATAAGAACCACACAGATGACAGAGTATTTATGAAGATTCGAAAAATCACCTAAAAGTTACCTTTTGAATAGTGTAACCTAGAAGTAACCTGACCGAGCTAAAAATCACCTAAAAGATTAAAAAGTAAACTTCTGGCAACACTGGTCAAAACTCATAAGTCAACTGTCAAATTGGCACACTTGCACAGAAAAGTCATGCGCATGCGCAAAGCAAATGTCAATAGTCTTGAACTAGGAACAAGTACCTACCTACCTAACTAGCTATTTTCGAGTTTTTAAACATACGTAATATATGTATAGGTACTTCTTGAAGCGTTCACAGATAAAATTATAACTCGTGTTCTATATTTGTCCCACGAAGCTGGACGGCATGGTTTAAATACTTGGAATGTTTTCATGGTTCAACTTCAATGCACAATGATGTCCCTATGTACCTACTTAACTACCTACTTCTGTTATAACTTGGTTTTAACAATTCAAAAATAAATAAAAACCTCGCCCTTTTTGAATTGTTTTTCTGTCCAAAAAATGAGAGGCTTTTTGTAATCTTGAACCCACGTGGACGAATTCGTGGACATCAGCTAATCACACTAATATAATACTAGCTTTTCCCCGCGGCTTCGCCCGCGTGAATTTCGGTTTTTCACAAATCCTGAGGGAATCGTGGATATCTGGTTCCCGTTCCCGCTCCCTTTTCCAACCTTTATACTTACTTTCAAGGTAGTTTGCTATAGTGATCTACCTATAGCTGTAGATTTAGGTTTTTTCAAAATCCCGTGGGAACTGTGGATTTTTCCAGGATAAAAAGTAGCTTATGTTTTAAGTCAAGGCATTATCTATCTCCATTCAAAATTTCAGCCAAATCTGTTCAGAAGTTGCGACGTTATAGAGTAACAAACATCCAAACATCCAAACATCTCAGCCGCTGCAATCGCTTCAAGTTTCCGACTTAGGCAGCTAGAGGGCGCTGCGATCGTTTTTTTTAAATTTCGAATGATGGCTGCGAGGGCGATGCGATCATTACTTAGTTTCCAGTTTTAGCCGCCAAAGGACGCTGTGATCACTTCAAGTTAGGCTGCCAGAGGGCGCTGCGATCGTTTTTAGTTTCCAGTTTTGGCCGCTAGATGGCGCTGCAATCGTTTTTTAGTTTTCAGTTTTGGCTGCTAGAGGGCGCTGCTATTGGTTCAAGTTTCCGGCTAATGCCGCCAGAGGGCGCTGTGATCGCTTCGAGTTAGGCCGCCAGAGGGCGCTGCGATTGTTTTTAGTTTCCAGTTTTGGCCGCAAGAGGGCGCTGCAATTGTTTTTTTAGTTTCCAGTTTTGGCTGCTAGAGGGTGCTGCTATTGCTTCAAGTTTCCGGCTTAGGCCGACAGAGGGCGCTGTGATCGCTTCAAGTTAGGCCGCCAGAGGGCGCTGCGATCGTTTTTATTTCCCATTAAAACTTTCATCCCCTATTTTACCACCCTTAAAAGAAGATTTTTCAAAATAAAATATACAGAGTTTTATTATTTAAAACTCATAATCTAAATGCCGATTTTCAGGTCTGTAACTTTAAAAACATAGGACTTTCATAAAAACTTTCATCCCCTATTTTACCATCCTTAAGGGGAGATTTTCCAGAATAACTTATACAGGTTTTTATCATTTAAAATTTTTAATCTAAATGCCTATTTTCATATCTGTAACTTCAAAAACATAACCTTCCTACCCCCATTTCACCCCCTTAGGGGAGGATTTTCATGAAATATTTTCTAGGCTGATATCTAAGCCCTAGAATTAACCTACCTTCCAAATTTCAAGTTGATAATAGCAAAATTATAATTAAAACTTCCCTTTAAAACTTTCATCCCCTATTTTACCACCCTTAAGGCAAGATTTTTCAAAATAAAATATACACAGTTTTATTGTTTAAAACTCATAATCTAAATGCCGATTTTCAGGTCTGTAACTTTAAAAACATAGGACTTTCATAAAAACTTTCATCCCCTATTTTACCACCCTTAAGGGGAGATTTTCCAGAATAACTTATACAGGTTTTTATCATTTAAAATTTTTAATCTAAATGCCTATTTTCATATCTGTAACTTCAAAAACATAACCTTCCTACCCCCATTTCACCCCTTTAGGGGAGGATTTTCATGAAATATTTTCTAGGCTGATATCTAAGCCCTAGAATTAACCTACCTTCCAAATTTCAAGTTGATAATAGCAAAATTATAATTAAAACTTCCCTTTAAAACTTTCATCCCCTATTTTACCACCCTTAAGGCAAGATTTTTCAAAATAAAATATACAGAGTTTTATTATTTAAAACTAATATTCTAAATGCCGATTTTCAGGTCTGTAACTTTAAAAACATAGGACTTTCATACAAACTTTCTACCCCCATTTTACCCCCTTAGGGGAGGATTTTAGGGATATTAAATAGCCTATAACCTGCCCCAAAAGTTGGACTACCAAATGCAAAAAGAATTTTTCAAATCCGATAGGTACTTCCAGAGATTAGCGCGTTCAAACAAACAAACAAACAAACAAACTCTTCCGCTTTATTATATTAGTATAGATTAGATACACACGGATACCCGTGACTTCGTTCGCGTGGAAATTGGTATTAAAAATCCCGTGGGAATCATTTTGTTTTTCCTAAGCTCCTTTGAGCTTACCTTGCTAAAAACTGTTAAAAGTTCACTGGCGGATGTTTAGGTAGATCAAAATGTAAACATCCGCCAGTGAAAGTCCAATCAAAATCAATCCAGCCTTTCAGAGATTAGCCGAGAATCTTTAAAGTATCTCCTTTCTAACAAGAAAAGAATGAATGAAATCGGACCACGCGTTTATGAATTACAGCTAAGTACACATTCTGACTTTCATCCCCTCTCCCAAGGGAACCGTGCTTAATTTCGGGATAAAAAGTATCCTATATGTTACTCCGTAGTATGAACTTGAATCATGCCAAATTTCATTTCAATCCATTTAGTAGTTTTTACGTCATGCGCGCACAAACAAACAAACAGACAAAAATTTCAAAAATAGCTTTTATACGTTCTATTACTTATCCCTAACATCCCCCGGTTATTATTTTGCAAAAATCTTTAATGTACCTACAGATACGGCAAGTCTACGATTTTATTATATTATGTATTTTCGGGATAAAAAGTATCCTATATGTATGTTACTCCGTAGTCCGTAGTCCGTAGTATGAACTTGAATCATGACAAGTTTCATTTCAATCCATTTAGTAGTTTTTACGTGATGCGCGCACAAACATACAGACAAACAGATCAACAAATAAACAGACAAACAATTTGTATGTGTATATGTGTGTATGTTTGTTACTCTATAACGCTGCAACTACAGAACCGATTTGAATGAAATATTACAATAAATAATTTAAGTTTTCCTTAACTGACTGAGCAATTATTTAAGAGCGTTGATGCGTTCTGCGCCATTTTAGCTCATTTTTAAGCTATTTCGACCCTTCATATGTTGTTAATCTATGCATTTACTTAAAAACTTATTTATACTAGATTGTAGAAAATTTTGTGTTCTAGGGAATTGGAAGACAACATTTTGCAATTTATTGATAGTTTTTGTCTTATTGCCAAAATACCAAAAGCCTATTTATGAATTTTGGGATTCGTGGAATCTTTGACGTTCACTACGTCAAAAGTTACTTGTTCAATTCACACACAAAGATATATTTATGAAAGGAAATGTCCCGAACTAAAGACATGGAAGAAAACATTTTTTAATTTGGCATTTTTTACATCATAAAAATCCAAGCAAAGGAATTATAATTTCAGTAAATTATAGACATATAAAACCGTCATTTTAGTAGATTATTTTTCGCTATTTATAAGTAAAATTAAGTACATATAAAAGTTAACCATATTCGCAATAATATAAGTTAAAAAAAATCTAAAATTAATTACTAATTGTTTCCATAAAATAACTTTGTAACAGACACCAAAACGCAGAAACAGGCAGTAGGAAATTGAAGTAGGAAACTAGTATGAGCCGAGGCCTCTCCGCGAACGGACGTAACGCTTTTTGTCTCGGCAATTCTTATTGGATTACATGGAATATACGTAAAATTGTAGTGCGACTGTCACTATTCAATACTAGATATTTTTAATGCTTGCTATTTTTTCTTACAGATAGATGACAACTTTTTACGTATTTTTAATAATTGTAATATATTATATTATAGTTATAGTTGAGAATTATAGTTGTAAATCAGTAATCCATACTATATAAAATTATAAATGCGAAAGTGTGTCTGTCTGTCTGCCGATTTTTATGTAATTAGGTACAGAGTTAGCTTACATCCTGGGGACGGATATAGGATACTTTTTAACCCCCGACGCAAAAACGACGGGGTGTTATAAGTTTCACGTGTCTGTGTGTGTGTGTGTGTGTGTGTGTGTGTGTGTGTGTGTGTGTGTGTGTGTGTGTGTGTGTGTGTCTGTCTGTTCCCCTGTAGCGCTCAAACGGGTGGACCGATTTGAATGCGGTTTTTTTGTTTGAAAGGTGGATTAGTCGAGAGTGTTGTTAGCTATGTTTGATGAAAATCGATCCAAGATGGTCGCCGCTACAAAATGGTAGATTACATATTTTTCACAATTCCCTTAATATGGGTATCAAATGAAAGGTCTTGACTAGCAGAATAGCACTATGTAAATCCAACATGGCCGCCGCCACAAAATGGCGAATGTCGGGGGTTTTTTAAATTTTCAATTTATACTTGTTATCTCGAAAAATTAAAGAGTTCTCACGGAATTATTCTTAAAGGTCCGTCCGTTTAACAAATTCGTTATACAAAATTTGGTAGGTACAGAGGTAGCTTGCGACTCTAAAATTGACATAGTTCCCACAGGATTTTTAAAAATCTAAATCCACGCTGACGAACTCGCGGCCAACATATAGTACATAATATTATGTGGAAAATGAACTAGAAAATAGCTATCGTATACAAAAACTATCGTCCGGTAACAACGGTTTTCAAACCATCCAGGAACCCATTGAAATATACACACAAAATATCATACAAATCAGTCCAGCCGTTTAGGAGGAGTTAGGTGACTAACATACGTACCAAAGAATTATATAGGTACGGGTGAGAGAGTTTACCGTATCGACGCGATGGGTTGTTTGACAGTTACGAATCCCTTGAACATTTTGTATGGGAAAATGTTTTTCCTCTTATTTTATTTTTTCGTCAATTTTCCAATGTTTTTAATAGTTATTATGCTATTCTGAACGGAGACAAATCAAAAACCATGAAAATCGCTCCAGCCGTTCTCGAGTTATAAGTGTTCGAACTAACACAACTTTGTTTTATATATATAGATTTTATTAATTCTAATATTTTAAGGTACATTGCGTTATTACAATGAATGATTTCTAATTGCATTTTTGTATTAGCGGTATATTTAATGTTCAAATTAAGTATACCTACAATATATATACAGAATTTTCAGAACAGAACAGAACATTTTCTGTATAATATAATACAGAAAATGTATTTATTACCTGTTTTGAATTACTTTAGTAATAATTTTATTTTGTAAATATGTAAAAAGATAAATCCACGATTCCCTCAGGATTTGTAAAAAACCGAAATTCACACGGGCGAAGCCGCGGGCAAAATCTGGTATGTAATAAGTAAATAAACAAGATTTTGAATGAATCTGCATTTTTCTTCACTATCTTACCCTTACACGAGTACGGAGTAGGTATATAAAAAAAAATCAATATCAGAAGCCGTACTATATTCTCCAATTATAATTTTTATGTACTGGTCTACTCTATAAGGTCTTTTTCAAGCATTATACATTAATTATGCCTGCTATATAAAATTAAAAATTAAAAATCTACGAACTAAAAACTTAGGTATAGGTGCCTAAGAATATTGAAAAATAAATAGCCCGTTTGAAAATGGTAAAAAGATCAAAACGGTTTGTTACACTACACTGCATTTGGAGCGGCGCGTTCATTCACGTAAACAAAGAATCCCAGGTAAATGCCTAAACTTGCGAAGCGGGTCCGTGCGTCAACGCTCTTAAGTAGATACAGCTAAAAACTCGTATCTCATTACTGGTAAAATGATATAAATTAAAAAACCCCCGACATTCGCCATTTTATGGCGGCAGCCATCTTGGATTTGCATAGTTCTATTCTACTAGTCAAGCCCTTTCATTTGATACCCATGTTAAGGGAGATGTGATAAAATATGTATTCCGCCATTTTATAGCGGCGGCCATCTTGGATCGATTTTCATCAAACGTAGCTAACAACACTCTCGACAAATTCACCTTTCAAACAAAAAAAACCGCATTCAAATCGGTCCACCCGTTTGAGCGCTACAGGGGAACAGACAGACACACACACACACACACACACACACACACACACACACACACACACACACACACACACACACACACAGACACGTCAAACTTATAACACCCCGTCGTTTTTGCTTCGGGGGTTAAAAATCTAAGAATACCCTCCTTTAATACCTAGCTAATTTAAAATACCTACCTAACTTAAAATTAGTACCTACCTGAGTTAAAATACTAGTTAGGTACTTACCTATTGAAAAATTGTCGATAATGTGGATTCAAGTTTATATTTACTTACTCAAATAGCTTTGTTTCCGTTTAAATTTAATTCTAAGAATGTTGTTTGTTATCCCCAGAATGGCGCTTGTGATGTTACCCTGCGACCTGCCCTGGTGGACCTCTGTGCAACGACATCTAAAGCATCTTCTAGTAGCTTCTTCGCCTGCAAAACTGACAGCCAGCATGTTGAAAATTCACGACATGTGCAAGTGCGTATCTGAAATTATAGATTGATACCTTCTGAGACAGTAAATACCTGTGTACCTTCTAACTGAAACCTATAACTTCATAAAACTGGTTTATATTAATGATTTACCACATTTTGTCAAAAATGCTTGCGATATTGTACTATTTGCTGACGACACGTCTTTGATTTTTAAAGTCGATAGGACTAAGGACAATTTTGACGATGTAAATAATACATTATCTCAAGTTTCACACTGGTTTACTACAAACAATCTACTTTTGAATGCAAAAAAAACCAAGTGTGTCGAGTTTCTATTGCCCAATACAAGGGTTACTAGCAAAAATTTAAAGATAAGTGGTGAGCCATTGAAAACTGAGGACACAACTGTGTTCTTGGGAATAACCCTAGATGCAAAGCTTCAATGGGGCACCCATATAGCAACACTTGCTGGCAAGCTCAGCTCTGCTGCTTACGCTGTTAGGAAGATTCGACAGATAACAGATATAGAAACTGCAAAAATTGTTTATTTTGCATATTTCCATAGTATTATGTCGTATGGACTCATACTATGGGGTAAAGCGGCTGATATTGAAAAAATTTTCGTTTTACAAAAAAGGGCAATTCGCGCAATTTATAATTTAAAACCGCGGGATTCCCTTCGAGAGAAATTTAAAGAAATAGGTATTCTTACGGTAGCTTCTCAATATATCTATAACAATATAATTTTTGTTAGGCAAAACATTCACAGTTACATTAAAAAGTGCGAATTACACGACAGGCAATTAAGAAATAGAAATAGGCTCGTGATTCCTCAGTTACGCCTCAAAAGGGTCCAAAGGTCATTTGTGGGAATGGGCGTAATGTTCTATAATAAAATTCCACAAGCAATCTTAGACTTGCCTTTACACAAGTTTAAGAACTCTATTAAAAATATGCTCATAAAAAAAGCATATTATACAATTGAAGATTATATAAATGATAAAAAAGCATGGAGCAATTTCTCAATGTCTTAAACCGAGTATTTGATTATTGGTGTTCAATTCGATGCTTTGATCATGGGTAGCCTAAGTACGTCACGCTCTCTTTAAACATTTCTGTGGTGGTGTCGTGTGGTGCGGGTTGTTACGTTCCCTCGAATATGGTTGAGCGAAGCAATGGCTGGATCATGCGTCATGCTCGTGAACGGGTGCCACCGTCGGAAATGGGGCTACTTTTGTCTGCCCTTCTTCACATGTGTAGAATTGTAAGCACCATTCCGAACCTGTGGTAGATTCATTTGTCGATTCGTAAACGCTTCCGAAAGTTTATCTGAATAAAATTATGATTACTTATATAAATGATAAAAAGGCGTGGATTTGACTCGTTCCAGCAATGCGCGAGACGGCAATTCAATCATGTACTTACCATAAAATTGTTATATTGATATTGTAAATTTGGAAAAGAGCAACCGCCGAGTTTCTTGCTGGTTCTTCTCGGTTGGAACGGCATTCCGAACCAGTGGTAGATTCATCTGACTATTCAAAAGCACTTGTAAAAGTTTATTTGAATAAAAAACTTTTCTATTCTATTCTATTCTATTCTATAAATAGTTTTATAGATCGACCAGAATCTCATGAAAAATAGGGAAATTAAATTTTGTAGTAAGCAACACTAGGTTAACTCGGCTGCCCTAGTGATAAACAAAGTAATTACATTCAGAACACCTTACCTGAGATCGTTTCGCGAAACGAAAAATCAAGCAACTGCATTTTAAATACAACAAGCTATAATTTAAAAATTAAAAAAACCCGACTGCCATGCTAAAAAACGAACTAAAAAATTAATAAACTACCACCGTACCACTTACAGTATAGTTGTTATTTATTTTGTTTTTCATGATTTGTCACTCCACATTGATTTAAAACATATAGATTGTATACATTTTCGTACTCGCTTTTTAAAGCCCTTTATTTTGATACCCCACTCGAGGGTCTTGAAGAAAAAATTTTTTTTCAGCCCGCACATTAAAGTGCATAACATTCACCATTTTGATTTTTTATGAATTTTATGTACCCAGTAACATTTGCGCCGTCAAGACAAATCTAATGACGTATAATTTATCAAAATAGGTTGAGCCGTTAAGTAGTTACGAACTGACATAGGAAACGGTCATTTTCTACGATTTATCACTCCAAATTGTTTCCAAATATATAAATTTATACATTTTCGTATTTGCCTTTTGAATCCCTTTATTTTGATACCCCACTCGAGGGTCTTGAAGAAAAAATTTTTTTTCAACTCGCACATTAAAGCGCATAAAGTCCGCCATTTTGATTTTTTTAAATTTAGGTACCTTATAACACTCGCGTCATTGAGACAAATCTAATGACGTATCATTTATCAAAATCCGTTGAGCCGTTGATTAGTTACAAGCGGACATAGGAATGGACATACATACACACAGGTGAAACACATATACCCAGTCGGGTAAATAAAAAACAAAGTAATCAACATCCAATTACTTTGTTTTTGTGTTGTGCTTGTTGTCTACTTGGTTTTGCATTTATATTCCGGGTTAGTGAGTGCAGTTACTTTGTTTGGGCAATTTAAATTTCAGTAAACGGTTCAAGTTATTTGATATATTAAACTGTGGTAAAAAACTACTCGACATAAAACTTTTGTTAATGCAAAAAGTCAATTTCACAAAAAATGTCAGTTACTTTGTTTATCGCTAGGGCAGCCGTAGTGTTGCTAACCTTGGAATTTCATTTCCCTATTTTTCATGAGATTCTGGTCGATCTATAAATGTACATAGACTTACTTACTTAGGGTTGTTTCAATTCTTGCATCGACGGATTTTCAATAAAAGGAAACTTCGCACACTAATTCGACAAAACTACTCACAGCAACGGTTCCAACTTCTCAATGCTGACGCTGCATGATTGATATAGACAAAATTAATTTGTTTTACTTTAAAATTTTTATGTTATATACTTAGGTCGTTGTTTTAATCATCTTTTTCCGAGTTTCTGGCATAAATGGCCATAAAAAATATTGGATTTTTCTGTCAACAACATTCTCAATATCACAGATTAAAGATTAGTAGGTATCTACGATAGTCAGTATCAGCCCGCAATTGGAAAATTGGCTGTGTTATCTAGTGCCTCAGAGGGCACGAAGCTGTCGGTCTTGAGACTAATCCCTCTCCGCAGCTAGGTATGGTCTCCGTTGAGATTGACCGTCGAAATTCCGTCAGGAGAAGAAGAACATCACCATTATCTAACGGTCCTTATCCCACGCTATGTGGCGTCGGCACAACATGTCTTCTTCTTCCACACACTTCCATTATACGTCAACGGACCATTCATCCCTTTTACACGCATATCCTCTTTCACACACTCCATCCATCTTTTCTTTGGTCTTCTTCTAATTTTTTTCTCCCTCCACATGCAAATCTAACATTATTCTATAGTAATAGGAGAAGAAGAACATTATTTCTTATTATTAACACTCATTACAGCATAGGTATAGATCCAGATGACGATATCAAGGATCCGGATCTGATGAAAGGGTTGGAGCAGTTTTTAGAGGAGGAGTTATCCGATGAGGAGCGGAGGACTGTCTTGGACAATACTATCCGAATCATGGTGAACAGGGCCTTACATCTGAAACGATGGCGCCCACCCAAAGGGCTTATGTTTAGTTTACAGCAACAAAGTAAGAAAATCTATAGTATTTAGGATAATTGATTTCTAAATGATAAATTAAGTAATTGCCTATAGCCTTTTAATCTTAAGCTGGTCAGATTGGAAGTGAGAAACTATGGCGCAGCGAGCGGGATTTTTTTGTTATTGGATATTAGGTACCTACCTACCAAAAATTCTAGAACGATTGTAAAGGTAGCTTTTAAACATTTGAAACATATAGTTAGTGTATTTATAATTTAATGTACACTTTTCAGGTGATGTGACTGAACTCGACTACAATTTCCTTTCGTCACTTGTTGCACACGCATTCTTTTCTACTTTCCCAAAACGGACGCTCAAAACACACCCAACCTTGCAAGACTTCAATTTTACGCATTTTTTTAAGAATTTACACAGGTAAGTCATATATCTAACTGCCTATAGTTTCCGACTTGTAGGCAGAAGTGCAGGCGACGTATGAGGTGCGGGAGGCCACCCGTGTTCCCCACACGCGTCATTATTCTCACTCGCGGCCCGAACTCCAGACTTACCACAAATCTACTCTTCCCATCATAAAAATATGAAATACCTATTCTTAGCATGCGTCAGTTTACAATATAATAGTGTTTGAAATCCTGAAGTATAAGTTTAAAATCTGCATCAGCATAAGTTCCCTGCACTTCTTACTCTGGCTTCACACCCTACGGATGTGCTACGGATTAACCTATTTCTTTCTTTCTTTCCGTCTTGAGAACGATGCCACATGCGCGTTGCGGGATCGCTGCGGCCTCTTTCAGAGAAAACTCCGTGGTTGTGCAACAACGGCAAATTACTCGTAGATACACTAGATAGATTAATCGGTAGCTTATTATGAGGTTACCTAACCTTTATGAGGTTATTTTGGTTTGTTTCAGAAAATCACAAAGAAACAAATTAAAAAGTCTCCTTCATTACTTCGAATGGTTGGATAAGAATAGCAGCGAAGGTTCTATTAAATTAAGTAGACAGGTATGAACCTTTTTTCTTCATTGTTTTTCTGAGTCCTCACACCCATATTAAAGGGCTGGGCTAAACAAAGCACGATGGCATTACAGCACAGAAGAACTTCACACTGAACGCATGTACGATTAGCATAGATCAGAATAATCATCATCATCATCATTATCAACGCATTACCGGCCCACTATAGGATACAGGTTTCTTCTCAGAATTAGAAGTTTCGGCCGTAGTCCACCACGCTCGCAAAGTGCAGATTGACAGACTTGACACGCATTTGAGAACATCATGGAGAACTCTCAGACATACAGGTTTCCTCACGATGTTTTCCTTCACCATTAACGCAAGTATATTTAATTACCTCAAACGCACATAACTCAGAAAAACAGAGGGTTCGTGCCGGGATCGAACTTGGTCCCCCGAAAGAGAGACCAAAATTCTAACCTACTAGGCTATCACCGCTGCTTGGAATGAATAGTGCAATTTGCGGGATTTCATAACGTTATCTTATTCTGGATAGGTATGCCATTACGCCTAATTCACACGAGAGATTTTTTAACGTAAAAAAGCGTCCAAATAGAACAAATGTATTCCCAAGTATATATGTTCACACGTCAGCTTTTTTAACGCGACGCATTTTTATCGCGCAGTGTTCTATTCTCAGCGCTCGGCGTTGAGCGATGCAATAGACCATACGAAACTTCTTACTATTATTCAGACGAGCGTTAAAAAAATGCCAACGCCGGGTTTTAACGCGACGCATTTTTACGCTCGTACGAATTAGGCCTTAATCCCACTAGGTTGGGATTAATTTTGTAACATAAGCCCAGAATCATTCGGTAACAGGTGGGTGAGGGTCTAGTGCTTATTCGATTAAACCTGTCAGGTAATGACGTCCAAGCAGTGGTTGACAATAGAAGACTGGTTGGAGTGCACGCTGCCGTTGTGCAAGCTGCTGGTGCGGCACGAGGGCCGGCCGGAGCGCTGCGAGAGCGACGACGCGCTCAGGGTCTGTTTCGCTTCCAGCAGAATCGGCGGGGAAGTCCTCGTGGACGGGGAATCCCAGGTAAACTTCTGTTCACCTACTACTACTACTACTCATCATCATCTTCATCATCATCAACCCATTACCGGCTCCCTACAGAGCACGGGTCTCCTCTCAGAGTGGGAAGGGTTTTGGCCATAGTCTACCACGCTGGCCAAGCGGATTGGCAGACTTCACACACCTTTGAGAACGTTATGGAGAACTCTCAGGCATGCAGGTTTCCTCACGATGTTTTCCTTCACCGTTAAAGCAAGTGATATTTAAATACTTAAAACGCACATAACTCCGAAAAGTTAGAGGTGCGTGCCCGGGATCGAACCCACGACCTCCGATTAGAAGTCGGTCGTCTTAACCACTAGGCTATCACAGCTACTACTACTACTACAGCCTTATTAATGTCCCACTGCTGAGAACAGGCCTCCTCTCTCATAGGAGAGACGGATTAGAGCATAGACCCGCCACGCTGCTCCACTGCGGGTTGGCGGGCTTTAACGACTATTATCACATGATATAGTGACAATAACAGGGACCGACTGCTTAACGTGCTCTCCGAGGCACGGGGGTGAAAAACCGCCAACTACCAACTCCGGGCTGGCACTGAGAATTTCTTGACAGAAAAACCCAATACCTAACAAATATTTGCCCGACCCGGGAATCGAACCCGGGACCTCGCAATCCGTAGTCGAATACGCCAACCACTAGACCAACGAGGCAGTTTGTTCACCTATCATACTAATATTATAAAGGCGAAAGTCTGTGTGTATGTATGTGTGTATGTTTGTTACTCTATAACGCCGCAACTACTGAACCGATTTGGCTCAAATTTTGAATGGATATAGATTATGCCCTGACTTAACACATAGGCTACAAATCAAATATCTACAAATCATAGGCTACCTGGAAAAATCCACAGTTCCTGCAGAATTTTCAAAAAACCGAAATCTACAGCTACAGCTACAGATAGATTACTACAGCAAACTTCCTTGAAAGAAGGTATAAAGGTTGGAAAAGGGAGCAAGAACGGAACTGGAAATCCAAGATTCCCTCAGGATTTATGAAAAACCGAAATTCACGCGGGCGAAGCCGCGGGCAAAAGCTAGTAATTTTATATAAGTACAAGTATTTTATATAAGTATAATTATACTATATACTCCAAAACAAAGCCTCAATGGCTCAACGTTCAGAGTCGTCTGTTCAAATCACATAGACCTGTATGTTGCATTTTATCCGTGCTTACCCCTAACACTATAGGTTTACGTATTTTCGAGAGGAATATTCTTAATATAAAAATTATTATTTTAGAATCGAAGACCGCTACGATTTTGTACTTTAGAACTAAGTATAGGTACAATAGTGACAAAAATGTAAAGGACTAATATAAAAAATCTACTAACAGTTCCTTAGGTAGTGGATGGTTACGAAGAAGACAGAAGATTTCTGTAGACCGTAGGCAGCAAAATTTTTACTTAAATTAGTATAATTTATAGATTTTAAACTGGACGCATAACAAAGTATATGACATCAAAATTATTTTTCAGGAATCCCTAACAATGTTCATGATGCCAGAACTGCTGCCTGCTATGCTCTCCGTTGAGGCGCTCGAGGACAACGAAGTTTTGAAAGTAGAAGGTGTTAGGATGTTTAGCAGAATTAGCGACAAAAGGCAGAAAAACAATGTAGAACTACTAGAAGAACCCAAAACTGTGAGTACCTAAACAATTTCTGATGCTAAATTAATTAAAGTATTGCCAAAACAATATAATTAAAATCTGAAACTTGAAGATGTTATGCTCAAGAGCTCCTGAACGCACCCCATACAAATGAAGTTTGATTTTATTTTAGAAAAGACACACACACTTTCACATTTTAAATATTACCTATTAGAGTAGGTAGGACTAGGCAGACGTTGTCAAAAAGATTTCGCTGTCAAAACTGTATGTTGATAACATAGAGGTAATAATAATAAATGATAACAGCGCAATCTACAGGATCCAAATATAGCTAAGAACCATCCAGGTGACGTCATAAGTACAGAAAAAAATCATGAAAATCGGTCAAGGCGTTTAGGAGAAGAATTATGGTCAAATCGGATCGGACAATCGCACATCGGAATGATTAAAGGATACCTAGTAAAGGAAAGTATGTATGAATTTTCAGGTAACGGTGTGTCTGATGGACGCAGAGGATTACAGCGCGCTGCCGCTGGGGCAGTGGGAAGAGGACAACGTTCTTCGCGAACTGAACAAATGCCTGTTAGCATACCAACAAACTCCGATGAAAAGCCGCGAAATACAAAAACTTGAACGACGATTGTCACCCATTGGTAGGAATTTACTTACCTTAATTTTTAACCGACTTCAAAAAGGAGGAGGTTTCTCAATTCGACCGTATATATGCTTTTTTATGAGTGGAGTCGCGGATAACTGCGTCGTTTATGAACCGATTTTGATGATTCTTTATTTGTTGGAAAGAAGATATTTCAAAGGTGGTCCCATGATAAGGAAATCAGGGTTTGATGATGGCAGACCAGAGAAATCGAGGGGACCTTCCGAAAATCGTAGGGGGACTAGTGCGGTTGTACAGTTGTTTTATTAGCTTACATTTACTCCAACATAGAGAACAGTGAAAGTTTCATCAAAATCGGCTTACTAGTTTTCGAGATATGGACTTTGAAGTGCGTGGTGAAGTCGGTTTAACTTTCAATCTTTTAGATTATCACTTGTTTTTTTCGATTATAGGTACATAAATTAAGATATTTTCTAATGCGTGTGTATTTTACAATATGTCTGATTGGCTAGTTACCACCCTACCGGAAGCGATTAAGCGTAAAGGTACGATGCCACATAGAAACCGATCAAGAGTATGGGTTTAATAAAAATTGCCATACCTCTTCCAGGTAAGCCCGCTTCCATTTTAGATAGCATC
Organism: Melanargia galathea; assembly: GCA_920104075.1. Classification (NCBI taxonomy): domain Eukaryota; kingdom Metazoa; phylum Arthropoda; class Insecta; order Lepidoptera; family Nymphalidae; genus Melanargia; species Melanargia galathea. The sequence goes on along the minus strand of OV049863.1, from coordinate 16,253,965 downwards.
GTCACTTACCACCAGGTGACACCGCAGTCAAAAGCTAACTTGTGAAAAAAAAAAACTTCTTTCTACTCACGTTCTTATTTCCACCGCGACCGTCGATAGTTACTTGTATGAACTTGTATTTTTTTAGGAGAATCCTTCAGCCAAACGCCAGAAGTAGAAACCACGGTGATGATCAAACAAGCCTCCTCCTGTAGTACAATAAACAGCATCAGCAGCAGGAGCCCTTCGCCGCAAAACTACAGCGCGACTGCTCTCAACCTCAATGATCCTAGTGAGCGCAAAACAGTCAAACCTTTTGAATTAATTTATTTATCAAAATTTAAAGATTAATCTCATCGTCATAATTATCAATCCATTACCGGCTCTCTACAAGGCACGGGTCTCCTCTCAGAGTGAGGATTTAGGCCGTAGTCCACCACGCTAGCCATGTGCGGATTGGTAGATTCTGTGCAGGTTTCCTCACGATGTTTTCCTTCGCTGTTAAAGCAAGTGATATTTAGTTGTTTAACATGCACATAGGTAACCTCGAAAAGTGGTGCGTGCCGGAGATTGAACTCTGCCCCCCTGGAAAGAAAGGCGAAATCTTTTGTATCACTGTTTTTTATCGCCACAAATTGGTGTTACTTTTTTTAATTTTATGGCACCATAAGTTAGTAAGATAGCATCAATGATGTCGTCTAATTCCTCGATCGTTTGCAGGTGTGGAACTGCAAAAGCGTAAATGTTGGCTCTCGCCCGACGGTGGAACGTTAAATAACCGCCGAGGCAGGTTCATAGTGCTCGGCTCGTCGGGCGAGTGCCTGCCCGTGACGCGGGGCTCCGGCCTCTCCAACACGCAAGAAGACAGCCTGTACTCCAGTTGCAACTCCAGCGACGATGAATTCCATAGTGCCAACGATAGCTTTGATTACGGTGAGTTGTCTAGTTGAAGTTTTTTTTTTTTTTTTTTTTCAGTAAAATCATACAAAAATCCGTTTTTAAATTGGTCCCGGCGTTTTTCGAAATATCTAAATGGCAACAGAGACAAACTCATCATTGGTAACATGAACAAAGTACTTAGATGCTAAAATAGGTACCAGAACTATCTACTAAACAAATAAAAAGATACAAAGGCGCGTGTTTCTTTAATGGACTATGCCGAAAATCGTATCCGGAACGTGTTGCCACTTTAATATATAATATCTATGTAAATATATATGTCGATCGATGCACAGTAGGTATATTGAGACATCCAAACTGTCATATTATCCTAAAAATATCGAACTTGGGAGTTGTAGCTACTTGTACTGAATAGAAAATCCCGACAGCTTCGATGAGAAATCTTCAAGTCATATATATTATGTGTTCCTGTCCTTTCAGGTAGCGAAGACGAAGGCAGAGGAGAGAGCGCACGTCCAAATTCATTCCAATACTCCAAAGATTTATCAACGGAAGAAAGGAGGATGAGTTTCGCCGAACGCCTCCGGGAGGCTCTACGGAGAGAGGCAGAGAACTCCTGCACGACCAGCACCACCGGTGACTGGTCTACGGACAGTTCCAGTTATGCTGTCGGGATCAGCATATCTGGAGCGGAAGTCAACGACAACGACATTAGGTGATCATGATGAAAGGAATGTTCCAAGGCTTCCTCTTTCTCAAAGGAAATAGAAATGTGGAGTAGTCAGCAAGGGCGTCGCCAAGCCCCCCCCCCCCCCCCCTCCCTCCTTGCCCATTAGCTGGCGACGCTCTTGGTAGTCAGTCTATCGCTTAGGTTCGTATTACTGAGGCGTGCAGTAACGCGACAGATCCCTTACCACTTCTGTTTGTAACCAAAAACTCAAATGACAATCGCACCAACGATTGGCAAAGTCCTACGCGCTCTGATATGAATTTTCTTCAGAAAAACAGATGGGAAACTTCTTGGTCTTCTTGTTTGAATGAATTAATAAAGGTGGGTGTTCTTGTTGCAGGGTAAAACGTGGCGGTTCCGTAGGTTTTGTACTGACTGAAAACGATCATCTAGAAAATGGTAACGAGCCCCCGAGACGGCTCCTCTCCAGGAAAGAGACCGGGAACAGTTCTAAATACAGCTTCAGTACAGAATACACGTAAGTATTTTATACATATGTATCTCTGAAAAGGTAGGAAGATATAGTCTAATGTAAAAATTACGGGTATAAGTTCGTTCGGTAACTTAGTGTCGGTACAGGCGCACGTGCTCTTAGTATTCTGCTTTTATTTTTATTACTTTTTTTCTGTTTGTAATTTTTTTTCTATTCTAACAGAATCTCCGAATAGTCTGCCAATCCGCACTTGGCCAGCGTGGTAGACTATGGTTAAAATCCTTCTCATTTTGAGAGAAGACCCGTGTTCATGAGAATATTATATTTTATGTTTATGGTTATATTGTAATAAAATACGAATATAAAAAAATCAAAAAAAGGAAAGAGAATTTTAATGAAAAAATATGAGTAGGTATAAAACGCCAAAACCCCTTGTGCCTGTACGCGCCGCGCGGCATGCTTTGAAGTCGCGGCGGCGTCTTTGGTAAAACACCGCGCGGCGGAGGCGGCCGGACACAAAGAGCGACCGTAAGAAAATGAACAGACTATACATACCACGATAAAATATTTATTTTTGTCGATATTTCGATCCAGTTGCATGGACTGTGGTCTCGTCGTGACCATGACGTAGTGTTGTAGACTATGTCGATGAACCACGAAATAAGCCTTAAATCACTATAGGAATATTGGTAGGGTAGGAATATTGATATCAAATTTTTAACTTTATTGCAGTTCAGAGTTAGAAGAAGTGTATGAACAATTCAACCAGTGGCTCAACGATCCAATCGTTGACAGTGAAAACACAGAAAACAAAAACAGAGAATTGGATTCTCGAGATTTAGCTGTGATAAGGTGTGTGATCTATACTTTTCTAAAATATTATAAAGTTACAGTAGATAATTTGAGGTAGCATACGTTTTTTTATAAGTAAGTACTGGGTACAAAATGCGCACATTTATTCCCCCAACTCGATTGACGCACCAAGGAATTTGCATTTCTTTATTATAATAGCAAGCGGGTCACCTGATGTTAAGTGATTACCATCGCCCACGAACATTTGCAGCACCTGAGGAACCACTAATGCGTTGCCGGCTTTTGAGGAACGGGACTGGCTATTCAACTAGCTTGACTGGCCCGTTTTGGCGCGGTTGGCAGTGACCCTGCCTTCCGCTCCGGGGTCGCGGGTTCGATTCCCGCCCCGAGTCTGGGTGTATTTATAATATGTATGTATACCTTTATTAAAATATATATGTATTTATATGTAAATATGTCTATCAGTCGGCTGTTACCTATAACACAGGCATTAAGTTGCCTACTTTAGGAACAGACGACCGTGTGTGTATGTGTGAGTATTTAACTAGCTGCCGGAACGCATCGGATGCTTAGCGGCAGATTACGGCTAAGTGTGGTCGCTAGTCAAGCGGATTCGGGATCGAATCCTACCAAAGCGGTGATACCATCCAGATTAAGTTGTGTGATATCTAGCACAATGACCCGCAGAGGGGCCTGAGGGCGTCAGGACCTCGTTAGTAAATTGGCAGGGTGCACCGCGCGCAGGTGAGGTTGACTTTGGCCACATAGGTAGAATTTGGGCCACTTACACTCCATTACGACATTTTTACGTAGCAATGACTCTTTGAAAAGGAATCTTCAAAGAGCCTACCAAATGACTACTCGTATGAGGTTGTTTCTTATCCTACAATACCTGTATCTACTTGGAAATCAATATATTTATTAAAATAGTCTCGTTTCTCAGATTTGCTGGGTCACTATTGAAGCGAACGCTCAGCGAGTCGATGGCCAGCGTGACTTGCGGCGCGGGCGCGGACGCGGCCGAGCTGTACGGGCGCGACTCGCGCGAGAGGACGACGCCTCGCAGCCTCGCGCTCGCCGCGCGCTCCCTGTCCCTCGAGCTGGCCAGACATCGGCACCGACTCGCCGCGCATTTGGTGTGCACATGCCCTTAACCCTTCCGTTTACGCACTTGACGTAACAAATATATATCCCAGGCGCTTAGATGTTACACTCAAAACTATTGAGTAGAGTCAAAGTATGCTCTTATACATTGGTATAAGAGCATACTTTGACTCTACTCAGTGAGACAGAGTTAAAGTTATCAAGTGACGGACTCTTTAATTAATTCTGATCCTTTTTGAGACTTCGTAGGCATAAATTGCTTTGTTATCATCAACATCATTGCAATTATTCTTATTAATTGAGTCTGGAAATCGTAATTTTGAGTGTAAATCGAGACTCACACTTGTTATGATTCGTCCTGACCATTCAGAAATTTTTAAGACTTGCATTTTTCGTAGCTTGTATTCTTTCTGAATGTTATATAGGCACGAAAGTGTTGTTGGACTAACTCAGTTTAGACTAATCTTTGTATACCAGTTACATTACAGCTTTTTTCGAACCCACATAAAATAGACCGCAGATCATTCATTTTGATATTTTGTCAGTCTTTGATACCAATTTAACTTTTAATTTTGGGCAAATTCAAATACCATTGTGCGTAACAAAAAATTGTAGAAACGATAGATTGGCACAAAAAAAAATCTGACTCAAAAATTGCCATCTCCAAAAACTAATTGAGTGCTGTATTTTGACAGAAACGTAAAGTAAAAGAATCGATACCAGAAGATGTGTTAGACAACTCGAGCACCAGATGCGTTACAGATGACAAAGATACCAACGGTAACGGAAACTCCTTCAGTTCGTCGACTGAAACATGTTCGACGCAATTATCCAATCCGGCAGTACGAAAGAAAAAACTTAACTTGATAGTAAACATGATAGTGGAAACTATAGAAGAGACTGTCGAATGCGAACCAGTGACGATTAAAATAAAAACACCGAAGGTTAGATGTGGTCTTTGCCCGTTCAGTTACAATCTAAAAATTTAAAACCAACTACCTACTAACCGCACATAGTTTTAGTGCACTGGTGTTTGCTTGATATCGAAACCTATTGATGTAGCATGATAAAAAATAAATCGATACAAATGAACGCACTTCTGGTACACTTACATTACGATGATAATAATATGCTAGGCTCTGATTATATGAGGTAAATATAGTCGATAACTCAATAAAAGCTATAAGCTACCTAATAAGCAATGTCCGCGATGTTTGTACGTATGATATTTATTTAAATTATTATAATTGTATGCTTCTTTCTAATAGAATCATAGGGAATCAAGAAACATTTAGAATAGTAGATATGCATACCTATTCTGAATGTTCGAAGACATCTTCTCAACATCTTTTTGCGAGTCCGTGTACTTGCATCGATATAATAATAGATAGTCGGAGGTGGTGCGTATAATAAACTTACATGCTTAATACCTAAATAAAGTAAACCAATATACCTATATATATTTAATAAATCCTACTAATATTATAAATGCGAAAGTAACTCTGTATGTTACGCTTTCACGCCTAAAGCGATGCACCGATTTTGCCGAAATTTCGTACAGCTATACTAGACCTTGGACACCCTTGGATGAGGGCATAGGCGACTTTTTATCCCGGAAAATCATAGAGTTCTCAAGGGATTTTCAAAAAAACTTAATCTACGCGAATGAAGTCGCGGGCATCAGCTAGTAAAATATATGTTATCACTACATAGTATAAAACAAAGTCGCTTTCTCCGTCCCTATATCCCTATGTCCCTATGTCCCTATGTATGCTTAAATCTTTAAAACTACGCAACGGATTTTGATGCGGTTTTTTTAATAGATAGAGTGATTTAAGAGGAAGGTTTATAAATAGAAAAATTGGACCCGGTAGGTGGTGCTAATAGCGGGCAGGACGACGTCTGCCGGGTCCGCTTGTTATGATATATTTTTATTTTCAGCTTAACCAGCTAGCCCACAAAATAGTGACGGGAGGGTCGAGCCGGGCCGTGGCCACCGGCAACTGGGGCTGCGGGCGGCGGCAGCGCGGGCAGCCGCAGCTGAAGTTGCTGCTGCAGTGGCTGGCGGCCAGCGTGGCCGGCGTGCCAGCTCTCATATACTACACCTTCGGCAACGAGAACTTGTTCAAAGTAAGCAACTAGCTTCCTAGAACTATGACCGTTGGCCATTATTGAGAACAAGGTTATTAGCAAATCTCTTGGGAAATCTTTGTTTTTCCAGTTGAAAAGTAGCCATTTGAATATGGCTATATTTTAGTATGTGACCAACAGTTATATGGCAGCTGTCTTGAAGCCGCCGTCTTTTATGAGGTGTTTACCTATAGTCAGTTTCAATTTATTTATTATAATATATATTATTTTATGTACCTACTGGTACTGGACACTAGCGATCATAATATGTTAATGTTTGGACCATTTTTACGTACAAAATCACTATCACTCTATCACTACATAGTATAAAACAAAGTCGCTTTCTCTGTCCCTATGTCCCTATATGTATGCATAAATCTTTAAAACTACACAACGGATTTTGATGCGGTTTTCTTTAATAGATAGAGTGATTCAAGAGGAAGGTTTGTAAGTAGAAAAATTGGACCCGGTAGGTGGGGCTAATAGCGGGCAGGACGACGTCTGCCGGGTCCGCTAGTATAGTATAAAACAAAGTCGCTTTCTCTGTCCCTATATCCCTATGTCCCTATGTATGCTTAAATCTTTAAAACTACGCAACGGATTTTGATGCGGATTTTTTTAATAGATAGAGTGATTCAAGAGGAAGGTTTATAAGTAGAAAAATTGGACCCGGTAGGTGACGCTAATAGCGGGCAGGACGACGTCTGCCGGGTCCGCTAGTATGTAATAAAATACATATAGCTAGAGGAGAGTTGAAAATTAAACTTTCGGTCCTATGCGCTCGCCTGGGACTCGGGTGGTTAAATTTTCGCCTCAACTGTAATTTCAACTTGTATAATTATAACATAAATAACTATTACATAGCTATTTCTACTGTTTTAGTTATGCATAACAATAGTTTTGTAATAACTTGTTCCAGCTGGACACACTGGTGAGGGTGCTAACAGACAGAAAGTGGACGGTGGGGCAGCTCGCGCGGGCGGTGCTGCGGTTCGCGCGACAGACGCTGCACGAGCCGCACGTCATTCCGGACAACCAGACCCTTTTCGACGAACTCATCGGCATTGAGAAGATCCCTGACGATTATTAAAGTTACACTCTCTTATTCGACTGTCCTTTCGTACATTTCTTGTTTCTTTATAGAAAGACTAGCTGATGCCAGCGACTTCGTCCGCGTGGATTCTTATAAATCTCATACCCTATTTAACCCACTTGAAAGGGGGTGAAATTTCTAAAATTTCAGAAACACGTAATTCTTTATTTTTAACCGACAATACAAATACGGATTGTCATTGATAGAACTTTAAAAATGACTGACTTTCATACAAACTTTCATCCCCCATTTAATCCACTTGGGGACAGTTTTTCCAAAATTCCTTAAACACTTAATTCTTTATTTTTAACCGAAAATCTAAATACCAATTTTCATGCCTATAACTTGAAAAATGACGGATTTTCATACAAACTTTCATCCCCTATTTAACCCCCTTAGAGGTGGAATTCGCAATAATCCTTTCTTAGTGTGCGCCTACGTCATAAAAGGAAGCTACTGTGAAAATTTCAAGTTTCTAGCTTCAGTGGTTTAGGCTGTGCGTTGATGTCAGTCAGTCAGGACAAGCTTCTTTATATTATTATAGAAGATAGGAATGGGAATTTTGAACCGCCATTTTCTATTTCTGTCTCGCTCAGTATAAAGCACAGTAGGATAGAAATAGAAAATGGCGGTTGCGTTCCTAATTGTAATTTGATGGCACTATAGCTACATTGAGGATAAAGTCGGTCAAGTTTGCCTCATTCGTTTTTTGTTTGAGCACATTTATAATTAATCGACGTTCATACGAGTATTAAATCAAAGCTTTTTGTATTCAATTTATTTTAAATCTGAGTTACAAAATAATTTTTTCGTACCACTTGCTCAAAAAAGTGACATTCTATGCCACAAAAAGCGAACATAACAAATAACAATAGTCATTTTTAATCTGTTAAAAACGGGGAAAGAAAATTCTACTGAATTTCATTCATCCTCTAGGGGGAGAATGTGATTTAAATTTGGAATACTTACCGTAATTTAAATAGGTACCTACTGAACTACATCTGTGTTTACACCACAGGTTTACACCATTGAGTTTGTATATAAAGCATTATACATCTTTTTGAAAAAGGAATACGCATTTATTATGCAGTTATGATTATTAAAAAAATTACGAAAACGGACGAGGCCGTATGAGCTTGATGCCTTTGCTGTTCCGACAAAAAAATATTAGTCTAGGAATTTGCCGCGTTTTTGTTTTCTTCAAATACATAAACGTTAAGTTTATTTTAATTTATTTTTATAAATAAGTTAATGTTCTAAAAATACATTACGATGTTAAATCAAAGCGACAGTGACAGTGACAGTGAATTGTCGGATTCCATCAGTGCAAATGCTGCCGCAATTATAAATAATTTGCTTCCAACAAAATCAATAATTGGACCAATGTTTCGAATGTTAACTTTTACTTTTAATTGTCATTATTTTTAATAAATGCTTATATCTAATATTATTATTGTGTTAATTTTTTCGCAAATGGTACGAAAAGTAGAGTATTTTCCTCGGTGATAAAGCTGTCTTAAAGTTTTGGGTGAACTTAAATCCCTCGCTACACTCACGATTTAAATCGTCACCCGCGACAGAATACACTGCTTTATCCCCTTGGTTAATAATCTACTATTTATCAATGCATATATTGGTGAGACAATCGACAATTTTTTTAATTTTTTTTATAATTATTAAAAAAGCAGTTATATATATAGCTCACGTAGGTAGGTATAGATCGACCAGAATCTCATGAAAAATAGGGAAATGAAATTCCAAGGTTAGCAACACTACGGCTGCCCTAGCGATAAACAAAGTAACTGTCATTTTTTGTGAAATCGATTTTTGCATTAACAAAAGTTTTATGTCGAGTAGTTTTTTACCACAGTTTAATATTTCAAATAACTTGAACCGTTTACTGAAATTTAAATTGCCCAAACAAAGTAACTGCACTCACTAACCCGGAATATAAATGCAAAAACCAAGTAAACAACAAGCACAACACAAAAACAAAGTAATTGGATGTTGATTACTTTGTTTTTGTATTTAAAATGCCGTTGCTTGATTTTTCGTTTCGTGAAACGATCCCAGGTAAGGTGTTCTGAATGTAATTACTTTGTTTATCACTAGGGCAGCCGAGTTAACCTAGTGTTGCTTACTACAAAAGGAGAATGCCCAAAAATCTATGGGCATGTAACCCAGTCGTTTACAAGCGTGTTGTATGCAGCATTTATTGCAGGTTTATTCCTGATAACCAAACACACCATTTTAATACCTCTAGGACTTGTAGTTTTAAATAAATCTAAGTTTTAGTTTGAAAATGATTCTAGGTTATGTGTAGTTTATAATTGTTAAAGTAGTAAGGAAAGCCGTGTATCTTTCCTGCCGATTTGAACTATTTGTTTGGCGCGCACTATACTTAACATACCTGTCCAACGATATCCAATACAAAAACAATTTAAAACCAAATTAATATTGGTCTCCGCTGTGCTACAATAAACATTCAAAATGTAAACAGAGTAGACGTCACTAGCGTCACACATAACTAAAACAATGACATGTCACATTGACATCTTGAAATAAGTTTCGTTACACAAAATCAAAAAGGTTGTAGTTATATTATATTCCATTGCACAAAACGCAACGAAGTTAAAACAATATTATAAAAAAAATATATTAATTATTACTTATTTACTTAAAGCATATATTGTACTATTTACAACAAATAACAAATAAAATAATGTATTTAAATAATTAATATCCGTTCTATTTTAAATGAAATTTTTTTTTAAAAATAACAAACCTCTTTTTATTTGGGCATGTATCTATGCGTAGAATGTAATGCAAATGGCCGTCAGACTTAAACGGGAAGTTGAAAAGACGGTTTAATTCCTTTTTTATTACATTTTTTTATCGTGAAGTGTAGCATTAATAATTATTAATTTTCAAATTGTCATATATTCGTAAGATAATTTTTAATAAATTACATTTTGTGTAAATGTTTGGGTCAGGGGTGATCATTCTCCTTTAATTTCCCTATTTTTCATGAGATTCTGGTCGATCTATATTTCATGCATATTATTTTCAACGCTCAATACATACTCTAATGCATTTATTTCAACTTGTATAATTTCGAATTCGCATAAATCTAATCTAGGTACAATTATAAATAGTATGTGATTATGGCAGCTGTGGCTTAGGTAATAAATAATGTACGATGTTTGTGCAATTGAAGTAGTAGTGTCCAAATTAGAAACACTTAAAAGCAATATAAAATGAATAATTCGAACTAAATTTACTATTTTTGTACAAAATTATCAGTACAACTATGTGTATCAATTTATACATATTGTAGGATTTTTATGAATTTAATATTACCTATGATAAATTTGTAAAAAATCTATACTTAAATAAAACATTTTAATACGTAAGTATACCTTTAAACTAAAATAGATGTAATTTATTATACCTACCTATGACCTAATCACTACACTTAAGTAAGCGACATAATACTGAAGTCGCAGTACCTACCTAGGTAGTTACCTAATAAAAATAAAAACACACGCTAATCATTTAATTAAAATATTCAGATATTTAAAAATTATATAATATTATTGTACCTATGTAAATATGTTGCAATTGTTATTATTCGTCTTTAAAAATTAGTTATGTACCTACTAGCGTAGCGTAGTGATGCGATCCAAAAAATGTTGATTATGATTTTTAACCCCCGACGCAAAAACGACAGGGTGTTATAAGTTTGACGTGTCTGTGTGTGTGTGTCTGTCTGTTCCCCCGTGGCGCTCAAACGGGTAGACCGATTTGAATGCGGTTTTTTTTGTTTGAAAGGTGAATTAGTCGAGAGTGTTGTTAGCTATGTTTGATGAAAATCGGTCTAAGATGGCCGCCGCTACAAAATGGCGGATTACATATTTTTTCAAAACTCCCTTAATATGGGTATCATATGAAAGGGCTTGACTAGTAAAATAGCACTATTGCAAATTCAAGATGGCCGCCGCCACAAAATGGCGAATGTCGGGGGTTTTTTAAATTTTTAATTTATACTTGTGGTTTATCTAAATTGTTTTCAACTTAGTTTATTACAATGCAGACATAATGGGATGGTGGTTTGCCGCTCCCTCCATGTTCCATATCGATGCTGACCTTATACTTAGTATGCGTTTCATAAATCTCCCGAACCTCTTTATACGTTCTACATCGACCAAGAAAAATTATATATTAGTGGGTATAACAATGTGGCTAATTCTGTTGTACACAATCTCTAAACCTAAACTATAAATTGACAGGTTTAAAAATAGTGCTATCCCCTTCAACAGGGAGGATTGTGAAAGAGACAGGAATATATTTAGACCTGTCATTTTAGTTTAGATTTAGAGATTGTGTACAACAGAATCGGCCACAATATTTCATGTACGCAAATCTAGCATTTGTCTCAAGACATCACATCTACGCTATGCTACTTGCTTTTTACCACTTTATTTTTAAGTAGAATTTAAACAAAAGGACACGTTTTTACACTCTACGAAGTACGATGTATGGTATCCCAGTGTATATGACTTAAACTCGGAAAAGGTCTTCCATAGTAATGAATCTCAATGTGTCCAAAGTTTGTTAATTTTGTGTAATTAATTGAAATAACCAAACCAGACGATGCTAATAAAATTATTGCGTCAACATGCATTTTATTTCAACTTGACTTACTTAATGTTGCCATGGAACTAAAGAGACTCAAGAATAAAATTAACGCACTTTCCACCAGAGATATGCGTTGATACATGCGAGGATGTGAAAAGGCTTATACACCTACCTTTTTATATCTTTTGAAAGTTCATTTCAAAAGAATCCATTATCGTAACTGCAGAGCCAGGATGAGCTAGTGAATCTTTGAAAATGGTTTCAAAGAAAGCTACGAAAATGTAGCCTTATGATTGGGACAAACTCTAGATCATCATAAACTTAATCTGATACGAAACCTATTTTATGAGATATTCCAGTTCAAATTATTTTGTCAAAATAATACACAATTGGTCGTAATTATTATTTATTTATTTGTTTATTTAATTATTCCTAATAGTTTTACATGTTTAGTCAGCATTTGTCGCTACACTTCTTCACTTTGACGGTCCATTTAGTGGTAGAGAACAATATTATTTTTATCCATCGACATAAATTGTAATAAAAAGATGTACGAGAATCAAAAATAGGGAATAGTAAGATGGAAAAGGCTGTACGACTCCTTCCACGCATACTAAGCCTATACCATACGCCTAAAGTGAAAGCTAGAGTATCTAATATTATCGGCCGCCCTAAAAGAAGAGTCCCCGCATGCGGCAGCACATGGCCTAAAAGAAGAGTCCCCGCATGCGGCGCCACATCCCCTCGAAGAAGAGTCCCCGCATGCGGCGGCCCAAGCCCTAAAAGGAGAGTCCCCGCATATGGCGGCCCAAGCCCTAAAAGAAGAGTCCCCGCATGCGGCAGTCCATGCCCTAAAAGAAGAGTCCCCGCATGCGGCGGCCCAAGCACTAAAAGAAGAGTCCCCGCATGCGGCGGCCCAAGCCCTAAAAGAAGAGTCCCCGCATGCGGCGGCCCAAGCCCTAAAAGAAGAGTCCCCGCATGCGGCGGCCCATGCCCTGCCGGTCGTACAGCACGTTGAAGCGGTTCACGAGCTGGTTGATCGCGTTGCAGCCCTTCGTGATGGTGCCCAGCGAGGTCATGAGCGCCACGTCGTTGCATTGCTACAAGGGAAAATATATACTTCGATATTTGAATAATAAACCCATTATATTATATCAAGTGGTGTGAAGAGTTCGTATAGTTCGTTCGTATAGTAGTCCTACGATATATTTAAATTATAAAAAAATTTATTCACGTGACACAATAGTCAATTATTCTTCTAAAAAAAAGCGATGTCGCGAAACTTATATCGGAGACGTTCACAGCAAACAATATAAAATGTACTTACATTATAGAAGTGCGTGCGGAACTGTTGTGAAGTGAGAAGCGGGAGTCTGTTGGCCAACGCTCTGGCCTCGCGCAGCAGCGCAGGCCGGGGCGGCAGCGTGCCGTCGCGGATGGCGCGCACCGTCGCCAGCACCGCCCGCACGCGCGACACCAGCATCTTGATAGCCGACCGCTGCGCAGTTAGGTGTTCCGCCACTGTAACAATAAGTCGGTGAAGTTATAAACATCGGCACGTACATCGAACGCTGAACGAAACGTGGAGGGGTTAGCTGCGCATGGGTACTGTCGCGCACGTAATATTAATCATTGCTTTAATTATTTAATAGTACCTATTTAATTTATCTATTAATTGTGCCTACCTTCTCAAAATAGTATTTTTTCTAGGCATATTCAAAGTTCAAAGTCACAAACAAACATAATAAAAAACAAATTAACAAACTCAATCTTAACAAAATATAACAACAAAAATTAACCGCAATAACAATACAATTAAGAACGCGACTGTACACTGGACGTGCGCGGGGCGTCCTAGCTAACCCCTCCACTTTCCTTCAGCGTTCGATGTACGTGCCGATGTTTATAGCCGCAGCTCGTCGTCATCATCGTCTCCTCATCCGATGGACGTTCACAGCTGTAGAGGTTTCTACAAGGAGCGTCACAGAACACGTTCCTGTGTACTGTTCGAAGATTTTTGTCTTTAGGCACTGAGGGATTTTGGACGAGAAAATAACTCGAAACTTCCCAAACGCTTCTCACCCGAGTCGGCGTTTGATGTCTACCTCAAAATTGAACCTACCTAGCTGAAACTTGTGTACCAAGTTATTATTATTGTCCATCTAGAATTTCGAGTGCCGAGTTCTCAACGCTAACTGGGTGAAGCAGGACATGAGCAGTAGGACATGACATGATTTCGTCTTACTTGTGTTCATTTTTAGGCCCACTTGTTGAGGAACTCTGCTGAAGTCAATGTCTCCCAGAGTCTGTGCCTTAAGGACTAATCGACAAACTGTGGGTGAGTGATGAACTCGCTACCGGAGATCAAATCCTGTTATTTATTGAAGATGGTTTGTCATAAGTATTAACATAATTAGGCAATACAACCTTGAATAAGAAGGAAGCTTAACTAAAATTTTATGCCACATGTCTATAAAACGTCTCTCATCAGTCCATTTCGATAATAATTATTATACTTTCATAAGAAGTTTGAAGAAAAGGAAATTCCTGTGTTTTATTAAAACTACAATCAAAACTTAGTTTTAAAAAACATCATCAAATAAAACATCATACATAAAAACATTCTTACCTAAGCTGTTGAGCGCCGCTTCTCCGGAGGACACCCTGGCGACATGGTCAACGCCAATTCTCTCAGCCTCCTCTGCTGCCAGGGTGTATGTAAGAGGTGCTAGCAGCATGGTCGCACGACCATTGACTACATCTATGACTGACTCATACAACACTACTGGTAGTTGCTGTAATTACAGAAATGTTTCCTTAATAGCAGCGATCACATCAAAAATAAGATTGGTAGAAGAACCTCAAAAAAAAGATCAGTAGAAGAACCAGAGTTACTGGCAGTTATTTGACGACCTCCCTGACACAGTGGTGAGTGCTGTGGTCTTCTAAGTGGGAGGACCCGGGTTCGATTTCCGGCAAGGGCAATTTGGGATTTCATAATTTCTAAATTGTCGCAGGTCTGGTCCGGTGGGAGGCTTCAGCCTGGCTGGTTACCACCCTACCGGCAAAGCTGTGCCACCAAGTGATTTAGCGTTCTGGTACAAGGCCATGTAGAAACAGAGCAGGGGTATGCGTACCTCTTCTAAGTTAACCCATTTCCATCTTAGACTACATTGTCACTTACCATCAGGTGAGATTGCTGTCAAGGGCAACTTGTAGTTGAATAAAAAAGAAACATAGCTGAATGAGTCGCAAAGCTGAAGTGGTAAGTGTGCATAGTTCAAAGACTGACAGATGTTGGGATCCCAAGTTTTTACGAATTGCAGCAATATCCTCAGACGTGTGAACAAAAAATTTATACCACTCTGCAAGGCGGCAAGCTTTGGTTTAACGCGGCCAATATATTGCAAGTAGCCATAGTGTACTAGGCCATTGTCTACTACCACCCTTCTGCAACTCGCGCTGCACCACAGTAGTCATCTCAATCTAACCATATAGACACATTTTTTTTACTTTTTTTACGTTACTTATAGATGCATTGCACATAGATTAAGAATAAGTTGTAGGAATTGGATCTCAGTAAAATAAGATGTAACAATACTTACATCTCCTTTAATTCCTGCAGGATTAAGCATCAACATAACTGGACACTCGTTTATATCACAGATCTGTCTGTGTACTGCGATGTCCCTCTCTGTGGGGGTGTCTCCAGTGGTGTACCAGCCCAGGAAGTCCATGTCAGAGAACACTTGTTTAACTGCATATGAAATAGTGTTTTAACAAATTCCAAAGGACCAACTAAAGAAATGATGAAACCTTTTGATTTTTTTTTATTACATGATTTACAAAAAAAAAGTCCCTACTCTCCTTTTTGTAATTTTTTTTTTTATTTTAAATCAGCAGATTTAATAAGAAGCATCAGTATATAAAAATTATATTTTGTTACTATTGTATAAGTTGTATAGGATAAATTCTACCAGACTCAAAGGCATAGCCTTTCCTATCTTACACTTTAACAAACATAACTTAGGTTTATAAGAACTAAGGAAGCTAAATCTATACAAGCTTAGCTTAGGCCGCTAATAGTTAGGTTCTTTATTAGGTATATCCTTACATACTTACACTGTTCTTCCTTTAAATTGTAGTAATCTCTATCTATAACAATATCTCCATCAATGACACTAAAAACCAACTCAAACGAATTCATTACTTCTATATTGCGGCCCTTTTGTTTGCCAATGAGTGCTCCAATTACTACAACATTAAAAATTCAATATTAACACCTAATTATTTTTAACCCATGCATAATTTCAGATAATTACAATTATTATATTATAATTACATACATATTATTATTATAATTACATACATATTTTCAGATAATTTACATGAAAGCTAGAAGTGAAAGGCAAAATTATAATAAGTATTGATATATTTTTTTAAATATGAAGTAAACTTTTGTTTTTTTTTTAACATGGGTATTTTATACTGAATAAACAAGACTCACCTGTCTGAGGCGAACCTTCCTGTGCTCGTAATCTCGTCCAATGTTCAGAAACATTCATAATGACTAGGGGATGAAGGGACACAGTAACTGAGCCGGATGTAGCGGTGGTTACTACCACGCTCTTGGCGCTTCCAGCGGCAGGAGGAGCTGGGGACGTCGGGTTTGGCACGTCTACCGGTGGTCCTGAAGAAGCACTCTCCACTTCCACCTCCATCTCAAAATCGATTCGATCGGCACTAGACATACTTGTACCTCTTAATTTAGCAAGATTTATACAAAGTCATAAGTTTGTAACTTATAACACATTAATTCTTTTATAATTTCTTTAATTTAGCGAGTTTAGAATAGTCAAAATCAGTCAAAATTCACAATTCGCATTTCGCATCACATTCGCTTTTCGCAAATGGTAATATTTTTGACAGTGACAATCTGATTATCCACAGATTAGTGACAAGCACAGATTATTAATGACCATAAAGCAAAAATAAAGGTTAATACGTCTCTGGTGCCAGCACGGTGCCAGTTTTTCCCACACATTCTGGTCATGTTAACGTTAACAATAACGTTAATAAATAACGCTAAAAGTTAACGTTATTTTTCACTATTAACAATGAAAAATCACATAAAATTATTATTGCTGTGTAAATATTTTTCGACGCAAATAATTTTCAAATATTATCAATTCCAGACATTGTCTGGCAGACAATACCATTGTTTACGATGCTCACTCTATTTACGTAGTTCAAGAGACAAGAATGTGGAGTCACGGGATTTTAAATTTTTAAGCCCGTCCCATATTCATCAAAAGATTGACGTTATTAAAATAACAGTAATTGGTAATTAACGTTACAAATATTATATATCGGCAAAACGAACCTATAACTACCGTCCATCATTCTTTTAGTATAGATCGACCAGAATCTCATGAAAAATAGGGAAATGAAATTCCAAGGTAAGCAACACTACGGCTGCCCTAGCGATAAACAAAGTAACTGACATTTTTGTGAAATTGACTTTTTGCATTAACAAAAGTTTTAAGTCGAGTAGTTTTTACCACAATTCAATATTTCAAATAACTTGAACCGTTTACTGAAATTTAAATTGCCCAAACAAAGTAACTGCACTCACTAACCCGGAATATAAATGCAAAAACCAAGTAAACAACAAGCACAACACAAAAACAAAGTAATTGGATGTTGATTACTTTGTTTTTGTATTTAAAATGCAGTTGCTTGATTTTTCGTTTCGTGAAACGATCCCAGGTAAGGTGTTCTGAATGTGATTACTTTGTTTATCACTAGGGCAGCCTAGTTAACCTAGTGTTGCTTACTACAAAATTTAATTTCCCTATTTTTTTACTTTGTTTGGGCAATTCAAATTTCAGTAAACGGTTCAAGTTATTTGAAATATTAAACTGTGGTAAAAAACTACTCGACATAAAACTTTTGTTACTTAATGCAAAAAAGTCAATTTCACAAAAAATGTCAGTTACTTTGTTTATCGCCAGGGCAGCCGTAGTGTTGTTAACTTTGGAATTTCATTTCCCTATTTTTCATGAGATTCTGTTCGAACTATACCAATTTTTATCGTAACTTGTATTTGCCCGGTCTTTACTTTTGTCTACGCCCATCATACGCCATCTGTGCATGAAAAAAAAAATTACAATTGACAACACGCAACCATTATTTGTCAAAACTCAAATGATAATAATTGTCAAAATGTGTTTTCGTTTTGGTGGCTAATGGTTATTATAATTGTAATATCGTTATCAAACCAAGAAGAACGATTTATAATATTACGAAACAAATTACTTGTCAGCGTAACGAAAATTGTATAAACATATTCTGCATGTCAAGAATTCTTTGAACTGAAGCTGTTCCCACAGGTTAGCCAAACAACCACTATCATTTTATAAAATAATCATGGCATCTACAGCAGTAAAAGTAGCTGGTGCTGTGAAGGATGTATCGCCGCTGTACTATAGAATTTTATCAAAATTCCCACAAAATTTTACGTTTTGTTTTGCCTATGGATCAGCTGTGAAGCCTCAAATAGGCAACCAGAAGAAGCACAATATGATCGATCTCATATATTGCGTTGACAACTCGTACCGTTGGCACGGTGCTAACATCGATATGAACCCGTCACACTACTCAGCACTTCGCTTTTTGGGCAAAGGATTTGTTGCAAGATTTCAAGAGAATTGGGGTGCAAAAGTTTATTTTAACACTTTGGTGGACATTAAAGAAGAAAATGTAACTATCAAGTATGGTGTTGTATCTCAAAAAGACCTAATAGCAGATCTTCTTGATTGGAACCACTTGTATCTGGCAGGCAGACTCCATAAGCCAGTAGAGATCATCAGAAAAACAAACAGCTCCCAACTTCAAAATGCTCTCCAGTCCAACTTGCGTTCAGCTGTCCACACTACCCTTCTGATATTGCCAGAGACCTTTTCTGAATATGACTTTTACTTTGCCGTATCTAATTTGAGTTACGCTGGAGATTTTAGAATGACCTTTGGTGAAAACAAAAATAAAGTTCGAAATATAGTCCAGCCACAGCTACTAAACTTTCGCGAGCTCTACAAACCAATCTTGCAGCAATTCCATGCCTATGTAGATTTTCCAACTGGCGACGCGCAGTGTCACCAAGATACAAATCCTGAAACTAAATTGCACCATTTGATGCAGCTGCCAATGGTTCCACAACAGAGAATAGTGAAATTTTGGAACCATGGCGGTCTCCAGCAGGATATGGAGGATGTTCTCCGAGCTGTAGCCTATGATATTGATTGTGCTGTTATTTTGAGACAGATACTAAAAGACTTGGTATGGCAGTCTAGTGTGAGGCAGTCACTGAAGGGTATTCCTACAGCCGGTTTCCTAAAATCAATCCGTTACAGTGCTAAGAAAATAGCAAAAATGTTCTAAATTCATTATTTATATAATAATATTCATTGTAAATATAATTAAGGATAATAACCAAGTTTATCAAATAAAACTACTTTGTTAATTAAGTTACAATTTGTTTTTTATTCCTTTTAAGTTTATACCAGTTTTTGGTTTTAGGTGCAAGTATGTTATCTGATGAATCAAGCAGTGATTCAGAAACAGGCAGGTTCAAATGTCAAACAAAGGGTCAAGATGATAAATCTAATAATGCTAGCTCAAAAAGAGATAGTTTCCACAGTAGATCAACAGGAAGGAACAGGAGATCTGCTGACAGATTTAACAGAGATGCAGATAGAAGGAGAAGTGAAAGAGAAAAGTTGGAAAGGCATTCAAGAGAAAGAAATAGATACTTTGGGTACTCTCCTAGACAAAGATACTCCAGAGATAGAAGTAAAAGATCTTCTGAAAGATATAGAGAGAGTCATAGAAGAGACTCGAGGTCCAGAGAGAAAAAATCTAAACCAAGAGAAACTAGAAGCAATAGTAAAGACAAACATGGGCATTCTAGATCTAGATCTCATAAATCTCCAGTAAAAATGAGGAACATAAGAGATGAAATCAAAGGCATAGTTACAAAAAGGGATAGAAGTTCAGATAAAATTGAAAAGAAATCCCGAAACAAAAATTCATTATCTCCAGAACCCGTAGTAAAGAAATCGGTAGTACTTATACCTACTGAAATTCAAAGGAAAAAAAGTAAAAGCCCTATTTTAATTGAAGAACGTGTAAGCAGTGATGTTTCTGATGAAGTTCAGCCTGGCTCATATTATAACATGATACCAGCAGTTGTAAAAGAAAAACCTGAAGATGTAAAAGAGAAATCAGAAGAATCCAGTGAAATTGATTCTTCTGATGATGAGAGACTCAGAGCCAAGTTGCTAAATTTAGAAAAAGAGCTACAGAAAACAAAGAAGAAAAAGCACAAAAAGAAACATAAAAGAAAGTCTGACAAAGACAAACGTGACTCATCAGCCTCTGTAGAAGTTACCAGTACAACAGACATTCCAGAAGCCATTACTGAATCATCAGTAATTGAAATTGTTGAAGTTACATCTACACAAAAAAATCAAAAAGAGAGCAGTGAAGAAGGTGAAATATTGAGTGACGATTCCCAAAGTGATATTGATCCAAGTGACTTACGACATAAACTTAAGAGATCAAAAATGGTTCAAGATGATCAAAAGCTAGATAAGTGTGGCCCAGCACTACCCCCACATCTAGAAAGATGTATTATAAAGAGTACATCACCTGTCACTGAAGGTCCATCATTACCTCCTCATTTACAGAAAAAAGTCCATAACATAGGTAAAGTAAATAAATCTCTTTAAGCATTCATGAAATATTAATGAGACGCAAAAGTAAGTCATATTACTTTGGCCTTTTATTAACATTTTGATATTATATGTATTTTTACAGGGCCATCAATACCAGAAGATATGCGTAAAGTGTTAGCTGAAAAAAGTGAAATGAATCTTGAAGTTATACACGACAGTTCAGATGATGATGGTATAGGACCCTTACCCACAGGAGCTAAAGATAAGTGGTCTGAAGCTCACCAACGTCTTGAAGAAAGAGCTATGGAGATAAAAATAAAGACACTCGATGGGTATTCAGTAAAGAACTCTAATGTCAAATCACGAGAACAATGGATGTTAGAACTGCCAGAAGGAAAAGCAAAATATTTGGGGCTTGAAGCCCGAAGTTTCAGGGCAAAAGAAGGGCCTGACATGTCTGATAGGTATGTATGAATATGTGTTTAGAGTTTAGACTTCTGTTATGATCTTTTGATTTTTAATGTTAATTTTGTCTTTAAGATCAAGTTGGACAGACACTCCTGAGGATAAAGCACGGAAGGCATTAGGAATGGCAAAGGAAGAGGACTCCAATACAACACTTCAAAGGGAAGCAAGGGAACGTCACATTACTAGCCGGGATGAAGAGCAAGAGAAAGCTGCAAAGTAAATTCTTTTGATATATATTTTGATTTAAGTTATGAAAATAATAATTCTTTATCAACTTCGATTTGTCAGTCATATTAAAATGTTTTATTTGTCTTAAGTAAAATATCAGGTTTTTTATATTATACAAATATTTATCTTACAGAAAACACAAAAAGAAGCATAAAAGAGAAGAAAGCTTATTGGAAATGCATCAAAAGAAATTAAAAAAGAAGAAAAAGGTAACATTATAAAAATATATTTATAAACACACTGGTAAAATGTCCTCTGGGTTACCGGTTGAAATCCTGAGTAGTGCTAGATCACCTTGCTACATCGGCTTATTATTGCAGAAACAACAATCCAACTGCAAAATTACTTAAAAAAATTTACCAAAAGTTCGAAATCTTTATATTTTTTTACTTAGCATAGTTTTGAATAATCTAATCTGTTTAATGTTGCAGAAGGAAGACAAAGAAGAGAAGAAAGAACGCCGTCCGTTCAGCTGAGACCAGGACTTGCAAGTCAACCGTTTCGATGAAGCTCAAAAGAAATCAATCATCAAGAAAGCTCAAGGATTAAACACGAGATTTTCAAGCGGTGAAGCGAAATATCTGTAAGAACAATACGCCGGGATGTATAGACCGTACGTAAACATAAATTGACTGTACATACATGATATTGTGTTTTGAGGAAGTAAGATTGTGATTCATCGTAATTGTCTGATTGTTTGTCATATTTATTCAGAACAAAAATTTACTTAAGCGACAGGGGCCTTCTGTCTTGGGGCCTATTGCTTTAGTCGTGGTAGTCGTCGTTATCTCAAGCAAATAAATGTCCACTGCTGGACATAGGTCTCTTGCAAGGATCGCCACAGAATGAGATCTTGTGCCACTTTCCTCCAGCGGCTGCCAGTGGCTCGTCCATCCATCTAGTGGGGGGTATTCCTACACTCCCAAGCTCCCATGTACCTACCATAATATGTCCCATGTATGTACATGTGCTCGAGTACCTTGGGACCCCAACTTCCATCGGTTCTTCAAGCAATGTGCCCCGCCCATTGCCACTTCAGTTTCGCGACTCGATGAGCTATGTCGGTAACACTAGTCCTCCTGCGGATCTCCTCATTCCTGATTTGGTCCCGCAGGGATACTCCGAGCATAGCTCTCTTTATCGCCCGCCGAGTGACCCAGAGCCTTCTTATGAGGCCCATAGTTAGCGACAATATCCCAGATCCACAAATCTGGACGGTCTCAGATCCATAAGTCTCAGTCCACATAGGATTGCTTTAGCAATAATTAAATATTTGGCCATTTTGTAGGGTTTTGTACCTCAAAAGAATTGGAATTACATGAACTATCCTGAGCTAATTAATATACTTATGGATAGTATTCCTTATTGCGCATCCAAATAGTTTTAATTCAGTTTCGGGTTTTGCACTAGAATGGTTTTTTGTGTTAAAAGTGGAATGTGACAAAGCTGCGATTACCTTCAAATTATTAATAGATATAGATCTATATTTAAACATTTTCTTGTTTTCTCAATTTTTCACTTGAAGAGCTCATCAAAATGTACCAACTATATTATGGAGAAAGATAGTATTTATTCTGTCGTCTCATTTTAAGTTCGATCAGGGTCAGATAGAAAACAAAAGAAAATTTTATGCACAGTTTTTATTTATATACTTCGCTCCTAAATATAATCGCGAATAATATAGGTACTTAACTTGTTTAATTTTTTTTTATTATAGTGTAATAATGGCCTATCTAACCTACAATTTCAAAAATTAGGTTCTATAAAGAACAACTAACTAAGTATAAGTAGGATAAACTTATATTAAATGAAATATGATTGTTTACACTATTGTAGATATGAAATAATTCATATTTTGACTCTAGTACATAACATAGATATAGTTTTACAGTTAATTGAAATACTTAGGGCCTGTTTCACCATCTTCTGATAAGTGTTGGATACTATCATACTAAACGTAAGTTTTGTCACTTTCTTACTAATGTCGAGTGACAAAGACAAAAGTTGTGAATAAGCTATCCAACACTTATCGGAAGGTGGTGAAACAGGCCCTTAATGTGTTAGTTTTAGTATAATAATATAATTTGTTGATGGATTTAATTAAATAATTCTAAAGGCCTGTTTCACCACCTTCTGATAAGTATCGGATAGCTATCTACAACTTTTGTCTTTGTCACTTGACATAAAGTAAGAAAGTGACAAAACTTACGCTTAGGCTATCCGTCACTTATCAGAAGGTGGTGAAACAGGCCCTATAAGTATTGTATACCTAGGTATTCCGGCTTATTAGGTACCTACATCATAATGTATTGTACAAATATTTTGTAAATATACACGTGATTATTAAGTTACAGATTTTTATTGTTGAAACTTTTAATAAACTATCTACCTACTCTTGTTAGGTTCCTTAGTAATAAAATAAATAGACAAAGGTTAAATAAAATTATAATAATTTAAATACAAACATACATTTGATACAAATTTCTCGACAATGGTTCACACGATGGTTAGAACTAGTAGGAAGACAACACAGCTTAGTTATACATAGATAACTAAACAAAACTTAATTGACAATTCTGAAAGTAGTGCCATCTTTTTCAAAATATATTCTTTGGAAAAGGATAACATCACTTTGAGAACCGTCTTAGCTTAGTTTAGTGATTTGTGAACGATCGAATAGTCATCAAGGCCGCCATGTTTAAAGTACAGCGGGTTGTGCTGTGGTGCTGGCGCCTTCAGCTGACGCGCAAACCTTAACCTTCGCGTTCTCGCAGCAGAGCGGCTCGTCGGCTGTCATGTCGGCGTAGGACCACGGCTTATCGCACGCTTTGTAAAACGCTGACAACTGAAACATTATGCACTAAATAAGTGGGTAATTTGAGTAGTTTTATCAAAACTGATTCAGTGAAAACGCAAGAGAGTAGATATACCTACCCATAGCAATCTGTTATGCATATGCTACGTCCACACGCTTGAGACAAACAAAAAAAGCAAACACTGGTAAGTGCACGCAAGCCAAACATCGACCATCCACACACTTGGGAGTGCTCTAATCTATACTAATAGTACTAATCTAGGTATACTAAAATAATATCTATACTAAAATAATAAAGCGGAAGAGTTTGTTTGTTTGAACGCGCTAATCTCAGGAACTACTGGACCGATTTCAAAAATTCTTTCACCGTTGGATATGTACGTGATCCTTGAGTGCTATAGGCTATATATGTACCACGGGCGAAGCCGGGGCGGACCGCTAGTATTCTATATTGTGACTTGTGACATATACATAACCTATAATTATGTGGTAGTTTTCTCTAGTAGGTAGCGCCCCCCTCAGGCGGGTAGCGGATAGTACGAGAAGTGATCTAGGTTACTCTTTTTATCCCGGAAAATCAGAACTCCCAAGCGATTATTAGAAACCTAAATCCACGCGGACTTAAATCGCGGGCATCAAGATCAACTATTATCCGAATTACATTGCAGAGGTATTCCGATAGATTTACCCCTGGCCTAGAACCATTTCGTCGCTTACGATTTGAGAGCCCTGTCAAACATTGCGCTGATTCGTAATCGAATAAAAAAATAAAGTAAGCTCTAAGTAAGCACCTTAAGCTCGCTAACGTCGCCAAGTATATTACACAGGATCTCAGGTCCTTTGGCCTTCGTGGTCGTGGCTAGCGCGAGGCAGAGGCTCTTGCAGGTGGCCTCGCCTTCCTCGTTGCAGTCCACCACCAGCCCCGGTGACTGTGAGAGGCAGGGCAGCTGCTCCGGAGCGGGGGTTAAGGTGGGGTACCCGCCGCACGTGCAGTTGCCTCTAACACCGTCGCTGAACGCTCCTGAACTGAATAGTGAAAACATACCCATATTATCTGAACTGAAAGATCTCTACTTAGCTTAGCTGCATTGACGTAATAAACGTCAGTGCTTAGCTACTTAATAAAATAGACTCTCTTGGTAGGTAAGTATTACTTAATCACTACATAGTATAAAACAAAGTCGCTTTCTCTGTCCCTATGTCCCTAATGTCCCTATGTATGCTTAAAACTACGCAACAGATTTTGATGCGGTTTTTTTAATAGATAGAGTGATTCAAGAGGAAGGTTTATAAGTAGAAAAATTTGACCCGGTAGGTGGCGCTAATAGCGGGCAGGACGACGTCTGCCGGGTGCGCTAGTAATATTATATTAATAGAAAACTTGCACGCAAGGCTCTGTTTGTTTGTGCTCGTACCTATCACGTTAGAACCATTAAAGCAATTCAAATGGAAAGTTAACTTTTAAAAGTACTATCTACCTAAGTTACCTACTACACATCATTGCCCAGTGTAGGTATAGGTATAATCATTACGAACGCGATTTAAAAACAGCTTGATCAAAATTTCTTTATCCGTGGGCAAGCTTGAAATACTTATATAAGACCGAGATTTTTATTTGGGAAAAATTTCAGAACCGAGGGTACCTATTTGAAAAAGCGGAACTTGGAAAAAACCGTACTGGAACATCGATTGATCATAGAGGAGAAAAGACCGTTACATCTATATAAACAAAGGTAGGTATGCAAGTTATGTCAAAACCTGATTTTTAGGGTTCCGTAGTAAACAAGGAACCCTTATAGTTTCGCCATGTCCGTCCGTCTGTCCGTCTGTCCGTCTGTCCGTCCTCGGTTAATCTCAGAGACTATTAGTGCTAGAAATCCGTAATTTGGCATGAGTATAAATATTAATTACGCCGACAAAGTGGTGAAATAAAATTTTGGTAAATATTTTTTTTTTAGGGTAGCTCCCCTACATGTAAAGTGGGGATGAATATTTTTTTTCTCGTCTACCCCATAGTGTGGGGTATCGTTGAATAGGTCTTTTAAAAATACTGTGGGTGTGGGAACATTATTTTTCGATTTCTAGATCCGTTTGTAAAATATGATGTTTTAAAGTGCAAATTTTTATTAGAGTCAAGTGTCCCCCCCCTCTATCAGCCAAATGGCAGTATATAGGAACTTGAAAAAATTCACAGCAGTAGGGTATATAATCAATTTTAAAGGAAAACTATCACGGCTAAGTAGGGTTCACAGGTTAAGGAGTTATATCTGTTTTTCGAGGATTGTGACTACGGAACCCTACACTGCGCGTGGCCCGCCACGCACTTGGCCGGTTTTTATTAAATAGGTATTTTTTTATAAATCTACATAATGTATTGCACCTGATAAGTGATAAGATACCAAACTTTAAAGAAGCTACCTACTTAAAAGAAAGATCTCTGAAAAAAGCAAATAGTTAGGTATATAAGTAAGTACATAAGTAGGGTAAAACCCGGATAGATGCCGCAGTTGGATAGATGCCTCAATGTCAAAAAACCTGACTTCCCAAACTCGCGACTAAAAATTGATAGTTTAAATAAGAAGCGCAGGCCCCCCAAACCTCAGGCCCCTGCATACATTTGTATTAAAACAATTTGTTTCGCTTGTGCGTGTGATTATCTCCGCAGCGAACGCGGCATTTCCTTCAAAGTTTTAGAGGCGAGTATTTGCCGTTGTATAACTTTTGAAGTTGTAGTAGATTCTGTTATATTTTTTATTATGTCAATACACTGGTTCAATAAGTGTACATCTAAGTGTAAATAATCGCTCTTTAATTTTTAGTTTATTTACTAAATAAAAGGGCATCTATCCATATCAAAAAGGATAGTTGCCTCGATTTTTCGAGGTATAGGTGCCCTTAGAGGCATCTATCACATCTATATATATAT
This sequence comes from Melanargia galathea, assembly GCA_920104075.1. Taxonomy (NCBI): domain Eukaryota; kingdom Metazoa; phylum Arthropoda; class Insecta; order Lepidoptera; family Nymphalidae; genus Melanargia; species Melanargia galathea. Next base: position 16,226,973 of record OV049863.1, on the reverse strand, counting down.
AGATATCTATAAAAGTTAGGAGGCCATTTCAAAAAGTGGGGCGTCTATTCGGGTTTTACCCTACTTACGCGATATCTAAAATTACATAATTACCTATTGGTGAACAGATTTTCTCCGAAAGCTATTCCTAGAAATGCGAAGAAGATGCACAAGATGTTTCCTGACGACAACATGGTGATGAAAGGACAACCCAACAAAACTAATGAACTGCTATTTGTGGGGGTTGCTTAAATACTTGAATCTTTTGTACTGAATTCAGTAGGGAGACCACTATATTTTGGTTTGTTTGAGGACAGGTGCGTACACTGAAACTCATAGACGTATTTTTTTCTCGCGATTAGTACTTACAATTCCATTAATTAAGATGGACAATCGGTACCTACTCGTACCTAACTTTTGATTTTGTAAAGATACAAAGATACATCTCTTAAAACTTATAAAATAATACTTTTATGAATTACTTACCTACTAGGATGTTGGTACCTACACCTACCTACTTACCTAATCAGATGCAATTTTTGGTAGGCACTAAAATATCTATCTATCTATCAGCTACCCATATGCGTCACGGTGGCCTCCGCTGTTATGAGACAGCATGAGTCTCTTTCTCACTAGTTGTTGTATTTCAAATCTAATAGAAAAGCAACACGTGTTTAGAATCATCTATGCTGTCAATCATCATCATCATCATGATCAACCCATTACCGGCTCACTGCAGAGCACGGGTCTCCTCTCAGAGTGAGAAGGGTTTTGGCCATAGTCTACGACGCTGGCCAAGCGGATTGGCAGACTTCACACACCTTTGAGAACGTTATGGAGAACTCTCAGGCATGCAGGTTTCCTCACGATGTTTTCCTTCACCTTAACGGTGATATTTAAATACTTAAAACGCACATAACTCCGAAAAGTTAGAGGTGCGTGCCCGGGATCGAACCCACGACCTCCGATTAGAAGTCGGTCGTCCTAACCACTAGGCTATCACAGCTTTTTTTTGCTGTCAATATGACTTCTTATAGTGTAGGTTTTAGTGGAAGGTAGGCAAGTATTTTAATCACAACATTGCACGGTTGGCACTTACCTACCCCTAATTTTCTAAAGTCATGGATGCCGTATTGAAATTTGAACATCAATGTTTTGATGTGAACAGTGAACACGACCAAATTGTTATGATTGTATCACTCGTACAAAGAGTAGTAAGACTTTACTACCACATTGTTTGAAAAGAGGTGTGCATTACGTATCTAGGTACTTACATATTTTGTGATATATGCCTTAAGTGTCTCTTTACTAGGCTACTCACTGAGTTACTCAGTATACATGCCATAAATTCTCATTGTACTGTTACCTATATCTACTTATATCTACGATGAACTAGAAAGGCCTATGATAAAGAATAATAAGTACTACACGCCTGAGAGCGACGCCATGCCACATGGCGCCTTGCGTTGCTTCTGCGCATGGCGCAAACAAGGTAGGGCGCAATGAGAACAAGTATAAATTGAAAATTTAAAAAAACCCCCGACATTCGCCATTTTGTGGTGGCGACCATCTTGGATTTGCATAGTAGGTACTATTCTACTAGTCAAGCCCTTTCATTTGATACCCATATTGAGGGCGTTGTCATAAAATATGTAATCCACCATTTTGATTCCGCCAAGATGGCCGCCGGTACATCTCGACTAATTCACCTTTCAAACAAAAAAAACCGCATTCAAATCGATTCACCCGTTTGAGCGTTACAGGGGAACAGACAGACACACACACACAGACACGTCAAACTTATAACACCCGTCGTTTTTGCGTCGGGGGTTAAAAAAACCGTGCCACACGGTGCGCTGCGGAACTGCCATGCGTTGTGGCGTCGCTGCGGTGCTACTGCAGAGTCATATACACCAAAAAAAATTATAGAGTAGGTACTTATGCGGTATGCTACACGGTGCGCTGCGGAACTGCGAAGCATTGTGGCGTCAGTAGTGCTTCTGCAGTCATACACCAAAAAAAATTATAGAGTAGGTACCTTAGAATAAATAGGTAAAGAAAGGCAGTCGTCGACGCGGCGATAAGCCGTTTTTAGCAAGCCTAAAAGACTCGGTACGTCTATCGTCGCGTCAGTGCTCAAGGTACTCATGCGCTTGTGTGCGTGTCGGCAAATGTAATTACAGGGCACACATGGGTTGGTTTATAGCTTACGTTTCGAGCGGAAAGTTAGAAACTTCCATTCTAAGCGTAATAGTTCGATGGTAGATACTTATATGCGGTATGCTACACGGTGCGCTGCGGAACTGCGAAGCGTTGTGGCGTCGCTGTGGTGCTTCGGCAGAGTCCTATACATGCCAAGCGATGCGCTGCATCACCAGTCGTTGCGCTAACTTGTTTGCAGGGAAGCGCACCACGACACCGCACGAGCCATGTGGCATAGGTGGGTAGAGATACAACCGCCGCCGTGTGGAATCGCTCTGTGTAAGACCTCGTCTTTACATCGTCGCAAAATCTCCTCAAACATTCCAAAACAGGCCAGTGGTTCTTGTGGTGTAGAGTTTGATAGGTAGATAAATATTGCTAATATGAAAATGGTTTGATAGAGCTGATCAAACAATTTCCCGACCTTATACTTACCTACTTACTACTCATTGGAACCAAGTCAATGAATCCAAACATGATGCATCTGCTGTAACCTGTGAAGTAACTATCGAGGAGTTGGAGAGTCCGCAGACTGTCCTAGTTGCAGCGTCAGGTCAAGGTTACCTAATGTAAATATCAATTGTATGACTGAAATCCCTCTACACTGGCTGGAAAAAGTGCTGATTATCCTTAAATAGCTGAACAGGTTTTCATCAAACATAGCTTTGAACCTCTCGGTAGAGAGTAGTATATTCCTTGCTTAGAACCATCCCAGTTTTTTCGAAGGCAGGCGTTAATCAATCACTTCATCCATTTGAGAACTATACCTAATGACACACAGACAGACAAAGCTTTATAACATTTTGTTTTGTATTGGAGGTTAATAAAAGATGTTTGTCTACTAAAATAATTATTATTAAGTTGTATTTCATCAAGCAACATATTGCTTGTAAGTATGAAACATTATCTCTGCGGTGCAGGACATGGTTTTGGCATTTTCCCTAGAAGGCCTTGAATTTCTTTCTTTTCATCGTAACTCTTCCACATCTCATACAAATTGATGATGGTTCTTACTATTTCCTGGATCTGTAGAAGAAAAAAATAATAAATAATTATCCTACACTTTAGGACCTAAACTCTAAAGTATACTTACTAGTAAAAATCTTATCTTTCATCTATTGTTTTTAAGAACTGATTTTAATGAAAGTTTTACCTGAAATTACATTTACAAAAGTAATTTATTGAACCTAAATAACACACTTTTGACTTTTAAAATTTTAATAAAGTATCTTAATTTTTTCAATTAACTTATATTTAATTACTTGTCTATTTAAAAATATGAAAATGTTAAAATTTATGTAAACACATAATATATTATAAGCTTTTAATTAACAAAATACAAATGCAATTCTGGATGAATAAGGGACCGTTCAGATAGACCGGCGCGGAGAGCATCGGAGAGCATTTCTTTTTTCACACAGACCGGCCGTTTAAGTTTGCTCTGCTCTCCGCGCCGGTCTGTGTGAACGGACACGCGGATGCGTTCGGAGCCGAGCGTACGCTCTTGGGCCGGATGGCAGAGCAATTCGGCCTACGGTCGGCTGTGCGAGCATGAAAGAGCACGCGAACGGAGCCGGTCGGATGCTCGAGCACGAAAGAGCACGAGCATAGAGCAGCCGACCGGCTCGACGAGCAGCCGAGCGGCTGCTCATAATATTTCACACAGAGCGTACTGGGAGCATCCTCTTATCATAAAAGAGATAAAACGTAAAAATAAAGCTTATTTCAATGTCTTAAGATTCTATTTTAAATGCGATTAAAATTTGCTCTGCTCTCCGCGCCGGTCTATCTGAAAGGTCCCTAATGATGATTTGAACTTACTTTATCCATATCAACATTTAGCTCCGCAAACCAGGGCTTCAGGTTCTCTTTACCCAACATTACAGAAGCTATATGAAGGGCACTTATGGCAATCTGTAAGTAATTATAATATTTAAGTAACATTATTGCAATATTAACTACTGATAAGAGGATGTATAAGGATTATAGTGAAATTGAATGAAATATTTTTAGGTATATGCCCATCTTCAAACGCTTAAAGTTATTAACCAATTTCACCCGCAACTTCAATAAGTTACCATTGTGAGTTATTACATTTGTGAGTGAAGTTAGCAGCAAATATCAAGCTGTGCCTGTTAGAATTTGGATAAAGTAATAGAGTAATAGTTTTTGAGCCATTACTATTCAACAACTTTAGATGAAAGTCTATATTATGTGAAGTGCTTTCAAGTAAAATAATATACACTGAAAAAAGATACATGTGTATCTTCACATAACTCTAGACATAAGATTGTGAAACTTTAGGAAAAATGTATGACAAAAGCTTCAATTTTCACGTGGCTTAAGTATTTCGTATCCTACAGAGTTATCTGTCGAAAAACCTTTATAGATTTGATAAAATATGAACATATTGGCAATAAAATTTGATGTAAAAACAAATCTCATCAATCTTCTATTTCTGTAAAAAATATGTTCGAAAAAAAAGTTGCATAAAAAATTATATACTTGACATCATTTTCTATGAAAAACTGGGACATATTCTGATATATTGCTCCCAAGAGTAGTACCTGATAAGGGGGATAAAGTAAGCTAACATCAGTTCTCAGTGAGTCATTAACAATTCTCCAAGCATAGGTGAGAATTTGATCATCCTGCACTTGTGTGTGTATGTCTTGCACAAAGAGCAATAAAGGCCTATATGGTTGGTAGACTATCAGACAACAATCCAAATTTTCAAGTAAATAAAATTCACACTCCAATATGTGGTTCGTCCTGTAAGGAAACTCCTGTTGCCCGTATGCATAGCTAAACTTGTTCTTAATTACTGTTTGACATGTAGTTATCAGTCTTGAATTAGAAATGACACCAAACTCTTCCACTTTAGAGGCGAGGAACACACAAGTGGGCGCTAACAGCAATGGATCTATACATTTTAACGAGTTTCTAGCGTAGAATCTTTTAAAGTAGACGGTAGCGGTGGCTATCACTTGTTGCCGAAGTTTCAATTGCTCTCCCAGCACTTGTATGATGCTGGCGAAAAAGTTGAATATTTTTTGATATTCCTCCTCAGTCAGCTTTGCCAAGTCATGTTGACGATCTCGAAAGAGATCTTGTTTATCCAGTATCCACTGTTGATGATGTGAACTTTGCCAAAAGTTACCAGCCATTGTCAGGATCAGATTTTACGTTTTGGAGGCTGTTTAGGTATATATTTCAAATTATTATGCCTTCAAAACATAACAATCACTGTAGATTTTCTTTTTCATTTGTTTCGATTTATAATAAAAAAATTAAATACAATTTTATCATTTAATTGCATTTCATTTTTCATAAACAAATTCTTTTTTCACACTTCAAGTTCAAGTTCAATTATTGTCAAAATCAAATTCAGTTAACTTTGACAGTGACAAGAACACTTGATTGACAACCATAGAGACTTCTTCTTTTTCGGTTCGTCCCTTTCGGGACAGGCCAAGATCGTTGACCATACAGCCTGGACAACCATAGAGATAATAAGAGGAGGTCATAGAGATATAAACATAGAGATAATGTGGCTAATTCTGCTGTACACAATCTCTAAACTTAAACTAAATTGACAAGTTTAAAAATATTGCTATCCTTTTCCGCAGGGAACATAAAGAAAGAGATAGGAATAGATTTAGACCTGTCATTTTAGTTTAGTTTTAGAGATTGTGTACAACAGAATTAGCCACAATACCTATTTATTATTATTATCTCTATGGATATAAATAATAATATAGAGGTGCCCTAATGCCCTATAGAAAATAGTGGATTGGAAAATAGCTCAAGCTTATTGTCTCTTACACACTTATGAAAATTTAGATAAGCTTGAGCTATATTCCGATCTACTAGTTTCAATAGGACATTAGGGCGCCTCTATATTATTAATAGCGGTCCGCCCCGGCTTCGCCCGTGGTACTTAATATATGTATAGCCTATAGCACTCAGGGATCACGATCACGTACATATCCAACGGTGAAAGAATTTTTGAAATCGGTCTAGTAGTTCCTGAGATTAGCGCGTTCAAACAAACAAACTCTTCCGCTTTATTATATTATAATAATATTATTATATAGAATATAGATTCCTCAATGCAACATATTGACAAAGACAAAATTCTCGACAAAAGCTGATTTTTCTCATAGACAAAACTTGGACAAAACCATTAATACCTATACTCTGTCCAGTTCTTTTGTTGATATTTGGCAGCTCACGCCTATGAATTACCGTATTTTTTTTTGTATAACAAACAACCACAGACTATAAAACAGTTCTTGAAATACGATAAATCGATCTTATGATAAGAATAATTTTGCTTTATGTAAATATTGTTTCCGTAAAATTAATAAAAAAAAGGAAATAAAAATAGTATATATGACTCCAAGATTGATTATTTGATTGATATTAGGAATTAAGTCGAAATCTTGGAATTTAAGTTCATACCAAGAGTAAATAATAATAACTGTTCATTCCATAGATTTAGAATTATTGGTTTCCGCTGCGCTCCGACCTAGAAGAGCAGCGTGTACAAGTAAAGTGCGGCAACAAAATGTACGCCATATTACTAATTACATAATATTATTATGTTGCGTACACGGGTCAGTCTCGTTGCAACCAATGAGTGAAGTTGACGTGCTGCGTGTTGTCTTAAATTTTGCTCATAATCCAACTTAAAATGCCAGTTTGCGTAGTGAAACTATGTAAAAACAATACTGCAAGTAATATAAAAGATACTGGGTTCATCACATACCATCAATAATAATTAATTACTTAAGTTATTATTATTGTTTAAGTTTTTAATTTCAACGTGAAAATACACAAATCATAAAGGAGTCACAAAATATAAGGTCTCTTGTTAACACACGTTTTTTCCACGGTACGGCGAAACGTGGAACATTGTTAACGGCACGGTGCGTCCACGGTTCCATACAAGACTGCAACCGTAAAATGTAAAACGTGGCCTTGTGAATCAAGGCCAAGTGCTACGTTTTACCACATGAATAGATATACGTACAAAAAGGAAGCTTCATACAAACGGCCCGCTGTAGGTACACATGAGTTTTATTAACCAACGGTTCACGGACGCCCGCGTGTGACTTCCAACCGGCACAGTTGGATGACAAACGTGCGCTATGTGTGCGTACCTGCAGCGAGCCGCTTGCCGCTTCCTCCCTGTACCTATCTACTCGTGTGGTTTCATGGTCACAGTTTTGTATGGAACCATGGTCGCGCTGTGTCGTTAACAATGTTCAACGTTAATACATTTATTTATTTCATATATAATTAAAAAACTAATAAACGAATAATAATTAATATTTCAATTTTCAATGAAATATGCTCAGGTGTAAATTAAAGTTTTAAAAAATCCCCGACATTGGCCATTTTGAGGTGGCGGCCATCTTGGATTTGCATAGTGCTATTTTACTAGTCCAGCCCTTTCATTTGATACCCATATTGAGGAAGTTGGAAAAAAATATGTAATCCACCATTTTGTGGCGGCGGCCATCTTGGACCGATTTTCATCAAACATATCTGAGAACACTCCCGACTAATTCACCTTACAAACAAAAAAAATTGCATTCAAATCGGTTCACCCGTTTGAGAGCTACGGTAGAACAGACAGACACACACAGGCACATCAAACCTATAACACCACGTCGTTTTTGTGTCGGGGCCAGATGCGAAGCAGGTTTTTAACGATTTTAACCGAGCGGTTAAATTCGCATTTTTCGTTTTTAACGAGTATTTAACCGCATTTTATGGTTATTACGGTTAAATACCACCGCTAGATGTCGCTAGCGGCTTGAAATGTGTATCACGAGTTGCGCGATGATGCGAGCTTCAACTGGCGGCAAGAGGACGGGAGGCGCGGTGGCGGGGGACGAAGTAGCGCATGCCCAGCCGACACACGGCGGGCCGTGCGGCGGGCGATCGCGGTCAGTATAGCGAGAAGGAATGAGTAAGGCAGCCGACGTATGTTTAATTGATAGCATTCATGCTGAGTAAACTACTTCATTGAATTATTTAAGTACTAGCTTCTGCCCGCGGCATCGCCCGCGTAAATTTCGGTTTTTCACAAATCCCGAAGGAATCATGGATTTCCGGTTCCCGTTGCCGCTCCTTTTTCCAACCTTTATACCTACTTTCAAGGAAGTTTGCTATAATAATCTACCTATAGCTGTAGCTATACATTTCGGTTTTGAAATGAATAATAATTTTTTTCAAAGAAAAAAGAACCGACTTCAAACGAGTCGAACTAAAAAGTTTAAAATAATTTTTTATTCATTTAGATTGACGATTAAACTAGCCCCATGTTGTTGGTACTCAAACTTCTTATTTTCGCGATGTCTATGTGCTCACGTGGTCAGATTTTTGAAAGCTTATATCTCCGAAACTATAGGCTGCAGTACCATGTTGTTGGTACTCAAACTTTTTATTTTTGCAATGTCTCGACTAATTCATCTTTCATACAAAAAAAAAACCGCATTCAAATCGGTTCACCCGTTTGACACACACACACACACACACAAACACACACACACACACACACAAACACACACACACACACAAACACACACACACACAGACATAGTTCAAAAAACAAAATTTTAGCAACCTATAACTATCTATATAGAAAATCACAAAAAAAACAACTCTCTTAACCATTAACAAGGGCTATGGAATGGCTTGCACCGGTTTTTCTGCTTGTTTCACTCCTAGCGAACCATATTATACAGATTCTACAGTTCAGATTCAGTCAGATTCTAGTCAATACGTACTTTTTATATCTAGATAAAATTATGTAACGCTATTCAGGCTTACTTACCATTTACATATAAGTTACAGTTACCTACCTTTATTATATTTTATGTGTAGGCACTAAGGTAGGTACTATGTGTAAATAATATCTAAACAAAAAAAAAATATTTTCCTTGTTTTATTATTTATCGGCAGTTGACAGTCGATATTAAATCGCTGTCCCAACACTATTGTACTAGGAACTTTGAGTTTGTTCTAGAAAAAACCATTCAGATATCGCTGACTCTATCCCCGCAGTTCGCGCTCTCCGCTAACTTTGATGACCTAGTGACTATACTAAATTATCAACATGTGGTATCTAAGTAGGTGATCTGTGGTTTACGTTAAATTACTCATAATTAAAGAATTGGGTTATATGTATATTTCGCTTTAAATATTATTTATAATAACATTTAAAAATTAAATGAAATCTTTATATATATACAAGAAAAGATAGAAAAACTTTACCCTTTTTCGTTGTCGCAGTCGGGTATTTAACCGTTAAAAACTGCATTTTATGGTATTTAACCGTAAATTTGGTAAATTAACGGTATTTAACGGGGTTTTTACAACTATAGTCGGGGGTTAAAAATATTTAATTAAATCGATTGAAAGTTCTTTATAAATAAAATCGATTATTATTTCAAATGGCATCGTTAACGTGTGAGAGCGTCACTAAACTCGTTTTTTTGACATCTGCCAAAAAGCAATTAAAGATTTGGACAAAGTATAGGTTCACATTGTGTCGGGGTGTGTCGTGGCTAGAGCTTCCATTACGTATTACGTAATTACGCAATTACGTAATTACGGACCAAATTAAGGACTTTCATAATTCCGTAACTGAAGGTTAAAATTACGTAATTACGTAACTGTATAATATTAATTTGAAAGACAAATGTTATAATTTAACCCGGCGTGAATGAGGTGAGAAATTGTTACACCAGCTATGAGGTGGGTATGAGATACCCAAAATTTTGGTGTTCAATTTTTAATACTATGATTGTGTAATTAGGATTTATGCTTGAACTATATAAATAATAGTATCCATTCAACAAGATTAGTAAATAAAATACCAGCATTAAGTACAAAAAGCGTTATTTTTTATTAAAATAACAAAGTATCTTTTTCTTTGAAAAAATACAAGTTTAGGTAATAACTTCTTTTCCCATAAAATCTAACAAAATTTCAATTTCTTTAGTAAATTAATATAACAATAGTGTCTTCTAATTATTATAAATCAAAAAGGAACTGAAAAGTCTTATGAGATCATGTTACAGAGCACGATGTGACGTACCCCAGCCACATGTACACACGTGTATCTACCGTCACCGCCGGCGCAACACTAACCTCGATACTGTACCTCGAGTCTCGACCCTCGCACCCTTACCTCCAGCTACTGAAATGATAGGACTCGCATGGCAACAGTAACATTAACACTGGAATTCATAGTCGAGAAAGGGGCTCCTTTAGAGGACTATTCAGACGCCATGTGTCAAATTCAACCTTTATGCATTTCATAGACAAAAGGATGCCCCGTTGAGACCATACCGTTGAGACAGCCGTTATGGGCTGAATGCTGAATGACCGAAATCCGTGAACCAAACTGTCTCCTTGTTTTGTAATTGTATTTCTGAGTTATAATTCTTGTGATTTTTATTAAAATGCAAGTTGATAGTGACTTTGTTCTTATATACGACCTCATAACAGATGAAGCTTTGCGCTAAATACGAGTCATTTCGGTGCCCAAACGATATATAGGTATTCACAATCACCTAAACCCCATAGAATTCTATAGTGACATGAATTTTATTGGTCCAATTCTATAACTTTTTCTCGTTTTAAAAGGGACATTATTCATTTTCGTCGGCAAAAAATGAAATTTTTATTGTGGTCATTGTTTTATTCTTAACAGACTTTCAAAAAGGAAGAGGTTCCCATGTCTGCGTGTGTTGTTTTTACTAAGTACCTAATTATGTATATGTATTAATATAATTGAAATGTTCCAAAATCATTTTCACACACAGTGACAGTAGGTAAACACGCAACGCGCGCCAAACAGTCAAAAAATTTGATGACAAAAACACAGAATAGCGGAGCAAAAAATCACAACATCCCTAAGAATAATCGACAACACGTGTTACATTATAAGCGATATTGTGTGAAACTCTGTTCAGCTAGCGGATTCTCTAGCAATTGTTTATGAATGGCAAAGAAGGTTGATTCAATATTCGACCCCTACACGAATGTTGAATGGTGGATTTAAGGGACTGTTCACCTCTTGAAGTTACTTACCTATTCAGTTGTTGTAAGTCGTGGCGCGACAGAATGCTGTCGGTTTCGTATCTTAAATTTAGTATGGCTACGTTCAAAATCTTTCTGAATTACGAAGAACTACCCAAAGGATGTCGTTCAGAGCCGCCTGTATAACTGCTAACGGCGGTCATTTTGAAAACGTGATTAATTAATAAGTATTTAATTTTAAATAAATGATAATTCACACTGGTTTTTATTTCCTTACATTTCAATTATCTTATCAAATGAAAAGAGTGATTAAATTTGGGGATTTAGTGCTACACAATAACAACCAGTTTGCTTTAACTGCGCCATCCCTTTTTTTGACCGGAGAAGGGTCACATTTCAAGAGTTTGTATTTTGATATATATTTGAGATAGCTATAAACATTGTTCTAATAAATTGTAGGTAATAATATGTAGTTTTATAATAGTTTGTAGGACTGTGCCTCTTTTAGATCCTAAAACACACGTTGGGCAGCCAGTGTAGGGCTGTGGGCTTTGAAATTAGAGTCCAGCGTTGAGTAAAGTTGTTTAATGGGTCACTTTGTCACAAAAATACGAGAGTGCGGGAACGCGGGGCGCTGCGTAAGCGACGTGTGTTCGCTAAGCAGACGAGAAATCGACTGACTCCCTCGCTGGCGCGGCGTTTATATTACGCCAGCGTATGAGTGAGAGGTCCGAAAACCGTTAAAACACCCATGCTCTCTCGCATGGGTGAGTGAAGAACAGTTGCAACTACGAATATACTTCTCGAGCCTGGACCTCAAGTATTGTAAGGCTTAGTACATGCATGCGGCTTAAAGGCAGTTACTCATCACGCTATACACTCCCCCTCGAGTTCGTGAGAACGCCCTCGTTCATGAACTCGCTTAAAACTAGTTAACAAACAGGACAAGCATGTTTCCGAGGACGTCCCCTTTTACGCTTAGGAACTACAGGACGAGGAGGCGAAGAATCCCGGCTAAAGAATCGTGTAAGCTCTGAAGAGTGAAATTTACCTAAAACCTCGGTAGGCGAATCCAAATTTGAAATAATATAAGCAGTAGGGCTGACTCGTTCTTTGACCACATAAGGGCCGTCCCTTTTTGGAATGAACTTAGATGTAACATTTTTCGCAGCGTGGCTAAGGACATGTGACTTTAAGAGCACCTTGTCACCAACTTCGAAAACATCGCCAGGCCTACGGGAACAATCTGCGAACTCCTTTCGCTGATCCTGTTGAGTAGAAACTCGTTCCCTAACTGCAAAAATTGAAGCAGACGAAAGACGTTGCTTTAGCTCGTCGAACGCACGAGCTTTGTCTGAGCTCCAACTCCAATGTTGATTTTTCTTCAACAAACGTGTTAAAGGTTTTGCGACAGCTGAAAAATTCGGAATAACTCTGCGGAACCAGGAACAACGCCGAATAAATTTGCGAAGCTGTGTCCGAGACGATGGTGTCTTCATCTCTAGGACTGCACGAACCTTGTCATTGTCAAACGACTTGGGAACCAATAAAGCCGGAGACATCCAAGCTGAGTCGCATTCTTCCATGCTGCCATCAGCTAACGTTTTGTCGAGCTCGATCCGCATTGCGTCCTTCTTGGCCGGAGTTACCCTGTAAGGCGGGACAGCAACAGGCGGATGATCGCCGGTATCAACAACGTGTTCGGCGAAAGGAGTCTGCACTCCCCCTAGCTCGAAGATGTCCTCATTCTCTACGAGGAGACTGGCAAGAAACTCCCGCTGTTCATTGGTAAGCGAAGTCGCCTCATCGTCCCGCAGGACATTAACCGACGAACACGGAGCGAGAGATGACACTTGTTCGAACGTCATGTCGAACTTTTGCGAACTATCCGCGAAGTGCCATTTACGGTTGCCAAAGTCAAAGACTAAATTAAATATAGACAAAAAGTTAATACCTAACAAACTTTCATTATTGTTAAAGTCAGGAAAAATTAAAAATGGAACAACCTTAGTTCTGTTATGCAGTGTCACCTCTAGTTCCGTTGTCAATACATTCATTTCCCTAGCAACACCATCCGCCAACTTAACAATCTGTGTTGACGGCACTAACGGGTGCTTCATGTTACGAAGGAGAGCGTACAGCGTGTGACCCGCGATGCAGCTTTTAGCTGCCGAATCTACGAGTGCAGTGCCCCGCTTTCCTAACAAGGAAATATTAAGTATAGGACGACGATTAAGTATATCACTAGAACTAGGATTAGGTAATACACAAGCATTAATATCCGAAACAGAACAAGTATCGTTAACATTATTATCCACAAAAGTGTTAGAAAAGTTATTACAAAAACCCCCTGTCGCAATCGCAGGGTTACCTTTTTCCGCTAGAGTCGTAGGTACATACGCAACGGACGTGAAATTTGCGCCGGACGGGTCTGGCGACGACGTCTTACGCGCGGCGGACGCTTTCGGCGTCACCGTGCAGAACGGTTTGCGCGCGCTGTAGACGCAATTTTTCGTAGGTATATGGTTTATGGAGTAAAATGTCTCTACGCTAGACACATTGCACTTTTTACACTGAGATTTAATTACCCCTGGTGATCCGCAAGTGTAACACTTCACTTCACTTTGTGGTTTGTTTTTATTAGCTAATTTATCGCAATTAATTTTAATGTGCGAACGCGATTTACAGTACGCACAGAACAGTCTATCCTGTTTATTAATTTCCTTGGGATGGATTTCGTTCCGGACGGGAACGGACGGCGTAGACGAACTCGAGGAGTTACTCTGCAGGGCTGTCGGAGGCTTCCTCTTTGGTGCCTCTTCAGCCACCTTCGAACCCGGGTTTTTGCCCTCGGTTAAAGAGTCCTCAATGGCCCTAGCTCTCCGGAGTAAATCGTCGAAGCTTTGAACACTTTCGCGATCCAAACGCTTTCTGATCCGTCGATCCAATAAGGCATAAGTGATATCCAACTCAACTTTCTCGTTGAGGTCGCCTTCCGGCAACTTAGCTAAGAGAGCACGCGCCTTGGAAATGAATATGTCCGTGTTTTCATCACCTTGGGACATTTGAAATAATTCTCTGTAGACAACGAAGGGGGGCCGCCTTGCACCAAACGCTGAACGTAGACGTAGCAACGCGTCTTCCCATTGCGTTGTGGATCTTCGTAATCCTTGCCACCAGCGAGCTGCATCATGAGTAAGTAGGAGCGAAAAACCTTTGAGAGCATTGTCATCCGTGATCTGCAGGCAGTTCTTGTAGACCTGAACAGCGTCGATGAATGCCTCCACGTCATCACTGCTGGAACCACTGAAGCGAGCTGAACACTTGGAGAAGTTGGAGCTGGTCGAAGACAGGACCGGACGATCCGTTGAGAGAATAGGTGTAGAAGAACGAACTTCCCTCAGAAGCCTCTCGCACGTGTCCGCATTTGTTTGCTGGATTGTACTTAAAAGCGAGTGAAGTTGGGCTGACGTCATAGTTAAGTTTTCTGACGAGTCGAGCCTCTGTTCTTCTGAGCCAATGCTCCGCCTTGTTCTTGGCATCTTGTATAGACGAAGAAAAACCGTTAGGCAGTATATACCTATAAAACGATTTACGATTTACCCGAAACAACACATTTACCCGAAACGTATAGGAACACGTAAGTAGGTATGGCTTTATAACGAACTCCGCCGCGATCGCGATGTTATTTACGCGCGCGAGAAACCGGTTTTCACTGGTAATGTTCTCTTCGCGAACGGCACAAATAGGTATAAAGTTTTACGTAAGTTATAAGTTCACTAAAACCCCGAAAAACACTTTGGGCGTCCAGTGTAGGACTGGACTTGTTTTAGACCCAAAGCCCCACGTTGGGCGCCAGTGTAGGACTGTGCCTCTTTTAGATCCTAAAACACACGTTGGGCAGCCAGTGTAGGGCTGTGGGCTTTGAAATTAGAGTCCAGCGTTGAGTAAAGTTGTTTAATGGGTCACTTTGTCACAAAAATACGAGAGTGCGGGAACGCGGGGCGCTGCGTAAGCGACGTGTGTTCGCTAAGCAGACGAGAAATCGACTGACTCCCTCGCTGGCGCGGCGTTTATATTACGCCAGCGTATGAGTGAGAGGTCCGAAAACCGTTAAAACACCCATGCTCTCTCGCATGGGTGAGTGAAGAACAGTTGCAACTACGAATATACTTCTCGAGCCTGGACCTCAAGTATTGTAAGGCTTAGTACATGCATGCGGCTTAAAGGCAGTTACTCATCACGCTATAAGTTTAAAAAACAATAATATTCATTGGACATTTTTCGGTATTATGAGGCGAATAATCAAAAAATGTCGTGAATTTTCTTTAAACTTTGAGTTAATGTATTTATTTTTAAATTGTTTCATTTTATTTTAGATAGATTTAATATCTTGAATTGATAAATTATGATAACAGCTAGTAAATAAAAAAGACAGAATGAAAAAAACAGTAAAAACAAAAAAAATATATTTAAAAATACCGCAGCAAGTCAGGAATCTCAACAAAAAAAAATCAAAAACCCAGTAAAAAAAACTATATGGATTAGACCTCTAGTTTAAGGTTATTTGTTATTAATTTTGTCCAAATATTCAATGAACGCCGGGCGGTCACTTAGCCCTGGGACACATTGTATATTTACACTGAAATTACATCGCACAGCCTTAATTTAATGTTTAATTTGCGGAAAATTTTATTTACATAAAGAAAACATTACATAAACAGCTAAATGTGAAGTAAAGCCATCTCGGTCAGCTAGGCAAAACAGCCTTTAATAGATGGCTATTATAATTAAGCTGTCTATGTAATGTTTTCTTTATGAAAATATAATTTCGCACAAATTAAAAATTATATTAAGGCTGTGCGATGTAATTTCAGTGTAAAATGTAAATATATAATCCATTCGCTCTTGAATGGTAACATGAAGTTTAGTATGGAAAACGTAACACCTTAAGAAGCAATGAGACGCCACTAATAATGCAGATTGTAATTAGGTCAGTGACACCAGTGGACACCAAATGGACACACATTGCAAGATTCTGAGATTTGAGCTTTGTGCCAACTCAAGGGCGGCCGTAGCCAACTTTAGCCATTGAATTATAGTGTACTGAATAGTACCTCAATGACTTTAGCCAATGAAATCGCGCTTCTATTCGACCGGTGTAGAATCATTATAGAATCAAATGTTGTACTAAGTATTTTAGGTATTATTTCCGCTAACATAATAATAGAATAACTCCCTGGGTGACACTGGTGTGAATGCACTCCACACAATCTGCAACAAAGTGTGGACTACCGGCGAATGGCCGAAGGACTGGACAGATTCAATCATACTACCTCTTCACAAAAAGGGTTCCACAAAACTATGTGATAATTACCGCACTCTAGCCCTTATTTCACACGCAAGCAAAATTCTGCTCCACATTCTCAACAAACGTATCTGTTATTATTTGGACTGGCAAATCCCGCAGGAGCAGGCGGGTTTTGTCGAAGGAAAGGGTGCGCGTGAACAAATAAATGTAAGACAGATCATTGAGAAAGCATATGAATACAATACGCCTGTTATCATGTGTTTTGTTGACTATAGCAAGGCGTTCGACTGCGTCAACTGGAATTCCTCATGGAGAGTGTTAGGAGAACTTGGCGTGCCAAAACATCTTATAGCGTTGGTCCAAACTCTGTACTGTAAAAGCCAAGGAGTTGTCAGAATCGATGAAATGATGTCCCATCCATTCAAATTTGAAAAGGGTGTGCGTCAAGGCTGCATTCTTTCGCCCATTTTATTTAATGCATATGGCGAATACATCATGAGGCAAATATGTGACCAATGGCAGGGAGGCGTACGCATCGGTGGAGCGAAAATAAATAACCTCCGCTATGCTGACGATACAACGATTCTGGCCGCAGACGAAGCTGAAATGGTAACACTACTGGGAAGAATGCAACTGATCAGCAAGGACTTGGGTCTGTCTATCAATAATTCGAAGACCAAAATTATGGTAATAGACAGGAAGAATAACTTAGAGTTTACTGGCGCACTCAACTTACAAATAGTCCAAGAATTCGTTTACCTCAGGTCCACCATTACAAATAACGGTTCCTGCGAACTGGACGTGCGTAGGAGAATTGGAATGGCCAAGAATGCCATGTCCCAGCTACAAAAAATTTGGAGAGACAGGAAAATATCGCTCAAGACGAAGACTAGACTTGTACGCACACTCGTCTTCTCCATTTTCCTCTATGGGGCTGAGACATGGACCCTAAGATCTGCAGACCGCAAACGTATTGACGCATTCGAGATGTGGTGCTGGAGAAAAATGCTCCGGATCCCATGGACAGCCTTTCGGTCCAATGCATCTATACTTGCCAAACTGAAAATAAGAACAAGGCTCTCTACCATCTGCCTCACGCGAATACTAGAGTACTTCGGACACATTGCCAGGAAAGACCGAGATAACCTTGAAAAACTAGTCGTCACTGGCAAAGTGGAAGGAAAAAGATTACGTGGCCGTAGTCCGATGCGTTGGTCCGACCAGCAGGGTTATTTTGTAACTTGGTGGCTATCAAAAGTTACCAACAAATACTTGTCAAACGCGTAATTCGTATTCTGTAACATCAGTGTACAACCGAAATGACGTCATAGCCACTGAAACTTGGTGCTATCCACTTTAGGGATGTGATAGCCACCGGAAGTCAATTTTTCACGTATGTTTTCTTATCGATAGTTTAAAATGGGTATTCAGTAAGCAAAGTGACAGCTAATAGTTGGTAACTTTATAGGCACGGTGCTATGCTAAATGTCAAATCATAGAAACTACTCCACAGCAGTTTTTAGTGTTAGCCACTATAATTCGACCGTGTTATATAGGATGATGATTATAATTGCAACCTTAACAAAATAAATGCTCACAATTTTAGTTGCATAATAATCTTAATATTCGATTCGAAGGTTTATTATTTACTAATAACAGTCTTCTAAACACAATTAATGCTGGAACGAATATTCTTAGTTATTTTTAAAACGTGATAGTGTCAATTTATCACGTAAAATATTAAACTTACCTAATAATATAGGTAATATGGACTACATAACTGCTGAAACAAAATTAGGTGGGAGTGGACTTTTGCAGTTGCTTCCTTTGGTTGGTTCAGCTGGTGAATTTGTGTGGATTTATAACTACATAAAGTTAACCTCAGTGTTTTAAAGTTTGGTGAAAACGACTACGCACGTACCAACGTAATTCCTAGGTACAGAAGTTCTCATTACTTAGATCAAATGAAATAAGTAAGTGTCTGCAGCATCACACCTATATATGGTACCTATTGATCAATTTTGAAGTTATCATCTAAGGAAGTGGAAGAACGGCTGATAAATCTTTACAGTTGGTACTTAGAGGATCATTAAAGAATCCTAGCATCCGACTGGTTGCATCACGATTCACAAATTAAGATTCCCTGGATGTTCCTAGAGGTATCTAGGTAGGTACATGAGTAACAATACAAAGACTTTCATATCTAGTATCTAATAATATTAATTTCTTGTAAGTTTGGCTCTAGTGACATGTGAAGCCTGATTGAGATCTATAGAGCATACTCTGACTACTTAAGACTGAAGAAAGAGTTAAAACAGGACATAAACATGCCCCTGACATAAATCTACCTCTTTTTAACTCCAACTTGAGTCTGAGTACACCATAAGTAGGTAGATCTCAACCTGAGACTATCACTGTTTGGGATAGTATTGTAGGTACAGATTCTACTGTAGCTGACAAGAATTCAGCAGTTACTATTTCCAAAAAGCATTTAGCAATTATACCTACAGTATATTGCTAGATATCTCAACAAATCATTATGTAGGTACTATATTTAATCATTAAGTTGGTACTATAATGTGGTATTTTCTATAATAATATTGCATGGCATTCATGCAATATTATTATAGAATTTCAATAATTGTATAGTAATTACCTACCTCTATTTTTAGGGCTCTGTACCCAAAGGGAGTCCTATTAATGTCACTCTGCTGTCTGTCTGTCTCTAGCTCGTAGATGAAATGAGTTGCAATCCTGAAATTTTGTTATTTGGTGTACAATATTGACCCAAAATCAAATATGGAATTAAAAATTGAATTACATTATTTTTCAGGGGGGCTTCCATATATGAAAAAGGAGCTTGTGGGATATCATTATTTAGAGCTCATTGAGTAGAGTAGGTACCAATATATATTTTTTAATTTTTTGCTTTAATAAATAAGGAAATGACCATCAAATTTGTCAGTTTTAGACTATTCTTGTGAGGAGGGCTATCTCAAAAACTAAACCAGTTAGGAATATGAAATTTCAGTAAGTATATTATGTGCCATATACTGTATTTAAACAACAAATAATGAAAACAACGATTCATAAAGTAGTTTGTATGCTGTAACCAAAACAAATGAACATTTTTGGGTTTTTCTTTAAGAGTTGTTGCAATGTCTAGCTCGTAAATTAACTATTTTTACACACAAAATATTATTTTGTTCATGTATGGAACCCTAAAACCCGAAGCCCGACTCGCACTTGGTAGATTTTTTAATAAATTGATTTCACAAAGTATGTTGATTGTATGTATCACTTTACCTACCTAAATGTAAAGGTAAAAAAATCTGTACAGTAGGACATTGTGGCTATTTCTGTTGTACACAATCTCTAAACTAAACTAAATTGACAGATTTAAAAATAGTGTTATCCTTTTCCGCAGGTATCACTGTGAAAGAGATAAGAATATATTTAGCCCTGTCATTTTAGTTTAGGTTTAGAGATTGTGTACAACAGAATTAGCCACATTTGTGTATCTAATAATTCTTTATATTTTCAAATAAGACCGCTAAAAAGACCCCATTTACCACACCTTTTCTCTTTCAGAACATTCCTCTGATCCCTTCCAACAGCATTGGAATCCTTGATGTCCACATTTTGAACGAAGTCCAATTCTGGAATCACTTGGAAGGTAAAGCAAATTAGCTTCCAAAAAGCTTGGGGTACTCTACAGAGCAAAGCGCTACTTTGCGGCCGAACACAGGCCATTCCATTTGACCAGATTCAAAAGCAGGCAGTTAGACTTCTGGACAATCCCAAACTAATCAGCTCATTGGAGGGCTTAGAGATTCGCAGGGACATTAGCTCCCTTTGCGTATTCTACCGTCTCTACAACGGGGAATGTTCTGTCGAGGAGGTGTTTGACCTAATTTCACCTACTATTTTCCAGCACCGCATCGCACGCCACCGAAAATGCTATCATCCTCACCACTTGGATCACTGACATACATCAACCAGGCATTGCGCGAGGTCATTCCTTCCGCGCACTCAAAATTTATGGAACCGACTGCCTTTGGAGGTGTTTCCACATAGGGTTGTTCGAGGGGCGGATCAACAAACTCCTAAAGCCGGCAACGCATTAGTGGTTTCTCTGGTGCTGCAAATGTTCATGGGCGGCGGTAATCACTTAACATCAGGCGATCCGCTTGCTCGTTTGCCCGCAATCCTACTAGTAATATTATAAATGTGAAAGTGTGGATGTTTGTTACTCAATCACGCCGCAACTACTAAACCGATTTGGCTGAAATTTTGAATGAAGATAGATTATACCCTGACTTAAAACACAGGCTACTTTTTATCCCGGAAAGATCCACAGTTCCCACGGGATTTGTGAAAAACCGAAATTCACGCGGGCGAAGCCGCGGGCATTCTCTAGTGAAAAATAAAAATAAAAAATTGTAACAACAGGTACTTAAATAAAACAAAATATAGTAAGTGTTTTAATTTTATTTTTAAAGTAAACCTTACATCATAATTCTTATGACTATAGCTTATACAATAAACTGCAGTCATAAGAATTATGACCACCTCCACCACCACTACAGCCTTTTAACATCCCACGGCTGGGCACAGGCCTCCTCAGTCATAGGAGATAGGGATTTAGAGCTTAGACCCGCCACGCTGCTCCAATGCGGGTTGGCGGGCTTTTATTGTCACATGATAGTGATAATAACCGGGACCGGGAGTGCTTATCAGCCTTTTTCATGTCCCACTGCTGGGCACAGGCCTCCTACGATTATTGTCACATGATAGTGATAATAAACGGGATGCACGGGGGTGAAACACTGCTACCAACTCCAGGCTCGCACTGAGAATTTATTGCTAGAAAAACCCAATACCTAACAATTATTTGCCAGACCCGGGAATCGAACCCGGGACCTTGTGATCTGCAGTCGAATATTAGACCGAGGCAATTTTTAAGAATTATGACAGCCTAATAATACTAGACTAAAACTACAAAAATAAATGACCTAACCTAACAACCTTTTTAATTACCTAAGTATGATTTATACCCTATTACTAATATTCCCCTAATCCACAAATAAGTACATATACTAATTTAATACTAACTGTATTAGGTGTTGTCCTATCAACTTAGGTATTAATAATAGAGAAAAACAAGCTATAATTTAAGAAAAATTAGACAACTTCATTATTGAAATAAGCCAGGGAGTCATGCTTACACATATTAGTCCATATCTTAAAAACTACTCCACCGATTTTGATAATTGCACTGTTCCCTAAGTTGAAGTAAATATAACAGTTTCAGAGAAATTCATGGACTAACATACATAATATTGTATATATACCTACACCTGCAAAATTTCCTATATTTATTTGGAAGCCCTATCATAAATGTGAATACATAGCTGTTCCAGTAATATGTGTTGAATTGATAACCTCCTTTTTTGAAGTCTATGAGCAATAATACCTACTATTAATAAGAAGGTTGTATTGGTCATTTATTATTATAGTTTTTTTGTATCATCCTACATGTTATATACTTCTGAAAACTTTATTAGTTACTATGCAAATACAAAGCATCCTTTATGGGTTTGAATAAGCAAGACAAAAATTTATATTTTAAAATATTTTTATTTTTGCTATAAGTAAGTACAGGATATAGGTAAAGAAGGTAGTTCTCTTGTATTATGCTTGATCCAATCTTTTAGTTGACATGTTACATTGTATACCTTCTGTGAGACATCTTGACAAACTGAAATTAATAAAAATATAATATATTATTATCAGAATCTGCAAACTACCTATGTACGAAAGTACCACAATCGTTAATATATAAAACAAAGTTAAGTTTGTTCAAGAACGGCTGGACCGATTTTCATGGTTTTTGATTTGTTATTGAATAACTATTAAAAGCATTGAAAAATTTACAAAAAAATAAAAGAAAAGACATTTTCCCATACAAAATATTCATTGGTTTGGCAACTCTCAAACGTTTAACGTTCATCCCATCAATACGGAACTTTCTCACAGTCTCAACCATACCTATATAATTCTTTTGTACGTGTGTTTGTCACCTAACTCCTAAATGGCTGGATCAATAATTTGGATGAAATTTTGTGTGTTTCAATGCGTTCGGATAGTTTAAAAACACAATTATCAAGTAGGTACAGGTAACCTACTGGGTTCGTCGTTGGATCTGTGGGTGTGGCGTACACTGGACGATGTCTGCTGGGTCCCCTAGTGAATAAATAAATCCTCATGAAATGAAATATTTTCGCAATATGTAGGTAGGTGCATCCTATGTCTTGTTGTTAAAGCTTTGTGCCAAACATTGAAATTGGTAGAGAATTGAGAAGTTAAGCTTACTGGCTCACCAAAAGCAAATAAGAAAGTAACAAACATACATTTAAACTCACTATACTTAACTATTAAGTACCTACCTAATATTGCGAATGAATGAATTTTACTCACTGTATAATCTTGAATGTTACCAAATTTTCTGTAAATGCAATGACATCTACAAAGTTCTCAATAATACAGTGGAGTAGGTATCTGACAATTGTTTTAAGCGGGGTTTAGATTAGCAAGTAAACTTGCAGAAAATGACTTCCGCAAGCTATTTCTAGTGTAAACAGTCACGGCAAGTCACAAGTGTAAACACCATTTTGAAACTTGTGGCAAGAACTTGCCATTTATTCTGCTTGCAAAATAAAGTTAATACTTGCTAAGCAAGTACAGGGAGTTATGAGACACAAAGAAATTTTACGCTGCATATTCCATATATTATAACTTGGAACCCGGATTACACAGGAATCTTTTGACGTCCGGATTATCATCTGGGGTACATTAAAAGTTGTGTTTGTCTGTCTCCGAAATGCTGGACCAATTTTGATGGGACTTTAATTGGGAAAACTTTAGTGATGGGAAAGAGACTCATTATTGTAGTTCCATTTTAATGCGCGACTTTTAATTGTATGAGCTCAAGGGAGCTTAGGAAAGACAAAGAGTTCCCTCGGGATTATTAAAAACCAATATACACGCGAACAAAGTCGCGGGCATCCGCTTGTTTTTAATACTATGTGCTTAATAACACTACTATAGCAGCAGCACATATTTTTCTACAGCTTGGCATAATTTATTACAACTGTCTCAATCTGAGTCCTCTGTCAAATGACTTGCAAGCAATAATTATGTACTAGTGTAAACATTTTTCCAAGTACTTGCACAAGTTATTTTGCACGCTGCTTGCAGAAGCAACTTGCGATAGAAATATTGCGCGTAGTGTAAACAGCTCTGCAAGTACTTGCGGAATAACTTGCGAGAAGTTCTTGCTGGTCTAAGCACCGCTAAAGTTATGTGAAATTACAATTTATAATTAAGTACCTATGTGATCCTTGAGACTTCGTCCACTTGACATGATTTTGCGGGATATGTAGTACTCTTTGTATATCTAGTACACAAAGCTCTAACTGTGCCCAATTTCGTCAAATTCGGTTGAATCGTGAAAAGGATACCTACAGACACTTTCACATTACTACCTATTGGAAGTAAGTTTGAGGTTAGCATAACACTTTCACATAAAACCACTAATAATGTCCTCCTACGTACTTAATCGTCATTTTCAGTAATACAAAAACCACTTTTGTATAGATTTTAGGTTAAAAAACTAAATAGTTCATCTATAATTTTATTATTGTTGCAATATTTATAAAACCTATGTAGTTTTATATATAGGTAGGTAGTGATTATGTGTGACCATCTCAAAAATGGTGAATCTCCCCGACACTGCCAAAAAAATCTGCCAACTCGATTCCGGAAAATGCTAAAAATATGCCATCATATTAATAGAAAAAAAAAATTCATATGGGGACTGGAATGAATAAATAAAATAAGTGCTAAAAAATTCTTAAACCAACCTAAAATATATTTATTTTTTTATTGTATTGTTTCGCTTATTATTATAATATTGCGTCAAGATTTATTTATAATTCTTCATTTTGTTTATTTTCATTATCTATACAATGATTTTAACAACATCTTTTTAATCATTTCTTTCGTAGGAAGAAATACAGTCCCTGTGTTCTATAATTAATATCTTCGGCAGTACATAGTTTGTAGATAGTACATGTTTATTTGGGAATCTGTTTATTATTTTTGATTTAAGTGCTTGTGAGAATATTTTCTCACATCAGGCATTTGATATTGGCAAACATAAGGGACCGTTCAGATAGACCGGCGCGGAGAGCAGAGCAAATTTTAATCGCATTTAAAATATAATCTTAAGACATTGAAATAGGCTTTATTTTTACATGTTAACTCTTTTATGATAAGAGGATGCTCGAGGATGTTCCCAATACGCTCTGTGTGAAATATATGAGAGCAGCCGCTCGGCTACTCGTCGAGCCGGTCGGCTGCTCCATGCTCGTGCCCTTTCGCGCTCGAGCAACCGACCGGCTCCGTTCGCGTGCTCTTTCATGCTCGCGCAGCCGACCGTAGGCCGCATTGCTCTGCCGTCCGGCCCAAGAGCGTACGCTCGGCTCCGAGCGCATCCGCGTGTCCGTTCACACAGACCGGCGCGGAGAGCAGAGCAAAATTGAACGGCCGGTCTGTGTGAAAAAAAAAAAATGCTCTCCGACGCTCTCCGCGCCGGTCTGTCTGAAAGGTCCCTAAGAGAGCTAAATTGCAAAGTTTGCAACATTATGATATTTTGGAGCTTCATTTGCATCCTACATTTTCCCAATTGCTCTCCAGAATTTATCTACACTTAAACTTGTATTGGTGCCACCTCCGCCAGTTTTAAAAAAATCGCTTACCTACACTTTTATCGAATTTCATTTGACGAAATTCGTCGTCTACTTTTTGAAGACTTTTCATCTACTCTATTGGGAAATTCATTTGAAGTGTTTATAATTAACACAAATCCTTTGTAAACAACATGTTTGTGGATCTAAAAACTGTAAATCTTTAAAAACACTGCTCAGTGATAAACGTGTAATTGATTGCAAAGTTTAGTCAAAAATGTTTGCATTCTTTGAAGGAAAGATGGAATTCGAGGTTTGAGATTCACATCTGCAGATTTCTCATAGAGGTAAAAAAATTACATTACAAAAATAAAATTTCCTAGTAACTACTTAAATCATACAAAAATTTAGTAAATAAACATATAATCATGAGTTTTTTCTTTTAATTTCAAAAATAATAAGGATTTCCTTGAAACCTGCCATAACCTGCCACTCTCTTAAATCGTCAGTTTATTCTGCCAGAGTTAAAATTTAGGAGCCAAATCTGCCCAAATGAAAGAAATCTTCCACAAATGGTCACACTGGATTATATTTCTTGATAAACACTGCCACAGACGAACTAATAATACCTACGTATACCGTCCAAATTAAAGAGTCTTTAAAATGTTCGTATGCTATTGCTCGGACGGTTATATTTAATTTGGTCGCATAATATCGATAGTTTTTATTCTATTGTTTATGGTTTCACATAGCCACTAGGCACCAAGGCGTTACTGAATAACGTTTTCGGTTAGCAACTTTCGCCGGTGTCGTACCGGTGTACAACTGAAACTCAGTTAGCAACTGTAGCTGTCAAAAATACAGAATAACCCTGCAGATTCGCACCACACTCGAATCCACAGTATACGATGCTCTCCAAGTAGCTGGAGATAGGAAGAGATGGCGTACCATCGTGAAGAATAAGGTCATGAGTGGGGGTGGTCACGACCCTCAGACATGAGGAATACGACTGAAGGAG
The DNA here is from genome assembly GCA_920104075.1 of Melanargia galathea. NCBI lineage: Eukaryota > Metazoa > Arthropoda > Insecta > Lepidoptera > Nymphalidae > Melanargia > Melanargia galathea. The sequence continues at coordinate 16,200,653 of OV049863.1, read as the reverse complement.
GAGGAAGTGTTGTACCTACCTAATAGTCAGTATTTATTAAGGTACCTATAACTTTAGATTAAACCTTGAAATTGCAAGTTCTATTAGGTAAATACAACAACGTAATCATTGTAATCTGAAATTAATTTTGTGTAAAACGATCGATCGACTAAAAATCGATTTCAATTTTCAATATATAAAGGCATTTGGTTAAATATTTAGAACACTTCAAAAATAAATGTTTTCTAATGATGACGGCCTATTATCTGATTGGAGTCATATTATGGAATTTAGCTGTTGCAAAATCAGAACTACAATTAAGCCAAATATGTAAGTTGTGTTACTTAAATACTTACATTAAAAAATATGCAAAATTATTAAAAAATGTGCACAGCAAGATAAGTTATTAATGCTGTAATTACGCCAAGTAGGTACTTACCTAGTAAATTATAGTCTAAACACAAATAATTCCACAGCCGCATTCTCTTTGATACGTTTTATAATACATGGGAAAAACAATAAAATAATAACCAATATGGTCGCGTTAACCTTGCCTGTTGGCGTTTGATAAAGATAACATTACCGCACATGAGCGATAATGATTACCTATTGTTCCACGCGTTGTTGTATGTGGCCCACAGCTGTGCGATTATATTATTTTTATCGCACTCGTGCATTAATATTCACTTTACAATTTTAACAGCGCTTGATTAAAAACCACTTTACTACCAAAACAAATGCTTACCTTAACATAGTGTAGGTAGTGCATATTATTAATACAAAACAAAATGAATAGTCTGTCATGAACTCACAGAGTACATTATCTAAATGCATGAACTGATGGAGCGCGATGTGTTCTTAGATTCCTGGCTAGTTGGCCAAAAATATTATAGGTAGGCATCGAACTATTACGCTTAGAATGGAAGTTTCTAACAAACCGCTCGAAACGTAAGCTATAAACCAACCCATGTGTGCCCTGTAATTACATTTGCCGACACGCACACAAGCGCATGAGTACCTTGAGCACTGACGCGACGATAGCCTTTTAGGCTTGCTAAAAAAGGCTTATCGCCGCGTCGACGACTGCCTTTCTTTACCTATTTATTGTAAGTAGGTAGGTAAAAATTGAGTTAGAATGGTTTTTGTAATTAAAACTTTTTCATAATTCATTCAAGTAGGCTTTTTCAAAGCAATATCCCTAGTAAGTAAATAATAAAATAATACTTAAGTATTAAAACATAACCTGCGACCTACCACATGTATAGAACGATATTTTTAACTATATATTACAGTAATAAGAATATCAGTAGAATATTATTTTTTAAAAGAAATGCAGTCCATAATCAAAGTATATATTTTTTAAACTATATTAATAGCTATACAGGGTTAAATAAAAAATACCAGAAAGCTCTCGACACGTAATTGTTATCATTAAAATTAACAACTTTTGTTCTACGACTTTTCAAAATTCCGCATTAATTTTTTTCATACAAAAAAATTAAAAAAATATGTTATTTCTCTAAAGTGACATTACTCTGTGCGCACAGAGTCGAGACTCGAGACCAAGACACGTGACGTGCGTTCGTGCGGCGTTGCCGATGTTACAGAGTAGCTACAAGGAGATAATCTATGTAAACTATTGAATATTAAATATTTCACAAAATATCGAGTTAAAAAAAAAGTCGTAGAACAAAAGTTGTTAGTTTTAATGATAACAATTACGTGCCGAGAGCTTTCTGGTATTTTTTATTTAACCCTGTATAAACTGAAATATTTCTCTAATATTTGACATGTTTTGTTAGTTATATCTCTAAATTTTGGTGGAGTCACAGGAATCAGCAGCGAATTTTCTACTTAATTTTTCTTCAACCTTGCACAGTACACGGAGAGCTAGACCTCGGGCGCTACGAAGGAAAGGTGGATATTGGTGTGCTACCGGAACGCTACTTGAACATGTCTGCTGAGGACAAAAAAGCCTGCTACAATTTGCGCAGGCTACTCGAACAGCTAAGAGGATCGTTTCCCACAGGAAGTCATGGCATTCCAGCTCTAGATCCATATGTTATTAATAATATATTACCCGTACCTATTAATGAACCTTTTCTTGAGTAAGTACGATTATCTTTTTTGGTAAGTACCTACCTAAGTACAATTATATATAAGTACCTTTTTTTTTTGTCTGAAAGAGAAAACTTCATATCTTCTGTTTTCTTCAAAGCTTAGTTTCATTGGGACAAGTGAATTATATTATTTCAGTGGCGAAATTGATATTGTTCAAGTGACAATAACCGGTCTGCAAGCTTTCAAAATAAAACAGATTGAGCTTCGCCTGGACACCATCAGAAGCGACTTTATCGTCACAGTGCCATTGTTAGTTGGAGTAGGTAGGTAATATTTGTGCAGAATTTGGAAATTATTCAATATTAACTGGCCTGAATATTATTCATGCTATATTTTTTTCTAGGTTCTTTTCAAGCAAACCTGGTATTAAGTGGCCTGTTCCCAATTAGCTTTAACGGAAAGTTAAGGTAAATCCCTAACTAATTTTTTTTTACTTGCTCTTTCCTCGCTTATTTTATTTTTTACTTAAATCACTGCAAGTTTGCACTTTATTGATTTCTCTCCCACGAATGTGTATATAGACGGACTGCAAGCCAATTGCAAAATGCAGTTTGAAGCAGAAACTGTGTTGCAACTACACGCAGTAGTCAGCATGTAGTTGCGACGCAGTTATGAATTAATTGCACAAAATCTGCATCCAAAAAGCAATTTTGTACTTGTAATAATAATATGACCGCTATTATATTAATTCCATTTAACAGCCTTCCTTAACAATACGTTACGCAATATCGCACGAGACCGCTTTTCCTTAGACCTTTGACCTATATGATATTTTTGTTTACCTACTGAGCAGAGTAAATCTGGAAAATGTAACAGTTGAAGGTGCTATTGGGGGCTCTGAGAATATTACTCAACCAAAAAAATTTTACACTTTAAACACATTGCAAGCGAATTTTTACGCCGAAAACGTGAAGGTATGGCAGTTGTTTTTTATAATATTAGATACATATATGTAAATTTCTGAGTAAACAGTACGACTAATTCCAGTTTTTTTTTTTATTGACCCACTTCGGAATATTCCTTACTAATTTTATAATTTTTACAAATTTTACAGATTGGTATAGATGACCTGAATCTTCATGGAGATATTTTGGAATTATTAGAGTCAACAGATTCATTTGACTCAAATATTGGACTAGAACCCTATAAGAAGTTATTCAACAATTATGTTGCGCATGCGATTCTGAGGCAACTGAATGATATACTTCGTAACTTTTCTGTTAAGCAAGTAAAAGCGTATTTACTCGCTCGTTAGAAAATATAATATTTCGAAATTACAACATCATCTATTTATATTATATTTATATTAATACCAATAGGTACTTATAAAACACTAGTGGATCCCGCAGACTTCGTCCTGCCTGGTGGTGACATACCGACATCAGCATCACCTACCGAGACCCGGTAGGTTACCTGTACCTACTACCTACCCGGTAAATATTGTGTTTTCGAACCATCCAGGAACCCATTGAAATATATACACAAAATTTAATCCAAATTGATCCAGCCGTTTAGGAGGAGTTAGGTGACAAACACACGTACAGAAGAATAATAATATATGTAGGTACGGGTAAGAGAGTTTACCGTATCCACGCGACGGGATGTTTGACAGTTACGAAACCCGTTAACATTTTGTATGGGAACATATTTTTTAAAAATCCCTTGGGAACTCTTTAATTTTCCGGGATAAAAAGTACCCTACGTCCTTTTCCAAGGCCTTGTCTACCTCTACACCACATTTCGTCCAAATCGGTAAAGCCGTTCTTGAGTTATAAATAGTGTAACTAACACGACTTTCTTTTATACAACGTTAGTTTTACTTTGCGCAAAAACCGAAACACGTGTCAAATATTTTTACATTAAAAATATTTATACAAAATTTCAAAAAAATATAATGAAAAGTAACGAAGTTATAAGCTTGTTATGTTGCGTCGTTGTCCTCGAAAAAAATGGTCACCGCAAGCCGTCACCGCAGCGACTTGCGATCGGCGCGAGTTGAATGACCGCCGCTGTGTGCCGACCGTCAGCTGATACGCGGTAAATCATTGTGTCTAAGTTTGTAGGATTTCAAAATATTTTTGGACAAAAATATAACACTATATAAAAATGATTGAATTCGATTTTGTTACTGATTCTGAACAAACTACTTTCAGGTTTTGCGTAAAGTAAAACTAACGTTGTATACTTATATACTTAGATTTTCTTTTCATTAAATTTTAAAATGCGATTCATTAGGTCCGTTGAAGGTATTAGGTAATAACTAAATTATTTGTTTAGTGTCTGATAAGACACTAAACAAATGGATCGTTTACTTTAAATTCACATATTATCTATTATGTATTAGTCAAATAAGGTCTGAAATCAAAGGGGATGTTTTATTTTGGGCCAGGTACTTGTATCTACAGTATTCCAAGAAAGAGTATCAATAATCAAAGTAAAATATGCTTTTATGGAATCAAAATGATTTCAGATCTTATTTGACTGGACTATTAAGTAAAAGGCAATCAAATAACGTATAGTAACTATATTGTACATATAAATAGGTTCAATTTTGATTTAGTATTTGCTTAATAACATATGAATTCAGGCTGATATTGGAGAGTATCTTGAAAAAATCTCCAGGTGAGATGTTCGCTAAATATTCGTTGGCGTACGGTACAGCGTAACTCCAGGCGGCATTGACAATATCTTTGTGATATCCTTCTACAATCTGAACGCCTTCTTTGTTTAACACTTGGTTAATTGGCCAGGAACTGTTTTCTAAACTAGCCTGAAATATTACATTTATGAATTAAACATCGGAAATATTTAGTTACAGTCACATACTGTATGACTCACTATAAAGAGTCCAAATGAATTTTTGAATATTATAGGGTACTCACATTGACGTTGCTAATTTTAAATTCAAATACAAAATCATCTATCCTCATGCTGACATCATCAGCATTAGCAAAATGAACACTTAAAGATACATCAACATTGTGAAACAAGATTCTGAAAAATAATTTTGATAGTATACGTAAATATTCTTCCAAATAAATAGTTAGCTGTTTAGGTACAACTAGGCAGGCACGTACCTAGCTATCTTCTGAAAGCTAGACTGCAAATAAAGCAATTTTATTAAATCACTGACGAATCATCGAATTTTACGAGACAATCACTTTCTAAAAGATATTTAAACACTTGCCATTAATTGTAGTCAACAAAATATTGTACTTAGTGCTATAGAATTGAAGAATTAACTTGGATTAAGTATAATGATTCTCATAAATTAAGCATACTTACGTCATTCTACCGTATCCTTGCAGTGGATAAAACATATAAGCCCGCCCCTTGAGACTATAGTTTTCTGAAAAAAATTATTACATATTTAATTAATAATAGCTTCAAATATAACAAAACGTAATTTTTTTAATTTTTTTTTTCTTATTTTGACTTACTCGAGTAAAGAGTCAATACTGGAACGAAAAGTTTCGTAGATATACTGATATCACCCAAAGTTTTCGTTACATTCAAATACTTCACTGAAAAATTGTCTAATCCAGTCAACGTCATATTTCCAATGGAAAATGTGATTCTATAAAACACATACATTTTTAAATTATTTTTCGATATATTTTTTCGTAAAATTACTTTTATTACACCGCTATTAATATCTACCTACTTTAAAAGTAGGCTAATAACAAGTTTTTATCCTACGTTATTATATGTGCGATAAAAACATTATTAAAAAGTTGGCCATCTACAAAATTCGTGCTATAATACTACATTACTATACATCTGATTTAAGCAGACTGTTAGCTGATATTCACGCCGCGAACATAGGTTCAGATTTAGGTCACGCAGTGCTATAATAGTCAGTATCGCACATGTACGGTAATGTAGCCATTATCAATTGCTAAAAGGAAAGGATTGACACCTACTGATTATTTCATTCACAAATGAAATTATCCTGATATTATCTTAGTAAAGTAGGTACTTAATTCTTGTGCGTGAAGCTCGCAGGAAGCGCAAAACCACTCCTTGTTAGCATTTGAATAGGGTATTTTAGCGATATGGCTGTCAAATAAAACAGTTTAGTATGCAATAAGTAATTTTTAATTTTTTGGGTCTTAGAATTATCTGTCATGTATACTTACATGTTAAAATTTAGTTACCATGAATTAACCGTACTCACTTTATTCCTCTCCCATCGTAAGAACTATCTATTTGGCTTATATCAATTTTCTTCAAAGAAGGAAGTGGAAATAAATTAGTTTGGACACCTCCTTCACGCCATTTATTTAGTAGTGATAGTATTTGTTCCTCGAGCTGATTAGTTGCTGTGGAAGGTTAAAATAAGGTTAAAATATAGGTTAAAATAAGAAAAATTAATAAAACCTTAATAGCTCAATGACCACGCCACTACAACCTTTTAACGTCCCACTGCTGGGCACAGGCCTCCTCTCTCATAGGAGAAGGGGATTTAAAGTTTAGACCCGCCACGCTGCTCCAATGCAGGTTGGTGGGCTTTAACGACTATATTGTCACACTAGATGATGCCCACGGCTTCGCCCGTGTGGATTTAGGTTTTTAAAAATCCCGTGGGAACTTTTGATTTTCCAGAACAAAAAGTAGCTTATGTGTAGTAACCCGTCCCTAAAACGGAAAAATCCCGTGGGATCCCCACGATTTCGGAATGCAATTCGTTACAGTATCAGGATTGAGGAGTTGGATGTGTACCTACTCTAGTTCATTCAACGATAAAGTCTTTAAATGATACCCCCAATATAAATTTAAATAACCGAAAGTTTCTAAATCCCATTAGTTTTGGGGAGCAGGTTCCCTACATCATCAGGATTGAGGAGTTGGAATCCAAATTTTTATAGAACAGGGTCGCTAATGTTTCTCTATCGATTTAAAAAATTACGCAATTTCGGTTGAGAAATCTCTGAGATATCGGTGTACATAGGTAGAAAAACACAACTCCTCTTTTTTTGAAAGTCGGTTAAAAAAGTAGCCTATGTTACTCCCTGGTTAATTCTCTACTTATATGTGAAAGTCTCGTCAAAATCGGTTCAGCCGTTCCGAAGATTAGCCCGTTCAAACAGACAGACAGACAGATAGACAGACAGACAAAAATTTTAAAGACGTGTGATTCGGTTATGGTACAGTTCAAATAACCGTATGAGCTTAATATGAGGTAGTTATTTCGAAATTACAGACAGACACTTCAATTTTATTTATTAGTATAGTATATAGTACATAGATAGTATAGATTAAGTGATAATAACCAGGACCGACTGCTTAACGTGCTCTCCGAGGCACGGTGGTGAAACTCCGCCAGCTTCCAACTCCGGGCTGGCACTGACAATTTCTTGACAGAAAAACCGAATAATAACTAACAATTATTTGCCCGACCCGGGAATCGAACCCGGGACCTCGTGATCTGTGGTCGAATATGCCACTAGACCAACGAGGCAGAGGCAATGACCACGAGCTGAAATCTGAAAGGTCGTTGGTTCAAACGTAGAGCTATTGTCGTATAGCTTTAGCTACCCGTCCGCGTAGCTATACTAAAGAAAAAATGGGAGAGGGCTTGGCCCACCCTAAATGAGTAACTGAACCCTTGCAAAACCACCGCGCCTAATTCGAAATAACTGCTCGTGACACGTTATTTCTGCTCCATAATTGAGCATTCCGATGTCCCCATCATCCCTTTCCTCACACGCTGCCACAGTCATACAACGATTGGCTTCGCCCGGACCCCGCCCCTTCCTTCCGAAGCAAACGGTGGTTACGTATGGCAAATATTCTTTAAAATAGATAAGTTGTAAGTATGTAACTTACGTGAAACACTATCAGCAGTAATACCTGCAGCAAAAAGTAAAACAATTACGTAAGAATATAAAAATACCATTTTCATTGTCTGTTCTGTAATTCTATGTGAGACCTACGCGTACTCGAACCGTGCATTTAAAGGTTGTGCTGTTTATTTACACGCCATTGTGATATGATTATATTATTTACCAAGCTTAGAGAGATAGGTATCCTTTTTGGAAATACCTACTTATCGCCAGAATTAACAGTTGCTTGTTATCAAAAGGTTTCACTGCTCCGGCCTCAGTGGACCACGGTGCCAAAGTATACGCAGTAGCGTAGCTGTAGGCGATGTGGCCCCTCGCCCGCGGCCTCGCACTCGCGAGGGCCTCGCGTCACCTCCTGTGAAGCCAATCTTCAAAGACCGCGACCGTTAAATTGACGGAATACGAGACTTGTCAGGAATTACAAAGCATTTTAGGTAGGCTAGATTTATTGGGATTATCTTGGGAACGAAAGAGAAGGGCCTCGCTGATGCGAATTCGGCCACGTGTATATTAGTCCACGCTACGCCTCTGAGTATAGTACGTAGTTTATGAAGAGATGATAAAAGATTTAGGGGGTACCATTTTTTAAGTAATTGTTGGGATTAGATAATACCATGACCCACTGAACGTAATATTTTCAAGGGTAATTCAAGTTTTATAGCGATAGATTAGGCAATTGAGCTAACCAATAAAGATAAGACCTTTCAAGGCGTCCAAAGTGCCCGCAGCCGCGCCGGAGCGGACGCACTTTTTTATTTTACTCGCATTTCTACTCTTTTAAGTACCTATTTAGGTATAACTAGCTGATACTCGCGCGACTTGAGGATTCCCCGTGGAGGAAAAACCCCGTGAGGATTTTTTTCCGAGAAATACCTAGCCTAAGTTCGTGTCCAGAATGCATGCTATGCTATCTCTGCTTTTACCCCTCACCCATCTTGTCACTGACTAAGCCATAATTGTTTATCGCTACCTTAATCTCATGGAAAATAGGAAAATTAAATTTTGTAGTAAGCAAGACTAGGTTAACTCGGCTGCCCTAGTGATAAACACAGTAATTACATTCAGAACACCTTACCTGGGATCGTTTCACGAAACGAAAAATCAAGCAACTGCATTTTAAATGCAAAAACAAAGTAATCAACATCCAATTACCTACTTTGATTTTGTGTTGTGATTGTTGTTTACTTGATTTTACATTTATATTCCGGGTTAGTGTGTGCAGTTACTTTGTTTGGGCAACTCAAACAGTAAACGGTTCAAGTTATTTGAAATATTAAACTGCGGTAAAAAACTACTCGACATAAAACTTTTGTTAATGCAAAAAAGTAAATTTCTCAAAGTAACTTACATTTTTCGTGAAACGATCCCATGTAAGGTTTTCTGAATGTAATTACTTTGTTTATCACATAAAGTATAATATATAATGTACTCTGTGTTTATCACTAGGGCAGCCGAGTTAACCTAGTGTTGCTTACTACAATTTTTCCTATTTTTCATGAGATTCTGGTTGACCTATATGGCTCCTCCACTACCATTATTATCTCTATGTCCACTACGGGTCAACTGTTGTCAATCTATATATATTTTTTTTCACGGCAACACTGAAGTTGTCAACTGTTGTCATTTTAACTTTGTCAACCTATAATTTTATTTTTATTTTCGGCAGCGTGACCACATGTGGTAGATTTCTACTTTTTTGGTAGATTTAAGGCTTGTTGTGGTAGTTAAAAATTGTTGGGTAGATTATGGTATATTTACACATTTTTGATTTTTTTCCCGGTAGATTTGGTAGATTTTGGATCAAGTATATGGAAACCTTCTGTTTAGTAAGATTTTCGGGGCGGGGTTTCCCCGTCCATAACAGGCCATAACTAGTCTTGTTTTGTTTATCTTCTTTGCCCGTTTGCAAGTAGGCACTTTTACGTAAACTTTTAACTTGATGTACCTATATATACGACTTAATTAACACGAGATTACGAATATTATGAGCTGAAGAGCACATATCGAGAGCGATTTCTTTGTTTTGTTATTTAATTTATCACCATGAAAAGAAAATACAGAAGGCCAGTGGCGTAGCGTACCTTGACGGGGGCCCCGTATAAAAATTTGTTTGGGGGGTTTGGTAAATAGCTGATGATGACTTTAGTTTTTCTAAAGATTCTGCCTCTATGGACAATAATGACGCACATCGGGGGCCCCCGTGGCTTGGGGGCCCCGTGTAATTGATACGGCAGATACGGTGGTAGCTACGCCCCTGCAGAAGGCAATATCGTACGGAGTGGGAGCAAAACCCTTTATTTTCAAAGTGGTTGACTAAATCATCGGAAGGAGACAACGCCTTTTGTAAAGCCTGCAATTGCAATATTCTTCCACGGATAGTGTCTCTTAAGGAACATGAAAATTCAGCTAAACACCAAAAAAACTTCAAAGTAATTTCTGGAACACCTAACTTCCTAAGGTATGTAGGTACTTGCCTACGTACAATAATAATAACAATTGACAGTCACACATCTGACAGTAATGAGTGACAGTTATCAGAAGTTTGACATAAAATTGGTGCTGCCTTTTAAAATTATCGGCATTTTATGATTTTCTACTTTCGTTGGCCAGACTGTAATGAAATATAGTTTTATTTCATCTCTATTTTATCATATTAGTGAGGTAGATTTGTGGTAGTTTTTACCAAGACTGTGGTATATTTCGGTAGTTTTTTTAAGCTACAGAAGTAGATTGACCAATTTAAATGTGGTCACACTGATTTTCGGTGATCGGCACCACATCGGCACGATCGGTCTTCGTAATTCTATAGTTTAAAATAACCATGCAGCTCATGGCTCAGATTAAGCGCTTATCTGGGACTACTGAACTAATCTAAAAATAGAAATATAGGGAGCGATCGTAAATAAATATTATCAAATTCCTATTTTATTAAAGACTATATTATAATCAACCATGGGAAATCGAAGCAAATTCCAAGAAGTTCAGCAGGAACTCAAGAAATTATTCACATGGAATTATCTAAGAGGCCTTGTAGTGAATCCCGCCCAATTGCCCTTCGTCGCTTTTCTGATCTTAGTGGCTGAATTAGTGCTTAACATTTTGATAGTAGAAAGAGTGCCTTACACTGAAATTGACTGGAAAGCTTACATGCAAGAGTGTGAAGGATTTCTAAATGGAACATTTGATTACAGCAAACTTCGAGGTGACACAGGACCATTAGTGTATCCAGCAGGATTTGTCTACATTTACTCCTTATTCTATTATCTTACCAATCATGGAGAAAATGTCAAATTTGCACAATACATATTTATCGGTATATACTTGTTATTATTGAGTTTAGTGCTAAGATTATATATAAAAACTAGGAAAGTGCCACCTTATGTGCTAGTCATTACAATTTTAACTTCATATAGAATACATTCTATTCATATTTTACGAATGTTTAACGATCCAGTCGCTGTTCTTTTCTTATATGCATCAATGAACTTCTTTCTTGACTCAAAATGGTATTTAGGAAGTCTTTTTTATAGTTTAGCAGTCTCAGTTAAAATGAATATTTTATTGTATGCACCGGCTTTATTCTTCTTTTATTTGATAAACCTTGGGCTAAGAGACACCACCATACAACTGATAGTGTGTGGTGTTGTACAGGTAATACTTGGTTTGCCTTTTCTAGTAGTTGAACCTAGTGCATATATCAAAGGTAGTTTTGACTTGGGGAGAATTTTTAATCATACTTGGACAGTGAACTATAGATTTTTAGATGTAAAAATATTTGAACACCAATATTTTCATTTAACATTGTTGTCAATACATATTTTACTCTTGATTATATGCTTGCCTTTGTGTATTAAATATTTCCAAAGTTATTGCCGTTTGAAATATGTGCAAAGTCAAGTGCAACCACAAATAGATGCAAAGAATCAAGAAAATAAAAGAAAAAATAAATTAAAGAAAGACTTGAAAACCACATTAAATATAAAGAATAATCAAGAAAAGCTTTCAAAAGAGCAGGAAGACTTTATAAATTCATTTGAGGCTATGTTGCAAAAGTCTTCACAACAAGCTGGCAAGAAGACACTGAACAAGACTGTTGGTAGTGAGACTAATAAGCAGCAACATTATAATATTAACTTTGATGTATTATCACAATTGTTTATTTTGCCAATGTTCTTAATAAATTTTATTGGTATAGTTTGTGCGCGAAGTCTCCACTATCAATTTTATTCCTGGTATTTTCATACCTTGCCATATCTTTTATGGTCAACAAACTATACAATTATTGTTAGATTTTTAATTTTAGCCCTCATAGAACTTTGTTGGAATACATATCCTAGTACTGAAATAACAAGTGCAATGTTACATATTTGTCACATTTGTATATTATATGGTGTTTTTAATAAAATGTCTAAAGAATTAAATGCAGCCTCCAAAATGCAGTAAACTATATTAAGCATGTAGCAAGTTATAATAATTGTTATTTTTATACTAATCATTAAAAAATAAAACTTTCACATTTGTGTGGTTTTCTATTTAACTTACAAGGCATTTCTTATTTTTATGTATAACAAGCGGATACCCGCGACTTCGTTCGCGTGGATATTGATTTTTAAACATCCCGTGGGAATCATTTTGTCTTTCCTAAGCTCCTTTGAGCTCATACCTTGCTAAAAACTATTAAAAGTTCACTGGCGGATGTTTAGGTAGATCATAGATAGATAAACATCCGCCAGTCCCATCAAGAAAGTCCCATCAAAATCGGTCCAGCCTTTCAGAGATTAGCCAGTAATTATTAAAGTATTTCCTTTCTAACAAAAAAAGAATGAATGAAATCGGACCACCCGTTAACGAATTACAGCTAAGTACACATTTTGACTTTCATCCCCTCCCAAGGGAACCATGCTGAACTTTGGAATAAAAAGTATCCTATATGTTACTCCGTAGTATTAACTTAAATCATGCCGAGTTTCATTTCAATCCTTTAAGTAGTTTTTACGTAATGCGCGCACAAACAGACAAAAATTTCAAAAATAGCTTTTTTACGTTTTTTTCGCCGTCAATGTACAGATACGGCAATTCTACGATTTTATTATATGTATAGACTAGCTGATGCCCATGACTTCATCTGTATGAATTTATAAGAAAGTAATGTTAACATTTCTCGAATTACCATTTATGTTCAGCCAAAGCCTTCCTACATCTACTAAACAATGAATTTTGTATTTTTCAAATCAGCATATTATTATAGCTTGGTTGGGACAAATTTTGTCCATGTTGTATGTATATGCTTTTCTATGTTGTGACAATATTCACATACTATTTTATTTGTTAGATCATAGCCCAGTCAATTTAGACTTTCAAGGCTACAATAATTCCCACCTGGCTGAAAATTGGTAGGATTGTTCAAAACACTATTATAAATGAAATGTGAAAAGTCCTCATCGATCCGACACCTGGAAAAATATTTACTTCTGGACACGCACAGTTTATTCACACTTGGCTGAAAATTTGTAGGATTGTTCGGGACACTATTATAAATGAAATGTACAAAGTCCTCATCAATCTGACACCTGTAAAAAAAATTACTCGGGGTCAAAGTTTTCACGGGAAGTTTTCAGCAAAACGGTAAGTCTTATCATAAAATTATTTTAGACAAAATTGTAGATCTATAAAAAATATCATAATACTTTTTTTTCCTAAGAGCCACCGTTTTAGAGATATAATGATTCAAAAAGATAAGTTTCGAAATAAAAATGAGGGACTGGATTTCTTTTTTCCCGAAATTCTGATATTTATAATATTTTATATGTGTAAGTGTGTAACTTATAAATACTTACACACATAAAACATTGAAAATATCAGAATTTTAGGTAAAAAGAAATCCAGTCCCTCATTTTTATTTCGACACTTAACTTTTTGAATCGTTATATATCTCAAAAACGGTGGCTCTTAAGAAAAAAAGTATTCAGACATTTTTTATAGATAATTATCTGATCTACAATTTTGTCTAAGCTAATTTTATGATAAAACTTACCGTTTTGCTGAAAATCATGAAAAACCCGTTTTTGTGACCTTTCGACCCTGGGGGTTATTCTGTAACTTAGTTAGCAACTGAAAATAGTTGCCAACGAATTAGTTCGATATACATTGCTGCTTTACTGTGAGAAATTATGAAAACACTTTATATTCCCCACAGTAAAGCAGCAATGTATCAAGCCTGAGTAATTTTTTTTCCAGGTATCGGATCGATGAGGACTTTTCACATTTCATTTAAAATAGTGTTTCGAACAATCCTACTAATTTTCAGGCAAGTGTGAGTCAACTGTGCGTGTCCAGGAGTAAATTTTTTTCCAGGTGTCGGATGGATGAGGACTTTTCACATTTCATTTATAATAGTGTTTTGAACAATCCTACCAATTTTCAGCCAGGTGGGAATTATTGTAACCTCACCCCTATTTTTTAGTCTAATTAGACTGGGCTATCAGTTTAGGAAATGATTCTTAGGGACCTTTCAGATAGACCGGCGCGGAGAGCAGAGCAAATTTTAATCGCATTTAAAATAGAATCTTAAGACATTGAAATAAGCTTTATTTTTACGTTTTATCTCTTTTATGATAAGAGGATGCTCGAGGATGCTCCCAGTACGCTCTGTGTGAAATATTAAGAGCAGCCGCTCGGCTGCTCGTCGAGCCGGTCGGCTGCTCTATGCTCGTGCTCTTTCGTGCTCGAGCATTCGACCGGCTCCGTTCGCGTGCTCTTTCATGCTCGCACAGCCGACCGTAGGCCGAATTGTTCTGCCATCCGGCCCAAGAGCGTACGCTCGGCTCCGAACGCATCCGCGTGTCCGTTCACACAGACCGGCGCGGAGAGCAGAGCAAACTTAAACGGCCGGTCTGTGTGAAAAAAGAAATGCTCTCCGATGCTCTCCGCGCCGGTCTATCTGAACGGTCCCTTATTATGAAGAAAACTACAGTATAAGCATTTTGAGAAATATTTATTATGAACCTTATTAAATACAACTGTCATCAAAGGGAAATCTAATAAGAAGCATAATACTTGCCCTCCTTTATCACAATATATCCATAAATGGAAACCACTGCCTCTGTCCAGTATTCCCAAACATAAATTTAGCAGAATATATTATCCATCATCTTACTATTACGTTATTTTAATAAAAAAAAAGCTTGTAATGAATCATTTTAACTCATTTACTTTGATTCTTGAAATAAAATAAATAATTAAAACAAATACATTATATATATAGGATTGGATCCAAACAAAAATTTACTATAATTATTATATAAAAATTAAAAGAAAAAGAGCAGAAGTAATATGTTCAAGATATTTATTACCAAAAGTGTTTATAAAACAATGCCATATTCCCCATTTGCATTAGTGTATACTCCTATTAGTCACCAGACTAAACAGTATAAGAGTTAAATATGTTGTAAATATCGGATCATTGGACTATCATAGAATGAATATTTTAGTACAGCCATAATATATTTCTAATTAAAACTAAGTTCTTAATGAAGTCTATTGGTTTTGAATTGTTATAATATTATATTATATTAACTGTACTTGTGCTCTCCAATATTTACGGGTCATCTTTCAAAAACGTGTTATTGCAATCGAATATAACAACTATTCAGTCAAATAAACCCCCAGTCATATAGTTATATAGTTTTCAGTGTCTACATAGAATACATACTTATAACCTTCTTGGTTTTCAGTCATATTCGTCATACAAATCACATCAGTTTATATGTAGAAATTAGTGCTAACATTTTTTCGACCTAGGTTATTTTATGGCGTTTTATAAATACAGACGTACGGTAATCTTAAATTAACACGGATAGAATACAACGGCAGTCTCGAGTGACTCAGCTTTTATAAGCATTAATATGTAATCACTGCGGATAGGAGCATTTTTACACAAATCCAAAGTTTTTAGTTTTGATAGCGAGTAATAATTTATGCTTGAGCACGTGTCGCGAGGAGTACAGCGGTATGTAGAGGCGTGAGATGCAGGTGTTGGCGGTGGGCAGGTGCGCGTCGTCGGCGGGCCGGATGGTGACCGACGGCATCGGCTGGAAGCCCTCCTCCGACGCGGGCAGCGCCGGGGACCCCGTCCAGAAGTATACCTGGAGCGAAAAATATGCATACATCGATATATAGTCCATTTGACTGCTACTTCTTCACTGCTTTATCACCTGTCTTGGCGTTTGGTACAGAAGTAACAGGCTACTGATTATATAAATAGCCATTTTAGTAGTTCCATATGAAAATAATTATGCTATGGACGAGTTCAAATTAAGACACTACGGGTCTGTTACCCGGCAGTACAGTACAGTGGACACCTTATAAGTATCGGATAGCGTATTCACACTTTTTCACTTGATATAAAGTAAGAAAGTGACAAAACTTACGTTTAGCCTAAACGTAAGTTTTGTCACTTTCTACAACACTATATCAGGTGGTGAAACAGGCCCAGGTTTATATTCTATTAGATATCCAAACTGTCCACAGGTAATAAAGCTGTCCATGGGTACAGCACTTGCCCCTACATAATATAAAAAAATCACTTACCAAATCTTGTCTTTCTAAATGTGTCATTTTATCTACAATGGCCCATAGCCACCGTTTGAAACGAGCGAGCTTCTCCGGAGGTTCACCGCTTTCATCATTGAAGCTTGTGTAGGACACCAGAGCGGCGACGTTGATATCGCCTACGCCGTTCAATAGCAGCCGCAAGTCTTCAGCCGTTAAACCTTCTAAAGCAGATTCCGGTAGCACGTCTAGGACGCCAACTCGAATGGCCTGTGAAAAAAAATATTTTGTGATGATAATGTCGGGTAATCTATTACAAAAGTCATGAAACCAGTAATAAATTTGACTATGTTGCACTTAAAATTGCCATAAGATTCACGGCTGGATTTTTCTATTAATCTATTTTATTTTAACTTGACGTATTTCTTTCCTCATACCGGCCATATTGGATTTGCCATGGCTTATGACACGCAGAACGCTAAGCTAACAAAAAACAGAGCTAACTAGAATTTATCAAAATTAATCGATGGTTAGTTTAATAGAAAAATTATGACGGAACCGATGAACCGAATGAAAGACGAGAAAAGGTACCTCTAAGGCTTTCTCCTGTGACCGCAGCATGCGGTGTTGTGCGTATTTCCGTACGTAATCGTACACGTTGAGGGCGGTGACTTCAATCTCTCGTCCGCCAGGCACCAACTCTACGCACCCGCCACCTTCCTCTTCGCACATTTCCAAACTAAAAGTAGAAAATTAACAAAAATTAATATGTGCTTCCAATATGTGCTTTTTAATGTTTAAAATATTAGGGACTGAGGTTACATTTGTTTTTTTTTTCATATAAGTATGTTTAGTTCTTACAATTTCATTTATTCATATTGTTCTGAATCGAGTCTATAACTCACCTAAAGTTGAGATCTAGGGCGACAAAAAGCGAATGTGAATCTCCGGTCTCCGCGTCCACGACGAGCTGTCGCAGGCTCTCGTACACCACGGGGTCGAAGAAGGCCAGGTCGTGGAAGCGCACCGGCCGCCCCAGGATGTACTTCAACACGTGACGGTTCAGGAACATGGGACATAGCTCGTTTTGTAACAGACAAAGGCCGATGATTCTGTTGAGCATATTTTTTTATTGTAAAGCTTTCTGTTCGTTATTTTTGGCATGGTTTAGTATGTCAAAAGTGGTGATTTATTGAGAACAGAACAGCCGGCAGTGATTACAAATTTACTGGATAGCTGAGTTATCAGGATACTAATTTTAACTGTACTTTTCTTCCACTACCATACACTTCTTCCAAGGACTAAAATTGTGGAGCCAACTCCCTCCGATGGTGTTTCCACATAACTTTGATCCATATGGGGTTATTCAAGAGGCGGATCAACAAAACAAATTCCTTAAAGGCCGGCAACGCATTAGTGGTCCCTCTGGTGCTACAAATGTTCATGGGCGGCGGTAATCCTACTAATATTATAAATGTGAAAGTGTGGATGTTTGGATGTTTGGATGTTTAGATGTGTGGATGTTTGGATGTTTAGATGTTTGGATGTTTGTTACTCAATCACGCCGCAACTACTGAACCGATTTGGCTGAAATTTTGAATGGAGATAGCTTATGCCCTGACTTAAAACATACTTTTTATCCCGGAAAAGTATTCCTGTGGGACTAAAATAGATATAATCTTCCCAAAACGCCATAGAGGGCGCTGACTGTTCTTAGGTAAATCACGTTCACATAACACATTATTGCAATAGTTTGCTGTGTTGCATGCATTGGCAACACATAGGCTACTTTTTATCCTGGAAAAAATGCACAGTTCCCATGGGATTTTGAAAACCCCGAAGTCTATATCTACAGCTATAGGTAGATTATTATTGCGAACTTCCTTGATAGAAAGTATATGAATCATCTCTCTTGAATCATCATAGAGAAAAATTTGGAATGTAATGAGTATATCATACTACAAAAGATAAATTATACTTAAAAGGTTGGAAAAGGGAGCGGGAACGGGAACCGGGAATCAACGATTCCCTCGGGTTTTGTTCAAAACCGAAATTCACGCGAGCGAAGCTGCGGGCAGAAGCTATCACACATAATCACAATACCAATCCTACTAATCCTACTATATTATTTATTATTAATATTATAAATGTGAAAGTGTGGATGTTTGGATGTTTAGATGTTTGGATGTTTGTTACTCAATCACGCCGCAACTACTGGACCGATTTGGCTGAAATTTTGAATGGAGATAGCTTATGCCCTGACTTAAAACATAGGCTACTTTTTATCCCGGAAAAGTATTCCTGTGGGACTAAAATAGATATAGACTTCCAAAAACGCGATAGATGGCGTTCTTAGGTAAATCACGCTCACATAGCACATTATTACAATAGTTGCATGCATCTGTATGCGTATGCACTTTTTATCCTGGAAAAATCTACAGTTCCCACGGGATTTTGATAAAAACGAAATATATATCTACAGCTATAGGTAGATTACTATAGCAAACTTCCTTGAAAGTAGGTATAAAGTTTGGAAAAGGGAGCGGGAACGGGAGCCGGAAATCCACGATTCCCTTGGGATTTGTGAAAAACCGAAATTCACGCGGGCGAAGCCGCGGGCAGAATCTAGTCACTTAATATTAGGTGACCTGGCTTAGACTAGGCTTGCTCGTTTGCCCACAATTCATATAAAAAAACCTTTATCAAAATAAATGAAACTGATCGAATTAAAAGAAGGTGCCACTCGCACGCGCCGGCCCTTGAGAGCTGTCGCGGTTAACAGTTTGGGAAGTACAATGCCATAGATAGGAATTCAAGTGAAAGGCTGGCGGATGCAGAACGCAGGAGCACGTTCTGTTCATGTTAGCGTGAAATGAACGGACCTGCCGACGTTCCGGAAGGCGTTGATCCGCTCGGGCGTGGCGTGGCCCTGCCGCGGCGAGTAGTAGCCGCGCTTGCCGGGCGAGTAGAACAGCGGCGCCGCGTCGTCGGGCGCGGCGGCCGACGAGCCCGCGCCCGCCGCGCCGCCCGCGCCGCCCGCGCTGCCGGCGCCGCGCTCCGACAGCGAGAACACGTCTAGATCTGTGGGGAACACGACACGCTACAAACAAACTTCTCGACTGTTCTTCTTCTTGTTGCGGGCTATGCTGGTTCTTGAGTCCCTGTAGCACTTTGACCGTCGCCGATCTATTGAGCTCGCCACGATTTATAATTCTCTGCCAATGTTGGTTGCCGCCAGGAAAAGCAGCACCTTTTTGGCTGGAATGAGAATAGCCTCCTCAGGGTGTATGAAATGTTCCCCTAGTAGGAGACTTCGTGTATGCATTAGAGCGGGGCACTGACAGATTGTGTGCAGCGGCGTTTCCGCCGATTCTGCACATATCCGTGTCCTTAAGGTTGTATCTGTGTCTATTCAGTCCACAGTGTCCCGTTAATGCTCTCACTAGAATGCATAAGTTTTTCCTACTCAGCGCCAATATATCAGAGGCAACCTTCTTATTGAAGGAACTGATTAGCGCTTTTGAGTGGTTTAGATTACGCCATCGCATTAGCGTGTCGTAGTAGCAGAAGGTTAGCAGGGTTAATTGAACCAGGCTTTTGGGAATGCCACAGACAGGTTCTGGACCTATCTGTCGCGCCCCTGCACCTGCTTTCGCAAGGTTGTCGGCCTGTTCGTTGCCGGCAATTCCCGCGTGCCCTGGCAAACCCTGCCCGCGTGTTCTGGACTGTTACAAGTGGACTGAGCATCCAAATGTTGACGGTTCAAATCTCACTCGTTGCATTATTGACGTATGTACCTACTCTCTCAACGCAAGCTTTACGCTTATTTGGGGGAAAGGGGAATATTAGTCATGTTCAGCATGGCTTTAAAAAACATTGGTTATCTGTAAAGTCGGTTTACGGACGATAATTTTACGTGATAGCGTTATAAAAAACATAATATGTAATCCGATCGTGCCTCTCTATCGTTTATTCCGCGCTCTCGCTTGCACGCTCGGCTCAGGCCGAACGTGACACATTTTCGCGCGCGCAGCTGGCGTTCATCGATTTATAAGACGTCAAAAATTGTAATTGTCATACCTAAAATGGCTTCCGAAGGATGCATGACGATGAGATCCATGGCCTCGCGAACTTTTTGCCGCAGCGCGTCCTCGCTGGCCAGCAGCACCAGCAGCTGCGCGGGCGTCAGCTCCAGCAACATGCCCGTGATCTTGCCCGCGAACGTCGGGTGTAGGGAGTGCACCTGAGCAAAAGTGAATAGGGCTTTTCTAGGCAGGCGCGTTCCAACCAAAACGTCATCATCATTGTTTTCCATCAGGCATGACTATCATCAAGCGTAAGCCAATAAAATCCAAAAAAGTCGTAATGGCACCAATTCTGTTGCACACAATCTTTAAACCAAACTAAATTGACAGCTCGAAATGATATCCTTTTCCACAGGGAACATTGTTAAAAGGATTATCTTATAAAGACTATTTGTAGATCTGTCAATTCAGTTTAGAGATTGTTAACAGCAGAAACCATTGTTTCGTTTATTTTCTAAGTTCAGTAGTTTTTGGGTGAAAGAATAACAAACATACATCCATGTTTACAAACTTTCGCGAATAATATTAGCAAAGATTATAATAATTTAATGAATGAAGCAACTCGGCTAGCACACTTCGTCTTTCGGTATTATCTGATGATGATTTGAAAAGCTTTTTTCAAGTTTAATCATGAAATCTATACTAATATAATAAAGTGAAAGAGTTTGTTTGTTTGAACGCGCTAATCTCACGAACTACTGGACCGATTTCAAAAATTCTTTCACTGTTGGATATGTACGTGACCCTTGAGTGCTATAGGCTATAAAGGGTGTGTCAGACATGTTTTCCAAAACGCGTCCCACGGATTCAGTACATGATTCTAGGTTCCCCTGTGGTGAAATTTTTCGTCGAATTTTCCATGAAATTTCCGATATTTTTTACCTCTTTTTTAACTGAATACTGTATAAAATCATTATTACTATCTGTCTCAACGCAATTATAAATGAAAAAGTAATTATTTCATTATTTTCACTTAAAACGGTAATGTTATCAAATTTAAGATTTTCGTCGAACAGCTGATTGCTAGTGAACTAGTGTGAATACAGGTCGTTAACCTACATTCGTACTGGCCTTGAATTTATAATGAGGCTCGCGGCACAGTCAAAACAAGTGCCGGGCGCGCGACGTCCAGGC